>CAMZMU010000035.1:87218506-87526958 GCA_947311845.1 Poa pratensis
CGTGAGTAGTTCATCCTTGGACTACGGGTCCATACAGTAGCTAGATGGTTGTCTTCTCCTTTTGTGCCATCATGTTTAGATCTTGTGAGCTGCCTATCATGATCAAGATCATCTTATTGTAATGCTACATGTTGTGTTTGTTGGGATCCGATGGATATTGAATACTATGTCAAGTTGATTATTGATCTATCATATATGTGTTGTTTATGATCTTGCATGCTCTCCGTTATTAGTGTAGGCTTTGGCCAAGTTTATGCTTGTAACTCCAAGAGGGAGTATTTATGCTAGATAGTAGGTTCATGCCTCCATTTAATCTGGGACAGTGACAGAAAGTTCTAAGGTTGTGGATGTGCTGTTGCTACTAGGGGTAAAACAGCAATGCTTTGTCTAAGGATATTAGTGTTGTTTACATTATGCACCATACTTAATGCAATTGTCTGTTGCTTGCAACTTAATACTGGAAGGGGTGCGGATGCTAACCTGAAGGTGGACTATTTAGACACAGATGCATGCTGGATGGCGGTCTGTGTACTTTGTCGTAATGCCCAAATAAATCTCATAGTGATCATCATGATATGTATGTGCATTGTTATGCCCTCTCTATTTGTCAATTGCCCAACTGTAATTTGTTCACCCAACATGTTTAGTATTTTATTATGGAGAGACACCACTAGTGAACTGTGGACCCCGGTCCATTCTTTTACATCTGAAATACAACCTACTGCAATCATTGTTCTTTTACATTCTCTGCAAACAAACATCATTTTCCACACTATACGCCTAATCCTTTGTTTTCAGCAAGCCGGTGAGATTGACAACCTCACTGTTTTGTTGGGACAAAGTAGTTTGATTGTGTTGTGCAGGTTCCACGTTGGCACCGGAATCTCTGGTGTTGCGCCGCACTACATTCCTCCACCAACACCTTCGGAGCAACGTTGACTTCCTCTTGGGGTTTCCAACGGACGTGTGACTTTACACGCATCACTTAGCCGGTAGTACTGCTGGTGCGGGTTGTCTTCGATTCCTCCCACCTCGACGGTACCGGTGGCGGTACCGCCAGCGGTACCAGTTGGTACCGGAAGAAGCTCCAGACGCCGTTTCTGGCGGCAGCGGCGGCGGTAGCGGTGGCGGCAGCTCTCGGGCGGTAGTACCGCCTAACCCAGCGATACTACCGCCGCCTGGGTCTTTTCTCCTCTTCCTTCGCCTCTTCCAAGCTATCGTCTTGTCGGACTTCATTCCTCTTGCGCCTTGGCCATCTTCCCGTGGTCTCGTAACCGTGGTGACACACCTAGAAGTGTAAAAGGAATGATTGTCAAGTAGTATACCATTCAAAAGGGTTGGAAGTGAGTTCTCGAAGAGGAATGAGTTCACCTTTGATGTCCATTGTGACTTGTGATGTATTGAAGCGCTTGACATGGTGATGGACGTGGGTTGCACTACATCATCTCCCCCTTTAAAAAGAGTCGTCCTCGACTCTTACTCTTCATCACCATGCAAAGGAGGTAGATGTGTTGTCGAAGAGTTGGAATTCACCATGTCTACAAACATCAAAGACCAAGCAAACCATGTGTGTGCAAGAAAAAGGAGCATATCAACAATGACATGTCCATTCTTTGTCATAGCACCGTTAGCACAACACAAGAATATGAAAATGTATTGCAATTGCAAGGTCAAAGTGCAAGCAATCCAATGCAACGTCTTCAAAATGTGAGAACACAAAAACTACATAAAAATATGAGGATGCCATCTAGGTATCTCATTCGGAATCATACGATCATTATTGGACACAAGGCATTGGAAAGAACAAGTTGTCATCATCCTTGATGCAATAAGCGAAGAGTTTGGCAAAACACACAATGAAGAATGTCCGAAATATCATCATGGTGGCAAACAAAGCACATGAAAGAGCAAGTTTTCAACATATTTGTTGCAACACCAAATTGGTAGAAACCAATAAACTCATGACAAGACATGCTTAAAATGTCATTATGGTTGCAAACAAGCCATTGGAATGAACGAGTGTTCATCATACTTGGTGCAACACATAAATCGTTCATATGAAAGATCAAGGATACATTCTTGCCATAGGGGAAACCAATATCACAAACATGTTGTGGGGACCCCGGACTAGCCGTCCGAAATACCCGATTATGCTTAACACAACGATCCCGTGATCAGTCTGTCGTTGCACATAATCCGAACTGAATACCGACGTTTACATCCATTACAGTACCGAATTAAAAGTCTTACATTAATGGTCATTTAGACCAAGTCTTACATAGGTGCCTTCATGGGCCAAACCAAAATAATCAGCGGAAGATACGGCGTAGTAGACATCAAGTCCTAACGACGACCCGACAGGCAACTGACTTATGGAGATCCCTAGTTCGCGTAGAAGTCGCCATACTCCTCCTCGGCTTAGTGCTCCTCGAAGTCTGGCTAAGACAATAGCCAGGGACGAAACCAATATGAGTACATTTGATTGTACTCACAAACTACCCCAACATGAGTATGCACTAGTTTTATTTTAAATGAAGACTTTTATTTTAAATGAAGACTTTTATTTATTTAAAACATCTCTATATCTTTATTGAAAAAAGGTAAGAAGAGTTTTATAACTATTTTTAAGAAATCACCATTTTATCTGTTTCTCCAAAACTCCTCCTTTTTCCGACCATAGCCTGTCATGGTCCACTTTCCTCCAACAACCTCATACCGATCCGTTGGTATAGGTGTATAAAACATTCTCCACTTCATTTTCTTTTAAACCTCAAAGTCTTTCAAAAACTTGCACATGGTCTTAGGACAGCCTTCCAACTGTCCATTACCGAGGACTCGGCTATTCTAATAGTTTTACACTCTGCAGAGGTAGCACACTTTTCCCACATCCATCCGATAGCTTACCGTGTCAGCCACATCCCGCCATACAAGGTGTATGCGAAGTTGAGCTACCGGCCCTAGCCTGTCCTTTGCTCATGCTAGTATAGGACCCTGCCCATATGACACTTTCCATCAACACTTAACCCAGCCCGTCGGAATCTAAGTGTGAGGACTCATAGTTTTGCCTGGCGGTGTATTGGGGACATCCTTCTATCCTCCTCCTTATTTTTCCATAGAGTTTGAGTGAGGACCCAGGTGAGGGGTAGGTCACCAAACCATCCCCTCATGCATAACAGAGTCATCTCCGTCGATGAGGCATCCCATACTAATATGAGCAAATTATATGACTAAGCCCTTTCCCATATGTGGGTAAATGTGGTCGCACAGGGTAAGATTGGTCGTCATATTACTAGGACACACTGTGCATTTTTCATAAACATCACCATTTCCATTTCTCCACTTCAACACCGACATCTCGTCATTCCATAAACACAAGTAATTTCAAAGGAGTTTTGAATAAACAATATTTATTTTTCCCATCCTATAATTTGATATAACTATCTTATACTTCTACATAGGGTGGCAAAATAATTTCCATATACTTTTTGAAAAGGTTTTTAGAAAATCTTTGCCTTAAGAGTAAATCTTGTTATAAAAATAGATGCATATATTTGGGGTGCAAGCTCAGAGAGTAGCTTGCCTTGCTCGACAAAGTGACCTTGGTCTTGATCTTCAGGTTCAACAAATTCCCCTTCCTCAATAAATCCAACAACGCTCTCGTCTAATTAATAAACAAACAAATACAAACAATCACTAACCTACTCAATCAACATCACAACATTACAATTTTAATTGCTATAAATAGCCACTGAACACATCAAAACAACACAATTTGGTGTAAATTTAATTGAATTACCATTATTTTATTATGTCTTAATTATGGCAGAAACTTGTTGAACACTGATAGATGCATTTTATATTATCATTTATATAACTTTTAGTATCATACTAGAATGTTATTTGCATGATTATATGATTGTTTTTACATGTTTTAGATGATTTTGGGGACTTTCACACAAAGTCCCCATTTTTGGTATTTAATATCTGGGAGGCAGAAAACCCCCTTTTCTTGTTTTTATTGTTTCAGGAGTTTCAGGAACCCAAATAATAAAAGGAAAAATACCACGTCAGTTTTTCATCGGGAGAAAGGCAGAGGGAAGAAGACCGAAGAGGGAGAGCCACGAGGCCAAAAGGGGTGGGCCCACGCGGCCAAAACCCTAGGCCGCGTGGGGCCCACTAAAAGCGGCCTCGGGCACCTCCTCGCCTGGGGCTTTTTATCGACGCCTTCGTCTCGCCCGAAAAGGACGCCCTAATTTTTCCAAGTCCATCCGAGGTCGCGGCGGCGGCGAAACTCCTGATCCCTTCCGAGGGGGTCAGATCCTGCTGCTTCGGAGCTCCGGAGAAGGGGGAAATCATCGCCATCATCATCACCTCTCCTCCTTGGCGTGGGAGGAGGCCTCTACATCATCACCCCCATCAAGACCAGCACCATCTCCATCATCATCATCACCGTGATCCACTCCGTTCCCCTCGCAGTTTGAGAGTTGCTATACCCTAGATACTTGTCTTGTGCTACTATTCATGTTAGTGATTGAGTACTTGTCATTATTTGGTGGTGAAGTTATAATTTCAGATTGTGTTGTACCACTTATGCCACTGATATGATCATGTTTGCACGTTGTGAGTAGTTCCCGTATGTTCCTGAGGGCATAGGATGAATTGGCAATGATTTATATATGACATGTGTTGGTATTTTGTCAAGAGTTTATCTTTTATGTGATTCTATGATGGTGTTGTGCGAACGTCGACTGCACAACACTTCACCTATATGGGCTCATAGGAGAACACCGTAGTATAATGAATTGAGGAAGACTTGGGAGGACACGTAAGCCTGAGTTAGAATCTTGAAGTTATAGTATGAGGGTATTAGTATCGGGGACCTTAGAGTGTAATGCTATGGTGGGACTTTATGTCTTAATAACTCTTGTGCAGTCATTTACTTGGCCACATGATCCATCATAAGGGGTTGTAGTCTATTTATTTAGCTATACCGAATTATGGCTCCGTCCAAAAAGATTAAAACTTGACAAGATATTCAACGTGTTGTTTAATAAATCTCTATGCCTAGCATTATCCATGCCGCCCTCGGGAACGTTTTCCACATATAAGTCACACATCACTTGAGCTTGTCCTCTTGTCACATAAGAGGATTGGGCTTTCTCTCTTTGAGAGCTTTCACTTGCTACTGTTACTTGCTGCATTGGAATTATACAACCGAAAATACCAAAAACACTTGCATCTTTCATTGCTTTATTTATCAATCTTACTAACCAATACCTTCAGCTCCTCGTGGGTTCGACAACCTTTTCTATTTGAAAGGTACTACAATTGATCTCCTGCACTTGGGAGTCATCAAGATACTTTTCTGGCGCCGTTGCCGGGGAGCGTTGCGCTATTGGTAAGAAGTTTGGTAAGGAAACTTGAAAGCTGTTTTATCTCATTGTTACTATGGCATTTATGAATCGTGCCTCGCTGCATCTTGCTCTATATGAAAGTGCTTATGCCACTACTGCAAAGGTGGTTGAAACTGCTGTGCCTGAGATACCTAAAGTGGGATTTAAAATTCCCATGGGTCATGTTAAAAGAGTTATGAAAAATCCATTTACAGGGATGGAACTAAGTCTGCACGCGAACACATGGAGTTGATTGAAGACATATGTGGTTTATTTAGACTTCCTGGTATTCCTGAGGATGAGGTAAAAAAAAGTTACTATATTTGTCTTTATCTGGTAATGCTCGTGTTTGGTACAGGTCTCTGGATGAAGAAGCTACTATTGACTGGAATATCTTGAGGAAGGTTTTCTTTCTTAAATACTTCACACCTAAAGAAGCTTATGAGAACCGCTGCTACATATTCAATTTCTGGCCACATCTGGGAGAGAGCATCACTCAAGCTTGGGGAGATTGAAGGAACTCCTTCGCAAGAACCCTTGTCATGATCTTACAAGGAAACTTATATTGATAAACTTTTATGTGAGGTTACCTATGAAGCACAAGGAAATTCTGGATAATTCATCTGGTGGTAGTTTCACAAACAATACTGAAGAAGAAGCATGGAATCTATTGGAGACTATTTCTGAAAATACTGGTCATTGGGATCTTGATAAAGGTAATGAGCCTTATTTTGACTATGGATATTCATGTGTAGAGAACTAAATCTTTTTAAAAATATGAGTGATACATTTAATCTTGATCCTTATGTTATACTTGAGATAGCTAAATCTTTTGCTGAACATATCTGTGTTCCAAAAAGTGGATTTGAAACTTATGTTGAACCTGTTAAACAATCTATTGTTGTTCCAAAAGTTATTAAACAGGTTGAACCGGTGTCATCTGTGAGAATTGAGGAGTATGTTGAAGCACCACCCTATCCAAACCAAGTTAAAGAGAATTTACTTATTGCTGTTACTAACAAAAGTAATAGAAAATGTTCTCAGCCATATGAACAGGTGGAAGTCAACACTCAAATTTCTGTCATCAAGCAACTTAATGAAGAAGATCCTGTTGATGTTTATCTATGTGAAGATGCTACTAAAGTCATCAAAGGTAATTCGGCCAAGGTGGGGAAACCTGTTATATCATGCTCTATTGGGACTTCATGTTATCATGGTTTATGTGATATTGGGTCAAGCATAAGTGTCATTCCATATTCTCTCTATCTTGAAATCAAGCCTGATATTGATCCTATTGCTATGGAAGAGACAGGTATGACAATTCAACTTGCTAATAAAGAATATATCAATCCATTCGGAATTGTTAGAGATGTTGAAGTATTGGTTGGCAAAATAAAATATCCTGCTGATTTTATTGTGCTTGGTTGTCCTCAAGATTCATTTTGTCCTATCATTTTTGGTAGACCTTTCTTGCGTACTGTTGGTGCTGAAATCAATTTGCTTAAAGAGAAAGTGTTTATTAAATGTAATGGTGAGAAACTTGAATTCAACTTTTCTAAGTTTGCTGATAAACATGTTGTTAAAGAGCCAATTTCTGAAGATTTAATTGAAACTCTTGCTCATATAGCTGTAGCTTCAACAGATGTTGTAGAACTTAAAAGATGAAATTCCATTGAAAGAAAACTTTAGAACAAATATTATGGCAACAACCACCACAATTACAGTTGCATATTCCACCTGATAATCTAGGAGTGCTACCACCACCTAAAGGAGATCCTAGTTTTGAACTAAAACCTTTGCCTACAAATCTGAAATATGCATATTTAGATGATAAGAGCATATATCCTGTTATTATTAGTGCTAACCTTTCAGCTGAAGAAGAAGAGAAATTACTTGATGTGCTAAAAGCTCACCGACCAGCCATTGGGTACTCTCTTGATGATCTTAAAGGTATAAGCCCAGCTCTATGTATGCATAAAATTAATCTGGAAGAAGATGCAAAACCTGTGTTGATTATCAACGCCGTCTCCATCCAAAAATGAAAGAAGTGGTAAGAAAAGAGGTAATAAGACTTATTGAAGCTGGTATCATTTATCCTATAGCTGATAGTAAGTGGGTTAGTCCTGTTCATTGTGTTCCTA
This sequence comes from Poa pratensis, assembly GCA_947311845.1. Taxonomy (NCBI): domain Eukaryota; kingdom Viridiplantae; phylum Streptophyta; class Magnoliopsida; order Poales; family Poaceae; genus Poa; species Poa pratensis. The sequence goes on from CAMZMU010000035.1 coordinate 87,226,041, forward strand.
AAAAGGGTGGAATGACTGTTGTTCCAAATGATGAGGATGAACTTGTGGCTCAACGTACTGTGTTGGTTATAGGATGTGTATTGATTTCAGGAAATTAAATAAAGCAACTAGAAAAGATCATTATCCATTGCCATTTATTGATCAAATGTTAGAAAGGTTATCTAAACATTCTCACTTTTGCTATCTAGATGGTTATTCAGGTTTCTCACAAATTCCTGTCCATAAGGATGATCAAGAAAAGACCACTTTTACTTGCCCATATGGTACTTTTGCTTATAGGAGAATGCCATTCGGTTTATGTAATGCTCCTGCTACTTTTCAAAGATGCATGAATGCTATATTTGCTGATTATATTGAAAAGATAATGGAAGTCTTTATGGATGATTTTTCTGTGTATGGTACTTCCTTCGATAATTGCTTGTTCAACCTTAACAAAGTTTTGCAGCGTTGTGAAGACCAACACTTAGTTCTTAATTGGGAGAAGTGTCACTTCATGGTTACTGAAGGTATTGTTCTAGGGCACAAGATTTCTGGAAAAGGAATAGAAGTTGATCCAGCAAGATAGAAGCTATTGAGAAGCTACCATACCCAAGGGACATCAAAGGTATAAGAAGTTTTCTTGGGCATGCAGGTTTTTACCGTAGGTTTATTAAAGATTTCTCCAAAATATCAAAACCTCTAACCAATCTTTTGCAAAAGGATGTTCCTTTTCTTTTAATGATGATTGCATTGAGTCCTTTAATATTTTGAAGAATGCTCTAATAAGTGCTCCTATTATTCAACCTCCTGATTGGAAATTGCCCTTTGAAATTATGTGTGATGCTAGTGATTATGCAGTTGGGGCTGTTTTGGGCCAACGTGTTGATAAGAAACTGAATGTTATCTATTATGCTAGTAGAACACTTGATGCTGCTCAAAGAAATTATGCTACAACTGAGAAAGAATTTTTAGCAGTACTGTTTGCTTGTGACAAGTTTAGACCTTACATCACTGATTCAAAAGTCACATTGCATACTGATCATTCTGCTATTAAATACTTGATGCATAAGAAAGATGCTAAGCCTAGATTAATAAGATGGGTACTTTATTGCAAGAGTTTGATTTACATATTGTTGATAGGAAAGGGGAAGATAATCAAGTAGCTGATCATCTCTCTAGGATGGAAAATATACCTGATGATCCTATTCCTATTAATGATAGCTTTGTTAATGAACAACTTGCAATTGTTAACGTTTCTAGTGCTAAAGTTGCATCTCCTTGGTTTGCCAATTATGCAAATTTCATTGTTGGTAAAATATTACCTCCACACTTCACTTATCAACAAAAGAAGAAATTCTTCTATGATCTTAGACATTATTTCTGGGATGATCCTTTTCTTTATAAGAAAAGTGTGGATGGTATTATTAGACGTTGTGTACCTGAGCATGAACAACAGGCTATTATAAGAGATTGTCATGATAGTCCCTATGGAGGACATCATGCAGGAGATCGCACAGGAGCAAAGGTATTACAATCTGGTTTCTATTGGCCTACTTTGTTTAAGGATTGTGCTGAATATGTTAAATCTTGTGATAAATGTCAAAGAGTAGGAAATATTGGTAGGAGAAATGAAATGCCTATGAATTATTCTTTGCCACTTGAGCCATTTGATGTGTGGGGTTTTGACTTTATGGGACCTTTCCCAGAATCAAAGACAAAGCATACTCACATTTTGGTTGCAGTTGACTATGTTACAAAGTGGGTGGAAGCAATTCCAACCAAAAGTGCAGATCATGCCACAGCAATGAAGATGCTCAAGGACATCATTTTCCCCAGGTTTGGTGTTCCTAGGTTTTTAATTACTGATGGTGGTTCTCATTTCTTGCATGGTATTCTTAGAAAAACTTTGGCAAAATATGATGTTAACCATAGAATTGCATCACCATATCATCCTCAAACAAGTGGACAAGTTGAATTAAGTAATAGGGAAATTAAACTTATCTTGGAAAAGACAGTTAATAAGTCTAGGTCTGATTGGCCAGCTAAAATTAATGATGCATTATGGGCTTATAGAACTGCTTTTAAAAATCCATGGGAATGTCTCCTTACAAAATGGTTTATGGGAAAGCTTGTCATTTGCCTGTTGAGTTAGAACACAATGCTAGATGGGCTGTTAAACGATTGAACTTTGATTTAGACTGCAGGAGAAAAGAGGATTCTTGATTTGAGCCTACTAGATGAATGGAGAAATGAAGCTTATGAAAATGCTAAAATGTTTAAGGAAAAAGTTAAAATATGGCATGACAAGAAAATTAAGAGGAAGGAATTCCAAGTGGGTGATCAAGTTTTGCTATACAACTCTCGCTTTAAGTTTTCTGCAGGGAAGTTGCGTTCAAGATGGCAGGGACCACTAGTGATACAGGAGGTGTACCGTTCAGGAGCTATCCGCCTTCACGGTGATATGAAAGGTAAACCTCATGTAGTTAATGGACAACGCCTTAAACCTTATATTGCAGGAAAAAGCTTTGTCGGAATGGTGGAAGAGCTGAACCTACAAACACCGGAGGAGGTAATTGAGAGAAACCGTGCAGTTTCAGAAACCCCAAATCAATAGAAGGTAACTTACTGTTGGAAAGTTTCTCGGAATTGCATAATATTTTACGGAAGTCATTTTTTATGGAAATTAACGTGTGGGACAAGAAAACTAGACGAAGCGGAGACCCGAGGAAGGAAAGAGGGTCCCACGTGGCCCATGTACCTGGCCGCGTGGGCCCACTCCTTTTCCACCTCGGAGTCCCTTTTCGTCTCGTTTTCGATCCCGACGCTTCGTCTTGACCTAAAAACCCTCAATATATACTCCTCTCTGCCGATCTAATCTCGCACCGAGCGTTCTCGAGCGATCTTTGTTTCTGCTGTTTCTGTCTGTCAGGTTTTAGCCATGTCTTGCTCTGGATCCAACCAAGAGGGGGAGAGCTCTCCCAAGAAAGGTGTTGTGAACCGCTACCTCAACTCCGTGATGGCACCACCAAAGACCGTGTGCTTCAAAGAGGGCGTGATGCTCGTGGAAGAGGTGAAGGCTCCCAAGGCCACCGGCACGGTGGAGGAAAGGCTGGATGAGTTAGAGGATAAGACCTTCAGGTATGGCACTGTGGTTTACCGCAGCCTTGATGCTCACCACTTCATGAACCTGGAGCTGGAGAAGAAGGTTGAAGAGTACAAGAAACGGCTTGAAGATCTGGAAGATAGGTACAATGATCCACCTACATCTTTCCGTGATAGAAGGCCTTTCCCATGGAAGATGGCCGAATGGGAGGAAGAATATGAGAAGGAGGAGGCTGCAGCAAAGGAGAATCTGGAGGAACGCCAAGCTTGGGGAGTTCCATCTAGTCTTTCTCTTTATCAATCTATCATATCTATCTAGTCATGGTGTGCTTAGCTTTTATCGATTAGTTATCAATATCTCTTAGGCGTGTGTGAGCTCATGGAGCATTATCATGTATCTCTATCTTATGGTTTATCAATGAATATTAAAGTATGGTGTCATCCATGATTCTCTTGTTTGGGGATTTATGGGTAACACTCATGCAAATGAGCGTGGCATATTTAGAGTTTCAATCACATCTTGTCTTGAAACTAATTAACTTGAGTGTGTTGGACAATTGTAGAATCATCTCATAATAAAATAAGTAAAAGTCAACTTATGACTTGGAATTAATAGTTTGAGGTTGAGATATTGTCTTGTAGGATAAAAACTTGAGAAGGGATAATGAAAAGGATATAAAACACTCTTGTTAGACTCTAGTATCTTTTGAGCAAATTAATGATCATGGATATTTCAATACTTGTGCTCTTGAATGTGTATGAAAAGGTAGGCACCTGAAGTTTCAGTTAGCCATGGAAAGTGTAAGATAAAGGTTGTATGGAGCATGAGAACTTGATTGAGATATCCATGACTAAAGTTGTACTAGTTACTAGAGAAGCAAGGGTGATAACATCTTTTATATTTATTTTTTCATTTGTCTTTTCTGAACCTGTTATCCAATGAGAGTCTATCTTGTCTTTAAATTTCAGTAAATGATAAAAGATTATAATGCTTGCTAGAAAGAGCAAAGGCATATGAAAAGTATATGATTCAATTGTCCAACATACAATGCTTATTTGCTTTCAAAAGTAAGGGGTGATTGCTAGAGCTTCTACTTATGTTGCCCTCATATGCATGAGTTTTATTCATCCATCTTATCTTGCAAGTGAATATGATGATGATACAATGCTCGTATTTATTTATCAACCATAAGTCCATTGATGCATGTAATGATCTATGTCCTTACTTACTCGAGGACGAGTAAAGGTTTAAGCTTGGGGGAGTTGATACGTGCATTTTATATCATCATTTATATAACTTTTAGCATCATACTAGAATGTTATTTGCATGATTATATGATTGTTTTTACATGTTTTAGATGATTTTGGGGACTTTCACACAAAGTCCCCATTTTTGGTATTTAATATCTGGGAGGCAGAAAACCCCCTTTTCTTGTTTTTATTGTTTCAGGAGTTTCAGGAACCCAAATAATAAAAGGAAAAATACCACGTCAGTTTTTCATCGGGAGAAAGGCAGAGGGAAGAATATCGAAGAGAGGAGAGCCACGAGGCCCAAAAGGGGTGGGCCCACGTGGCCAAAACCCTAGGCCGCGTGGGGCCCACTAAAAGCGGCCTCGGGCACCTCCTCGCCTGGGGCTTTTTATCGACGCCTTCGTCTCGCCCGAAAAGGAACGCCCTAATTTTTCCAAGTCCATCCGAGGTCGCGGCGGCGGCGAAACTCCTGATCCCTTCCGAGGGGGGTCAGATCCTGCTGCTCTGGAGCTCCGGAGAAGGGGGAAATCATCGCCATCATCATCACCTCTCCTCCTTGGCGTGGGAGGAGGCCTCTACATCATCACCCCCATCAAGACCAGCACCATCTCCATAATCATCACCGTGATCCACTCCATTCCTCTCGCAGTTTGAGAGTTTCTATACCCTAGATACTTGTCTTGTGCTACTATTCATGTTAGTGATTGAGTACTTGTCATTATTTGGTGGTGAAGTTATAATTTCAGATTGTGTTGTACCACTTATGCCACTGAATATGACATGTTTGCACGTTGTGAGTAGTTCCCGTATGTTCCTGAGGGCATAGGATGAATTGGCAATGATTTATATATGACATGTGTTTGTATTTTGTCAAGAGTTTATATTTTATGTGATTCTATGATGTGTTGTGCGAACGTCGACTGCACAACACTTCACCTATATGGGCTCATAGGAGAACACCGTAGTATAATGAATTGAGGAAGACTTGGGAGGACACGTAAGCCTGAGTTAGAATCTTGAAGTTATAGTATGAGGGTATTAGTATCGGGGACCTTAGAGTGTAATGCTATGGTGGGACTTTATGTCTTAATAACTCTTGTGCAGTCATGTACTTGGCCACATGATCCATCATAAGGGGATGTAGACTATTTATTTAGCTATACCGAATTATGGCTCCGTCCAAAAAGATTAAAACTTGACAAGATATTCAACGTGTTGTTTAATAAATCTCTATGCTTAGCATTATCCATGCCGCCCTCGGGAACGTTTTTCACATATAAGTCACACATCACTTGAGCTTGTCCTCTTGTCACATAAGAGGATTGGGCTTTCTCTCTTTGAGAGCTTTCACTTGCTATTGTTACTTGCTGCATTGGAATTATACAACCGAAAATACCAAAAACACTTGCATCTTTCATTGCTTTGTTTATCAATCTTACTAACCAATACCTTCAGCCCCTCGTGGGTTCGACAACCTTTTCTATTCGAAAGGTACTACAATTGATCTCCTACACTTGGGAGTCATCAAACATGTTTAATTACACAACTTGAGTTCTGTTGGTCACAAAAATACAAACTAAATTTCTACAGAAAGCTACTGATTGTAGAAGACAACACAATTTTGGTTGGATTAATTGGACTTACCAAACTCCCTACATAATTGTTTTAATCCAGTAACTTAATAATCAAGTTTTATCTGCCAATTAAGTTCTGTTGATCCTAAAATTAAATCCTTTTAGGGGTAACTAAACATGACTAATTGTGATCCAACAAAATTGGTCCTAATTCATTTGGGTTAACCAATAAACATCTATAATTGTTTTTAGGGCAGAAGGGTGTTCTAATTTAAAATTTATACTAACCAATTATTATTGCATAATTAATTCTTCCAAAATTATTGAAGCTAATATATCAAAGTACCAAGCTAAAAAAAATTGGTTTGGAATTATTTGGATTAACAGAGTATCAGAAACAAACAAGTTTAGATTTTAAACCTTTTGTGGCATTTTTAATAACACATTTTTATTATTTATCTAAATGAAATAAATCCACTTGGGTTGGTTTAAACAACTTCATAAGCTTTCCAGAACATTTGGATTTGATTTATTTGGATTGGTAAATCTCAAGATATTGCATTTCTAAGATATGTCTAGTACTGAATTTTCCAGGAATTTAAATTAAAAAAACTAGATGTTTTGGATAATGTTGAGATCTCTGACATGTGGGACCTACTTGACAGAGACTCAGAAGAAAATGTTTCGCGCGCTGGAATTGTTTAAAAATCTGACGTATGGGGTCCACTTGCCAGTGGCTCTACTAAACGAAGCGGTATTTTGCCGTTGATCTTAGATCAAACGGTTCCTGGAGATGTCGATCAACGACGACATAAAAGCGGCAGCGCCGTGGCTCCGGCGACGGCGAGGTTCGCGGAAAGCTCACCTAGGGGGCTCGGGAGGAAGCGGGGAAGGTGCAGAACGACGGTGGCGGCTCAGGGAAGCTTGCTGGAGAAGTTCTACTTGGGACGGCTTGTATCGTCGACGGCGAGCAGCGGCACTTCCGTAGCCACGGCACGAACCCCGGCGAGGTCCTGGCGACGTTCCTGAGCACGATACAGAGGGGAAAGAGGGGCGGTTGAGTGCGGTGGTGTTGGGGAGTAGAGTGCAGTCCAGAGAGAAGGAAAAGAGAGAGCAGCATGGCGTGTCCGTGGTCGATACCTAACTCGGGCACGGCGGCGCTCTGAGAAGAACACAACAACAGTAGCCTCGCTGCGGTGTATCCGCTCTCCTGGCGGTGCACGGAAGAGAGGAGAGTGAGTGAGGGAGACAGTGGTGGAGTGTGGAGAGAGTGCGGGGCTTGGGTGGCTTTATAAGCTCGACGGCGGTCCATGGTGGTCGAGGTCCAGGGGAGGTCCAGAGAGAAGAGAGGGCTCGCCATAGGGGATGGTGGTGTGTGTCTACGGTGCTGGAAAGAAGGGAGCAAGTTTGGTGGCGTGGCGGCGAGCCAGGCTTGCTCGAGGTGGGGGACGGCCGCGGGCGCGCTTGGGCGGCGCACGGCGTGCACGGGCACGCGCGTGTGGGGGCTGTGGCGACCAATTCCCTTAACCAGTGGGCGTGGTGTGGTGCTGGGAGAGGCAGGGCGTAGCGTGGCTAGCTTGGGCGGCTACGTTGCCTCCTCCAGAGGAGCGGGCAGCACGGCATGGCTACAAAGCGGCTGCTCCCGTGCTGCGATGATCAATACGCTACATTGGTCTACTCCCTTTGCTCACTGGTGCGTGGAGGTGATCAGCGAGTTGAGGGAGAGCAGAGGGGTGTAGGGAATCGACGATCCTTACTCCAAATCGAATGGATTGATCAAATTGATCATCGAATTGGGGATGAACTGGGCACTTCCCTCAAGCTGTTCGACAAAATGCTTCTACCAACTTTTAATTCAAATTTCTTTGAATTCTTTTCAGAATTTGTTTCTTATTGTTTTATCCAGACTTGTGTCTTGCTGTGGTATTTATTTTGCATGTGTAACTTGATGCATTTGATGATTTAAGAAAGAAATAAGATTTTCTATTTGAATTTTGGAAATATTCTTCGAGAGAGAAATTTAGTGGGAATAAAAATAGGAGTGATACATTATCACTTCACTGAATATTATTTTGAAGAAATAAGGATTTCTTATTTTGGAGAAATGGTGTGACACAATTGTTTTTATTGTTTCATCTTTTGTTTTATTTCTTTTCTTTTCTTCAAGTTCTTAATTAGAGCAAACAACATTACAAACCACAAGAAATAATTATCACAAGCAACAATATGCAATCAACACATATTAATTTAACAAAAGTTTTTGTTGGCCCTCATTTTTGGAATAATAATATTGATTATAATTTTTGGGATGTTACAATCCTTCCCCCCTTAAAATAAATCTCGTCCCGAGATTTGCTAGGCTAGGTACTAAAGAGGTTTGGGAATTCGCTTCTAAGATAATCTTCGCGTTCCCAAGTTGCTTCTTCTTCAGAGTGGTTAGTCCACTGGACTTTGTAGAACTTGATCGCGCGCCTCGGGTAACACGAACATCTTCGTCAAGAATCTTGAGGGTCTCTCACGATAAGTCAGGTCTTGGTTCAGGTCGATGGAGAGGTGGTCGATGTTTTTGAAAACATCAGGCTGGTCAGGAACTTCGAGACACTTCCGGAGCAAGGAAATGTGGAAGACATCGTGATAATCTCCTAACTCTGGGGCAATCTAGTTGATAGGATACTTCTCCTCGACGAGCAATGATCTTGAAGGGTCCAATATACCTTGGCGCTAATTTTCCTTTGACATGGAAACGCTGCATTCCTTAAGGGGTGTCACTCGGAGATAGACATAATCTCCGAACTGAAAGTGACATCACGGCGCTTGGTGTCAGCGTAACTCTTCTGACGGGATTGGGCAGTTTTGAGGCGTTCACGAATAAGCTGAACTTGCTCTTCAGCTTCACGGAGGGTATCTGGTCCAAACAATTTGCCTTCTCCGGTATCGGACCAATTCAGGGGTGTACGACACTTCTTGCCGTAAAGGGCTTCAAAAGGGGCCATTTGCAGACTAGACTGATAACTATTGTTGTATGAGAACTCTGCAAACGGAAGACAATCTTCCCACTTGGAACCATAGGATAGAACACATGCGCGAAGCATGTCCTCCAATATCTGGTTCACTCGTTCAGTTTGGCCATCGGTCTGGGGATGATAAGCTGTGCTAAATGCTAACTTGGTTCCGAGGGCTTCATGAAGGGATTTCCAGAATCTTGAGGTGAATTGCGTGCCTCTATCAGATACAATCTTCTTAGGCACACCATGCAGGCTTACTATTCTGGAAATATACAAGTCTGCTAACTGAGCTCGGTGTGAGTGGTCTTGACAGGAATAAAATGGGCAACCTTGGTCAGTCGATCAACGATGACCCAGATTGAATCATGGCCTCGGTTGGATCTTGGAAGTCCGGTAATAAAATCCATTCCAATCTCATCCCACTTCCACTCGGGAATTTTCAAAGGTTGAAGCAATCCAGCGGGTCGCTGATGTTCAGCCTTGACTCGCTGACAGATATCACACTTGGCTACAAAAGAACCAATCTCTCGCTTCATTCCATGCCACCAAAATCTTTCTCGAAGGTCTTGGTACATTTTGGTTCCGCCGGGGTGGATTGAATAAGGGGTCTCATGGGCTTTCAGGATTAACTCCTTAAGTTCCGTGACATTGGGCACACAGATACGGTCATTGAATTTCAGCACTCCTTCAGCATCTTCGGTAAAACCGGGTGCTTTGCCGAGAAATCTTCTTCTTAATTCCTTCAATGCTTTCATGACCTTTTTGGGCTTCTTTGATTTGATCCATCAGGGTTGGGGCTAACTCTAAATTGGCGAGATAACCATGGCTAACAAGCTCTAGTCCAAAATCTTGAACTCTTTGAACAAGGCTGGCTGTTCGGCTTGGATCAAGGCATTCAGGGTGCAAGGTTTGCGACTAAGGGCATCGGCAACTACATTAGCCTTTCCGGGGTGATAATGGATTCCAATATCATAATCCTTGATTAATTCCATCCATCTCCTCTGTCGCAGGTTCAACTCCTTCTGGGTGAAAATATACTTCAAGCTCTTATGATCGTATAGATCTCGCAGCGATGTCCCGCAAGATAGGGACGCCACGTTTAAGAGCAAGAACAACAGCAGCTAACTCCAGTCATGGGTTGGGTAATTCTCTTCATGCGGTCGCAACTGCCGGGACAGATACGACACAACTTTGCCTTCTTGCATCAGAACGCAACCAAGTCCGAGGCGTGATGCATCGCAATACACGTCGAAACTCTTGGTGACGTCTGGCATAATCAGGATTGGGGCTGAGGTCAGTCTCTTCAATTCTTGGAAACTATCTCACACTTCTGAGTCCATTCAAATTTCTTGTCCTTCTTCAACAGTTGGGTCAGGGTTTGGCTATACTGGAAAATCCTTCAACGAACTTGCGGTAATAACCGCTAGTCCGAGAAAGCTTCGGATTTCAGTCACACTGGTTGGGATCCAGTCAACAATGGCTTGGATCTTCTCGGGTCAACAGAAATTCCTCCAGCAGACACAACATGTCCGAGAAATGCCACTTCACTGAGCCAAAACTCACACTTGCTAAGCTTGGCATACAGCTGGTGCTCTCGGAGGGTCTCCAAAACTAGACGCAGGTGTTCAGCATGCTCTTCTTCGGTCTTGGAATAAATAAGGATGTCATCGAGGAAAACTACCACGAACTTGTCGAGGTACTCCATGAAAATCTTGTTCATGAGATTCATGAAATAGGCTGGGGCATTGGTCAGACCAAAGGACATCACGGTGTATTCAAACAAACCGTAACGGTGGTGAAGGCGGTCTTGGGAATGTCTGTCTCTCGGATCTTCAACTGATGGTATCCTGTCCGAAGATCGATCTTGGAAAAGACTCGGGCTCCGTTCATTTGATCGAACAGATCCTCGATCTTGGGAAGAGGGTACTTGTTTTTAATGGTCACGTCATTAGCTTGCGATAATCCACACACAGGCGTGTGGTACCGTCTCTCTTGTCCACAAAAATAATGGGTGATCCCCAAGGTGAAGCGCTTGGGCGAACAAGACCTTTGCTGAGCATATCAGCCAACTGCTTCTTCAACTCAACCAGTTCTTCCGGATTCATCCGATAAGGTCTTTGGGATATAGGGGCTGTTCCTGGGATAAGCTCAATTATGAACTCAATATCCCGGTCTGGCGGCATACCAGGCAATTCTTCAGGGAAAACATCTCGGAATAGGTGAACAACACGGATCTCATCTAGGGTGGGTCGAGCTATGCTCTCATGGCAGCCTGTGGAAGGATTGGTTTCAGACACATACTCCACTTCTACTTCTTTGTCGGTGGTGATGGATACAGCTCTTCTGGCACAGTCAATTCGACCATGGTACTTGGCTAGCCAATTCATACCAAGTATAACATCTATGCCTTGGGTTCCCAGAACGATTAAGTTAACTGGAAACTTTCTCCTTTGATCTCAAGGGGTACATCGGAGCAAAACAACTTGGTCTCTACGGTGGATTCTGGGATTTGGATGACCATGGGTTTGGGTAAGAGGATCTCGACTAAACCTCCCTTAGCAACAAATTCTTGGGTAACAAAGGAATGGGTAGCACCAGAATCAAACAGAACAGTTGCAGGTACTGAGTTGACAAGGAACGTACCCAGCACAACATCTGGCGCATCCTGGGCTTCTTCAGCATTGATGTGGTGCAGACGGCCCTTGGCAACAGCAACATTTCCGCGGGGTGCGGCATTCTTGCCATTTCCATTGCGGCCTTGACCATTGTTCGGTGCCGGGCATTGGGGCGCTGGACATTCCTCTTGGGATTGGGGCATTCTCTGGAGTAGTGACCCTTGTTGCCGCATTCAAAGCAGACAACATTGGCATTGTGGTTGAAGTTGTTGAAGTTTCCTCCGGGACGGTTATTGTCATTGGGGCGGTTGAAGTTGTTTGGGCGGTTAGGGTAATTGGGGCGTGGAGCTTGTGGTGGTCGATAGGCAGGCTTGGGGTTTTGCTGAAAGATACGAGGCTTCTGGCTGCTCGAACCTTCCTGAGCATTCATCCTCCTCTTACGACCTTCAAACATAGACTTGCGCTTGGTCTCCAGCTGGATGGCTTTGTCCACAAGTGACTCCAGATCATAGAAGTCATGGATAACCAAAGCACACTGCAGTTCGTCATGAAGTCCATCTTCTTCTTCTCTGTGTCGGTGTCATCAGGAGCATACCGAGATAAGTCGGTAAACTCATCAAGATAACCGACCACATCTTTGCTTCCCTGCCTCAGCTTGCGGAATTCATCCTTCTTCCTATCAATGAGTCCGCCGGGAATGTGCTTCTTGCGGAACTTCTCCTGGAACTCAGCCCAGTTGATAACATGGCCAGCTTGCTGGAGAGCCTTGGTAGTTTCCCACCAAGCTCTTGCAGGTCCAGCAAGATAGTGGGTTGCATACATCACTTTCTCATTTTCTCCTACAGCAGCAACTTCCAGATTGTTGTCGATGGTGCGAAGCCAATCATCGGCTTCCAGTGGGTGAAGTCCCTTGGAATAGGTAGGTGGGTTGGTCTTCTGAAATCGCTCAAGGTGGATCGCTGGTTTCTGTCGCCATTGCCATTACCACCATTGTTGTTGTTGTTTTGGTTGAGATGGGCGGCAGTGATCTGATGCAGCGAGATGAGCTTGGCGCTCCTCCGGGCATTTTGGCGTTCCTCCATGATAAGCGCGAGAAGTTGGGCGGGGGTTGGGTTCGGTGGTGGCGGTGGTGGTCCTCCATCCGAACTGGTGCGACGAGTGTCCACCATCCTGAAGCACACCGGGTATAAGAGACAAGGCAAAAGGTTTCGACTAAGGAATAAAGACGGTTCGCGAAGTGGTTGATTAATTAGGGACTACATGGAAAATATTTTACATAGATCCAACAAGACAAACATACTTATATAACACAAACAACACATCAAGGAGTTCACAACATCAAGCTTACAACATTTCCCTACACTTAAGGTACACATTACATGGTTTCCAAAAGAACCACTATTTCGACTCGACTAGCGATAGGGGGTCAACCTAATCCTGCGGTAGTACCAAGTCACTCGCCTACTGAGGTGGAACCTCAGGCTCTGCTGCGTCGGCATCTGACTGGTAAGGTGGCTCCTCGGGTCCTCCTCCTCGTCCTCGAGAATTGCCTCGAGTGGCTCCTCCTCCTCGTCAACTAACTCCTCCTCGTCGTCCTCCTGCTCATAGTCCATCTCCTCCAGGAAGTCGTCGTCGTCACTGAGGAAAGCGTTGTTCTCCTTGCGGAGATCCTCGCCCTCCTCCTCCATATCGTCGGTATGGTGCTCCATATCCTCGATCAGCTCGTCCTGCTCCGCCACCTTCTTGCGGAGCTTCACGATGGTCCTCCTCAGCTGGGTCCTCTTCTTGAGAAGAGCGACCTTCTCCTCCTTTAGCTGCGCTTCACTCTCGCGACTCTCACTGAGCGAGATGCGCTCAAAGCGAGACCAAAGCCTAGCGCTCATCAGATCCACCTGGCTACGGAAGAGCATAATCTCCATGTCCAGGATGTACTCTCCGAACGTCGGGTGTAGAGGGGATCGAATAGGGTGTCCATCATCAGTGCGCCTCCCGTAGAACCGGAAACGGGAGTTCACCAACTCCGCCTTGTGCTCCTCACAAAGTCGGGCTAGCAACCTATGCATAGCACGACATAGTCCGTCGTCCCAATGGGCGTCTACGGTGGTGAAGATGAGTGTCCTGGATCCGGGAGACTTGATGTTCCCCCGAACAGACGACTCAACTCAACTAACCAACTAAACTCTGGAGCGGGGCGACCTAACAGCTTGCTCAACTCGAACAAGTCCTTCTCGAACATCAACTTGCCATCCCTCTCAAGCTGAACGAACTCGGTGAAATGGATCGCCATCCACAATTTTTAGCAAAATTTTAAGTTAGTGAGATGACAACAATTTTTAGCAAAATTTTAAATGTAGTGAGGCAACAAGTGAGCAACATTTTAAGCTTAATGGGATGTCAAGTGCGCAAAATTTTAAGGATACACGAGAAATGTAATATTTAGTGAGAGTAGAATTTTGCATAAATAAGAGGATTGGAGATAAGAAATTTTCGAAAATACTTCACTCCTTTATTTTTAGAAATTAACTTTTGTAACACCTATCTAGCGACCATGCTAATCTAAGGTCTCTTAAAGTCAGGATGGCTCTGATACCAGCTCTGTGGGGACCCCGGACTAGCCGTCCGAAATACCCGATTATGCTTAACATAACGATCCCGTGATCACTCTGTCGTTGCACATAATCCGAACTGAATACCGAAGTTTACATCCATTACAGTACCGAATTAAAAGTCTTACATAAATGGTCATTTAGACCAAGTCTTACATAGGTGCCTTCATGGGCCAAACCAAAATAATCAGCGGAAGCTACGGCGTAGTAGACATCAAGTCCTAATGACGACCCGAGAGGCAGCTGACTTATGGAGATCCCTAGTTCGCGTAGAAGTCGCCATACTCCTCCTCGGCGTAGTGCTCCTTGAAGTCTGGCTAAGACAATAGCCAGGGACTAAACCAATATGAGTACATTTGATTGTACTCGCAAACTACTCCAACATGAGTATGCACTAGTTTTATTTTAAATGAAGACTTTTATTTATTTAAAACACCTCTATATCTTTATTGAAAAAAGGTAAGAAGAGTTTTATAACTATTTTTAAGAAATCACCATTTTATCTGTTTCTCCAAAACTCCTCCTTTTTCCGACCATAGCCCGTCATGGTCCACTTTCCTCCAACAACCTCATACCGATCCGTTGGTATAGGTGTATAAAACATTCTCCACTTCATTTTCTTTTAAAACTCAAAGTCTTTCAAAAACTTGCACATGGTCTTAGGACAGCCTTCCAACTGTCCATTACCGAGGACTCGGCTATTCGAATAGTTTTACACTCTGCAGAGGTTGCACGCTTTTCCCACATCCATCCGATAGCTTACCGTGTCAGCCACGTCCCGCCATATAAGGTGTGTGCGAAGTTGAGCTACCGGCCCTAGCCTGTCCTTTGCTCATGCTAGTATAGGACCCTGCCCATATGACACTTTCCATCAACACTTAACCCAGCCCGTCGGAATCTAAGTGTGAGGACTCATAGTTTTGCCTGGCGGTGTATAGGGGACATCCTTCTATCCTCCTCCTTATCTTTCCATAGAGTTTGAGCGAGGACCTAGGTCAGGGGTAGGTCACCAAACCATCCCCTCATGCATAACGGAATCATCTCCGTCGATGAGGCATCCCATACTAATATGAGCAAATTATATGACTAAGCCTTTTCCCATATGTGGGTAAATGTGGTCGCACAGGGTAAGATTGGTCGTCATAGTACTAGGACACATTGTGCATTTTTCATAAACATCTCCATTTCCATTTCTCCACTTCAACACCGACATCTCGTCATTCCATAAACACACAAGTAATTTCAAAGGAGTTTTGAATAAACAATATTTATTTTTCCCATCCTATAATTTGATATAACTATCTTATACTTCTACATAGGGTGGCAAAATAATTTCCATATACTTTTTGAAAAGGTTTTTAGAAAATCTTTGCCTTAAGAGTAAATCATGTTATAAAATAGATGCATATATTTGGGGTGCAAGCTCAGAGAGTAGCTTGCCTTGCTCGACAAAGTGACCTTGGTCTTGATCTTCAGGTTCAACAAATTCCCCTTCCTCGATAAATCCGACAACGCTCTCGTCTAATTAATAAACAAACAAATACAAACAATCACTAACCTACTCAATCAACATCACAACATTACAATTTTAATTGCTATAAATAGCCACTGAACACATCAAAACAACACAATTTGGTGTCAATTTAATTGAATTACCATTATTTTATTATGTCTTAATTTATGGCAGAAACTTGTTGAACATGTTTAATTACACAACTTGAGTTCTGTTGGTCACAAAAATACAAACTAAATTTCTACAGAAAGCTACTGATGTGTAGAAGACAACACAATTTAGTTTGGATTAATTGGAGTTACCAAACTCTCTACATGATTGTTTTAATCCAGTAACTTAATAATCAAGTTTTATCTACCAATTAAGTTCTGTTGATCCTTAAATTAAATCCTTTTAGGGGTAACTAAACATGACTAATTGTGATCCAACAAAATTGGTCCTAATTCATTTGGGTTAACCAATAAACATCTATAATTGTTTTAGGGCAGAAGTGTGTTCTAATTTAAACTTTATACTAAGCAATTATTATTGCATAATTAATTCTACCAAAATTAAGAATGCTAATATATCACAGTACCAAGCTAACAAAATTGGTTTGCAATTATTTGGATAAACAGAGTATCAAAAACAAACAAGTTTAGATTTTAAACCTTCTGTGGCATTTTTAATAAAACATTTTTATTATTTATCTAAATGAAATAAATCCACTTGGGTTGGTTAAACAATTTCATAAGCTTTCCAGAACATTTGGATTTGATTTATTTGTATTGGTAAATCTCAAGATATTGCATTTCTAAGATATGTCCAGTACTGAATTTTCCAGGAATTTAAATTAAGAAAACTAGCTGTTTTGGATAATGTTGAGATCTCTGACATGTGGGACCTACTTGACAGAGACTCAGAAGAAAACATTTCGCGTGCTGGAATTGTTTAAAAATCTGACGTGTGGGGTCCACTTGCCAGTGGCTCTACTAAACGAAGCGGTATTTTGCCGTTGATCTTAGATCAAACGGTTCATGGAGATGTCGATCAACAACGACATAAAAGTGGCGGCGCCGTGGCTCCGGCGACAGCGAGGTTCGCGGAAAGCTCACCTAGGGAGCTTGGGAGGAAGCGGGGAAGGTGCAGAACGACGGCGACGGCTCGGGGAAGCTTGCTGGAGAAATTCTACTTCCTGGACGGCTTGTATTGTCGACGGCGAGCAGCGGCACTTCCACGGCCACGGCACGAACTCCGGTGAGGTCCTGGTGATGTTCCTGAGCACGATACAGAGGGGAAAGAGGGGCGGTTGAGTGCGGTGGTGTTGGGGAGTTGAGTGCAGTCCAGAGAGAAGGAAAAGAGAGAGCAGCATGGCGTGTCCGTGGTCGATACCTACCTCGGGCACGGCGGCGCTCTGAGAAGAACACGGTAACAGTAACCTCGCTGCGGTGTATCCGCTCTCTTGGCGGTGCACGGAAGAGTGGAGAGTGAGTGAGGGAGACAGTGGTGGAGTGTGGAGAGAGTGCGGGGCTCGGGTGGCTTTATAAGCTCGACGGCGGTCCATGGTGGTCGAGGTCCAGGGGAGGTCCAGAGAGAAGAGAGGGCTCGCCATAGGGGACGGTGGTGTGTGTCTACGGTGCTGGGAAGAAGGGGAGCAAGTTTGGTGGCGTGGCGGCAAGCCGGGCTTGCTCGAGGTGGGGGACAGCCGCGGACGCGCTTGGGCGGCGCACGGCGTGCACGGGCACGTGCGTGTGGGGGCTGTGGCGACCAATTCGCTTAACCAGTGGGCACGGTGTGGTGCTGGGAGAGGCAGGGCGCGGCGCGGCTAGCTTGGGCGGCTACGTTGCCTCCTCCACAGGAGCGGGCAGCACGGCATGGCTACAGAGCGGCTGCTCCCCAGGCTACGATGATCAATAGGCCACATTGGTATACTCCCTTTGTTCACTGGTGCGTGGAGGTGATCAGCGAGTTGAGGGAGAGCAGAGGGGTGCAGGGAATCGACGATCCTTACTCCAAATCGAACGGATTGATCAAATTGATCATCGAATTGGGATGAACTGGGCACTGCCCTCAAGCTCTTCGACAAAATGCGTCTACCAACTTTTAATTCAAATTTCTTTGAATTCTTTTCATAATTTGTTTCTTATTGTTTTATCCAGACTTGTGGTCTTGCTGTGGTATTTATTTTGCATGTGTAACTTGATGCATTTGATGATTTAAGAAAGATAAAGAAAGAAATAAGATTTTCTATTTGAATTTTGGAAATATTCTTCGAGAGAGAAATTTAGTGGGAATAAAAATAAGAGTGATACATTATCACTTCACTGAATATTATTTTGAAGAAATAAGGATTTCTTATTTTGGAGAAATGGTGTGACACAATTGTTTTTATTGTTTCATCTTTTGTTTTATTTCTTTTCTTTTCTCCAAGTTCTTAATTAGAGCAAACAACATTACAAACAACAAGAAATAATTATCACAAGCAACAATATGCAATCAACACATATTAATTTAACAAAAGTTTTTGTTGGCCCTCATTTTTAAATAATAATATTGATTATAATTTTTGGGATGTTACACATGTTTGTAAACAAACCAAAAGCAAGAGAAATTGGTCAACTTGTTTGATGCAAAACATGAAAAAGATTCTAGAGTTGGATTTGTTTCACAATTCACATGTATGCTCTCAAGAGCTCGTATTGTCAACTCATGCTCAATTGAGGTTGACATTATCATGTGTTTACCGGCACACACAAGACAACATATGAAGAAGTTATGTGCACGATATATGAACACATCATCCATCATGACGCGTCTCTTCATTTGCACATCACCAGCCACACAAAAATCAATTGGAAAATATGACATATGTGGATAGTCACTATGCAAAGTGAAGGATGGAACAAGGTCCATAAGAGAAAACGAAACATCTCCAAAATGTGAGAAAGCTATGGGGCAATCTCATTATCAAGCATTTCAACATTATTGCAAGCAACACATGTGAAAGAGAAATTATTCAACATGTTGCATGCCACAATGGGAGAAAAGTGGAAACATTCATAACAATGCATGTCTATGGTAGAAACATCACAAATGGGTATCTCCACATGATCAATATTGGTTTGAAAGAAAGTATCACAAGGGAATAAGAATGTATCATATGATGGGGCAAGAAAATCATCCATAGCATGCAAGCAATCATAGTTCATCATGTCCGCTAGAGGGAACATGGTCACATCAACACCCATACCTTGGTAGTCCCACTCATGTGAAGTAGGTGTTGAAGTAGTAGGGGTTTCCATGTAGCCGACTTGTCCAACTTGAAGTAGACATGGGGTGGCATCATCATCATCCTCCATGTACATCTTCTCCATTTGAGGCATCGTCAAGTCGAGTAGTGGCGTCTCATAATCCATGGAACCTAGTATACAATGAGAAAACACACTAGAGGTAGAGGTTAAGTTGTTAGAAATCGAAATGTCCTCACAAGATCTATCAACTATCTCTCTCAACTCAAGTGGTGTATCACTAATTCCCTCAAATTGAAAGCACTCAAACTCACATATGGTGGAGGCACTCAACTCACTCTCACTCACACTCAAGTGGGCTAAGTGGCTCTCATTCTCACATGGGATTGGTACCATCTCATAAGTCAAACACGTGAGGGTAGGCTCAATGTTCTCAACTCCAAATGCCTCCGAGGTTGAAGGGAAACTCCCATGCTCAACCTTCTCAACCTCATCGCCTCCAAAGGTCAATGCCATAATGGGGGCATCATCACTCGACTCCTTTGCCGAAGTGAAAATCCCATGCTCGGCATCATCATCACTTGACCCATGGTCATATGTGATAGCATTCTCCATGCTCGCCTCCTTGGTCGAAGGGAAAATCCCTTGCTCGACCGTTGTCTCACCATCTTGGTCACCGTCTTGTTCACCAACTTGGCATTCCCACATCAAGTGACCTCTTCTATTGCATAGTGGGCATAAGAGATTGGGACATTCTCGTGGATCATGGTCTTGGCCTTGGCAATTGTCACATATGAGGTCTTCTTCTTGCCATATGGGGGCCATTGTGGTGTTGGCACTTGGTGTAGAGACCATATCATGAGAAGTTCTTGAGAGGGGCGCCGTCTTGGTTGTGTCCTCACAAGTGTTGCCATGCTTCTTGCGGCGTCGACGTGAGCTTGACCGTTGCTCGAAGAACTTGTCGATGTCGGCCATGAACTCGTCAACAATAGAATCAACACTAGAAGGAAACACCATAGGATGTGCACTTGCCGCCATCTTGGATGTGGAGGTTGCACCTTGAACTTGGAGTGTAGGCGTAGGTGCTTGATGCCGTGGCGTCCGTCTTGACTTCTCCTCATGTCTTTGTTGGCGTTCTTCATTGGAGGGATGACGTCGAAAATCGTTTGGATGCTTCTCCTCATGTCGACGTCGGCGTGCTTGTTGCCTTGGCGACCTTTCCTTGGAGCTTCCACTAGAGCTTGGTGACATGTTTCGACGCTTGGTGAGTGTGTCGATGTCGGCTTCAAGCTTGGACATGTTGTGGTCCACCTTTGCATATTTCTTGTGGCGCCTTGATGAGCAAGATGGGCCTTGGCTTGGCTTGGCCTTGTCGATGGACTTTGTGTGACGCCGTCTTTTGGTGGATGTAGAGTGTCGAAGCTTGTCGCTCTTGGCGATCTCCTTCTCATGGCACCTTCTTGAAGTTGATGGAGATTTGGGACACTTGGCACATTTTGCAATGTCCGTCTCATGGCGCCTTCTTGAAGTAGATGGAGCTCAAAAGGATGAGTACATGGTGGTCTTGTAGGAGCACCGTCTTGAGCTTGAACCATAGTAGGTTGTGCCATGACGCTTGGTGGTGCCCCTCTTGAACATGGTGGTGATGGGAGTCCTCTCCTCTTGCATGTTGTCGATGTCGCCGCACATGCTACAAGAGTAGTAGTCGTAGACGTTCTCCACCATGTCATCGGAGTTGTAGTCGTAGTAGTGGCGCTCCACCATGTTGTTGTAGTCGAAGTTGGTACCATGTGATGAGGCATGTGAAGACACTTGCTCCTCATTGTCGTTGGAGATTGTGTAGTCGGAGTCGTGGTAGAATTTTGTGTACTTGGAGTCGATACCATATGATGAAGGTTTGTCGACATCGTGGTACCGCTCCATGTCGTGGATGCTCGTGGAGTTGTAGTCGGAGTAGTCATAGCGGAAGTCTTGGCGATGCTCCATCATGTCATGGGGGTCATTGTCGGTGTAGTAGTAGAAGTCCCCCATGTCCTCAAAGTTTGATGCATCATAGTCCATGTGACTCATCGTGTAGTCCTCCTCATAGGCTCCATAGTTGCATTCGCTCTCCCTAGACATGTCAACTCACAAGACAAGTGTATATGTGGAGTGGAAGGAAACTAGAGCACAACCTCTCACCTTTGTGGATAGTATTGGACGTCGTGGACAACCAAAGGGAACGATCACAAAGTAAAGTGCTTGTGTTCAAGTATCCAAAGCAAACTCCAAAACACACACAGATTAAAAGTTGGTAGGTAGGTATGGTAGGTGGAAAGCAAATTGAACCAACCGGAAACCAAGATATTGTCAAAACAAGTAGAGAACCACAATGATCACAAAGCAAAACCAAGTCAATCTCAAAGATAGGAATGTAGTTCCAGGAAACACACGCGCGGAGAGATAAATGAGACTTATGCAACCAAGAAGTGAGCTGAAGAACCATATGATCCTAGCGAAGACAATAAGCTCATGTTGCACAAGTATAAGGAGAGCCACTAGCTCGATTAAAATTTATTGGTGGGCTACAAGATTTGCACAAAATGTACCACCTACAAGATGTTCATCGAGCTTGCGCGCTTCCTACAAGAGATATGGCAAGTGGTGGTTCTTTCTTTTCTTTTCTTTTCTTTCTTTCGATTTGGCACTTTTTGCTTCTTTTCTCTTTTCTCTTGTGATTCTTTTCTCTTTTGCACACCCATTTCTTTTTTATGCCAACAACAAGATATATCAACTAGCGCATACAACTTTTGCTCAGAAACTACACGGTGCAAATGTGCAAAGCCCAACCAATCATCAAGAGCTAGCCCCAATAGGACATGGTAATCGCAAAGATATAGTGTGGCTCACAAAGAAATGGCAAGGGGTAAAGATTGGCGATGTTATACCTTTCGTCGATGTTCTTCACCCTTTGTTGTAGAAGCTTCATGCTTGCCCACAGAGTTTGGTGGTGTTGGATGATGGATCTTCCGCAATGGTGATGAAGGTATTGTTCGTAGCGTCGAAACGAGCCAAAAAACACCAAAAACGGAGTCCGAAATCAAAAGATATGGCCAAAACAATTTTTCAAAAATTTCAGTTTTTCTGGAGGTACCGCTAGTATAGGCGGTAGTACCGTTACAGGTACCGGGAATGCACGTCCAAAGGCCGTTTTGGCGGTACCGATTGGCGGTAGCACTGTAGGGGGCGGTAGTACCGCTGGGGGTCGCAGGACGCGCCCGAGAACGCGAAAATTCGCGATTTTGGCGGAAAAACTCGCCAAAAAACCTCAAATCGTAGGGGCAAATGATGGAATTAGGCCATGGGAACGCAAAGGAAGGTAGATCAACAAGTATAGCAATAGATCTATGGATCAAAACCTGCAAAAACACACTCGAATCTCAGATCGGTCCAAAAGCAATTTGGGGCTATTTTTTGTGGAAATTTTCGAATTTCTCAAAATCAAAGAAAACTTTGGTGGATTTGGGGGTGGAAACACAAGTCAAATCCGTGGCAACCATGCTCTGATACCATATGATGAAGTTAGGGACTTCTAGGGTGGCCCGATCTTCACGGATTGACGGCGGAGGTGGACGAACGCACGCAAGAAACACGAGGAACACGAAGAACACCAAGAATACAAGAACACAAACCCGATACAAGAACCGTTTCCCTTTCCGGTCAGTCCAACGGCCCAATAGAATCCACACGAGGGTGGTAGATCGGCAAGTAGATACAAGAAGGGATCTTGGATGATTGTTTCTCCAACGGTCAACCAAACCGCTCCAATAAAGTCACCCGAGGATGAAAGATTGGCAAGTAGTCAAACTACAAGTAGAGGTCTTGAATCCACAAGAGGGATCTTCTCCACAAGGGGAGGAACCATCCCCACAAGGGGAGGAAGGAGACCATCTTGAGGTGAAGGAGCCAAGCTTTGGATTGGGCTGCCATTGCCAGTGGACAATGAAGCTCGTCAGCTGTTTGCAGCTTCGGTGACTATCACGGTTGGAGACGGGCCTATTCTCTGCCTGTACCATATGGAATCTGACGGTTAAACAAACTCTGAATGATGGCCATTGGGTGTGACAGTTCAAATCGACTATTAGTCCAGCCGCTGTGCAGCAGTTCACCGAGGTGTGGGAGATCGTATAGAACGTCCAGCTTCAGATCAAGGACGAGGAGAGGGTTCTTGACGGGATTATGCGAGGCCGAAAGGTGGAAGTTAGTGCATTTTCTGTGAGATTGTTGATTTGCTGGTTGTTCAGCTTGTGTTTGTGTTGTTGTAGACCCTTGTAACTTTCTTTCTATCTATATAAAACTTATCCAAAAAATATAAAACAACAACAAGACCGGAGGGGGGACTCCACCCCGGCTTTGTCATTAAGATAGAAGTGAGGATTCGAACCTGGGACCTGGCCCTTATGCACTTATACACGGCCACCACTAGTCCACGGAAGAAGAACACCGTGCATTTTCAAAAGAAAAGAAAAAGAAATGGACAAAGGATGTCAAATTCTCTGTCCTGTACTCATGCCCGCGTACAACATTCAATTTGAAGACCGTGCTCATTTCAACTTTCATCTCACGGTATGGCATTCAGATGCTCCTCACAAATGCCAGTTCTTTGTGTGGCTAGCTGTTCTAGGGTGATGTCCTGCTGCCAATCAGGATGGGAATGGGTCGGCCCGGACCTGGCCCTTGGCCCTGGTCTCGTGGCCTCAAAGCCAATTTGTGAGGCCACGGGCCGACCCATTTAAAAAATTCGGTGGCCTCGCTGGTCCAATGGGTATTGTGAGTCGACCTAAAATTTAGTTTTGATATTATTATACAGTAGTTTCTACATGCAGCTAGTCCTTTTAGAGTACAAGTAACAGGTAGCTAGCTGACTAATTAAAGTTAGTTTGACAATAGTAGATGCATGGATCAAGTAATATAATAGCCAAAGTTAATTAAGGATGTAACTGTAGGGTACTCCCACCGTTCCAAATTAATTGACTTGATTTTGTTCAAATATGGATGTATCTATACTTATTTGATGTCTAGATACATCCATGTGTAACAAAATGTGTGTCAATTAAATCCGAACGGAGGGAGTACATGTCATCGTACACACATGCATCGAGTAGAACTGTAAGGGGCATAGCCAGCCGGGTCACATAGCCTGTGCAAAGCGCAAAAGCTTCACTAAATTCTCATTAGCTCCCGTAATTTCAACGGATAGCCAGGCAGGCCAGTTTGAACCTCCGCCACTGACTGTACACTGCTCGAGTTCTTGATGAACCGGTGAAAGATTTTTCAAATCAGCTTCACTTCAGACTGACAATAATAGGATAGATCACCAGATTTCATTATAAAGAGTAAACGAACCACCAAAATTGATCAAGCAGCTAATCCCGCACACAAAACGTACTATTGATTCTTACTTTGGGTCGGCCTCGCTGATCCAATGGGTCACTCAAAGCCGGCCCTACTGACCCAAAAAAAATTCAAGGCTGGCCCATCTGCCCTATTGGTCTCGACTTTTTGGGCCAGGTCAACGACCCACGGGTCGACCCGACCCATTCCCATCCTGAGCTGCCGATGGGAGCTCCTTTAGGTCGACTTTACAACGACCATTCGAGGAAGCGTCGCCTACTACGAGGATTAATTGGGCCGGCCCATATCAGCACGCATGCGACGATTGCTTTTTTATGTTTCTTTATTCGTAGGACTGCTTCGTACTGCTTCGACGAGCGCGACGACTCATTCTTACGTGGCGACGACTTTTCTGCATTGTTCCAATTTTCTGACGTGTCGACGAATTTTTCGTGGCGAGGACGAATTTCCGCACTGTTCCTTATTCGTGACTGTTTCCGAGGTGGTGAAAACAAATTCGAATTTAAACAAATTTCGAATCAAAACAAATTTCAAATCAAAACAATTTTTAAATTTGAATTTTTTGAATTTGAACATTAAAATCGGAACAATTTTTCAATTTGAACAAATTTCAAATCGAAACAATTTTAAATGTGAACAAATTTCGAAGTCGGAGCAAATTTCGAATTTGAACAAATTTCTAATCATAACAATTTTCGAATCGAAAAATTAGAATTTAAAAAAATTCAAATCAGAACAATTTTTAAAATCGGAACAAATTCAAATTCGAACAAATTTCAAATTCGAACAAATTTCAAATTCGAACAAAAATCAAATCCAAACAAATTTCAAATCCAAACAAAAATCAAATCCGGACAATTTTAAAATCTGAACAATTTTCAAATCCGAACAAAATTCAAATCCAAACAAAATTCAAATACGAACAAAAATCAAATCCGAACAATTTTTAAAATCTGAACAATTTTCAAAGCCGAACAAAAATCAAATCCGAACAAAATTCAAATCAGAACAAAATTCAAATCCGAACAAAAATCAAAACCGAACAATTTTTTAAAATCTGAACAATTTCAAAAATGAACAATTTTCAATTTTGAACAAAATTTCAAATCTGAACAAACTTCAAAGCGACCAATGTTTAAAATCTTAACAATTTATAAAATCAAAAAACGTTTCAAACTATGAAAAATTTCATAAATAAAAAATTAAAAGAAGGAGAGAAAACAGAAAAAGAAACTAAGAAAAAACGGAAAAAACACCGGATTGGGCTGGCCCACCAGCGTCGCGCCTTTGCATCCTTCAGGCGACGTACACGGTAGCGTCGGGGAGCTCCTTTAGGTCGCCTTACGACGACTGAACTTGGCAGCGTCGCCTAATACGAACTGTTTGTGGGCTGGCCCATGTGGTGTTCACGCTTCGTACTGTTTCCCGCGCATAGTATGAACTGTTTCGAGACTGTTTTCTTCGTTCAATTTTTCTGCACGTGACATACGTACTCGCGTGGCGCGATTTTTTTGACAATTTTTTGTGAATCGAGTTCGTGAAGCGAACTTTTTTGTACTATTTCGTTTTGTCGTACCATTTATAGCGCTAGGGTACATATGATTTTAACAGAAAAGGCATAAAAAATCACACAGGAAATTTTCAATGGGGAAGTTCATATGGTTTCCACAGATAAAATCTGGAAAAAATATTTGTGAATGAAACCTATTTCTGAACGATTTGAAAAAGTGAACAGAAAAAGGACAATGAACGAAACCTATTTTTCAACAGAAACTATTTTTGAACGATTTTAAGAGAGAACAGAAAAAGCTGGTGAATGAAAATTATTTTTGAACGATTTTAAAATTGAACAGAAAAAGGTCGGTGAACAAAAATAATTTTGAATAGATTTAAAAAGTGAAGAGAAAAAGGTTTATGAACGAAAGTGTCTTTTGAACAATTTTAAAAGTGAACGAATTTTTTTGAACAATTTTAAAAAGTGAACAAAAAAAGGTCGGTGAATTGTTTTTTAAAACAGATTTAAAAAGTGAACAGAAAAATGTTTATGAACGAAAGTAATTTTTGATACAAGTTTTAGGGTGATTGGCATTTTTAATAACCGTTCATCCACTACGATCTAACGGTGTTAAAATAGTCGGTACCAGACTGTCGGTACCGAACAGTTCCGTGGTACCAAAAATTATGTGGGACCGGTACCAAAATTTTGTGGGACCGAGTACCAAAACTGTGGGTCCGATATCAAATATATGTGGGACCAATCTGACAGCGCACTCTTTTTGTTTTGACCAATCTAACAGCACACACGATGGAGGAGGCAGAAGCACTTTGTGATCGAGTTGGCATATTTGTTGATGGCGTCTATATTCTTCCGCTCCCGACGAGCGAGGATCATGGCGGCACGCAGCTCCGGCAGTACTTCAGAGACACAGGGGCGCAGCGGCGGCGGCGAATCCATGGCGGCGCACAGCTCCAGCAGTACTTCACGGCGAGACAAGGGCGCAGCGGCGACGGTTTGGCAGCCGTATCCCCATGGCGGCGGCGATTTCATGGCGGCATGCATCTCCGGCACTGCTTCGCGGGGCCGCACAGGGGCGCGGCGGCGAATGTTTGGCAGCCGTATCCGCATGGAGACGAGGAGTTCCGGCAGGCACATGACGAAGAGAAGAAGCAAGACACGGTGGAGATTGTGCTCGTCAGTTTAGACAGTGCTGTACAGATTGAAGCAAGATAAAAAGAAAAACTGACGCAATTTGTACTGATAATTTCCGGTACACTCTGGGCAGCATTTTATCAACAATCTGGGCAGCATTTTGGTAGTGTACTGATTATCAATGTAAGCTGAAATTGGGCATCTATGTACTGTGGTATGGTCATGTGTAGCAAATATCAATGCATCTGAATGTACTGTATTGTGGTATGGAGAAGAAATTGGGCAGAATTTTGACTATTTTTCTATGCAAATAATGAATATTTACCACAGAAATAAAGCAGCATATTTATCACACCAATGGACTCAAATTTCAGCAAATTTTCAGAGCAATATATCACCAGTTGCATAGATAATTCAGTGCACATAATAAAGTAGTTGTGCACGTCAGTTACATATCAGCAAAATCATGGTAAATCAGTGTCAAACATCCATATAAATTTCAGTACAGAAAATAACATAGCATACACTTCCTAAGCATGAAATTTAGGTAATTTCACAGCTTCTACTTTGCTCCATCTTGGCCTAGAGGTGCTGCTGTCTTTTCAGTTCCAAAGAGCCACCATTTCATCCTGCCATGTTGTGGGACTTGCTCTGTTGTCACTGGTTGGGAACCTGACTCATGATATGTTGATTGCAAGCTAACTTTAGCAGCAGGTTGAGATGAAATTTGACAAAACGGAGCTGGCATTTTCGCATTAGCAACAGCTCCACCTGGAGCTCTACGAACAGCTGCACCTGGAGCTCTGCGAGCAGCTGAACCTGGAGGTAGCTTTTTTTTTTTGCTTTCTTCTTTATTTCCTTTGCTTGCATTCTGTAGGCAATGGCCTCATCATCTTTAGCTGAACTATTGCTATCATCTTCATCATGCACACAAAAGAAGTCACTCTCCTCACTGTCATCTTTATCATGCACACAAAAGAAGTCACTGTCCTCACTGTCGTCTGAAACTGAAGATAAAGTGGTTTATAGGATCATATTAACATATATTTTCATAGCTTCTTCAATCTGTTGTTGAAACTAAAATACAAATAGAAAAGTTAACTGCTTTGTACCTAAAAATACAGATAAGGTTCAGTACAGAATGGGAGGCAAGATACTCGACCAGATTTAGGTACCTGCTATACACAAGTTAACAATCTTCCACCATAAGCTCCTCTTTAACGATTCTGCAAACAAAATAAGAAACTGCAGTCTACCTTACATATGATCTTAATAGACTTGCTCATGCCCTGATTTGATCATGTCAATCTAGAATTATGGGAAAGAGTGCTAGCATGAAACTACCGTGCCTATTTCTGCAAGTAATTATCGGAATCCATTCTCTAACTTGTTTTGGCTCCAGTGTACGGAAGAGGTGGCCGTGTACGATGGTGGTGCAGTGTACGATCGGCGGTGGCCGTGTACAGCGATGGAACCGTCGCACCGTGTACCCCACTCCCTCCGAGTCGCAGTCGTCGCCGTACTCTCGCCTCGTGCCAAATTCCCCAACAACAGTCGCTCGCCGTGGGCACGCCGTGGCCTGGTTAGCGAGGAAGGTCGGCGTGCTACTGTCCCCTCGCCACGAGTGAAGGAGCGGTAAGGGAGGCGTGCAGCGGCTGCCTGCTCGCGGCGTCGGCGGCGGCTGACCTGCTCGCGGCGGCTGCCCTAGTCCGGCCCCGGCGGCAGCCCTGCTCACAGCGTCGGCGGAGGCTGACCTGCTCGCGGCGGCTGCCCTAGGCAGCCACGATTAGGCCGAACTGAAAGATGGATTATGGCGTACAGGGATCAACTTCAGTTTTTTTTCTTCTAGGAACTTCATCATATTTAATCAACGGCTAACAAAAATCAGGACTTAATCAATGGCTAAGAAAAATTATAACTGTTAGTACTGACGGTACCACGGGTACCGTGCCAATCACCGTAAAAGAGCTCAATTTTTGAACGATTTTAAAAGTGAACAAAAATTATTTTGAAAGATTTTAAAAGTGAAAAAAAATATTTTATATGAAAATTATTTTGGAACGATTTTAAAATTGAACAGAAAAGGCTAGTAAACGGAAACTATTTGTGAACGATTTTAAAAAATGAACAAAAATAGGGCTGAACGGAAACTATTTTTGAACGATTTAAAAAGTGAACAGAAAAACGGTGGAACGCTAACTATTTTTGAATGATTTTAAAAGTGAACAAAATTTATTTTGAACAAAAAATATTTTGAATGATTTTAAAATTGAACGAAAATTATTTTGAACGAAAATTATTTTGGAACGATTTTAAAAAAATGAACAGAAAAAGCGGTGGAATTGAAACTATTTTTGAACGATTTTAAAAGTGAACAGAAAATAGGGGTGACCGGAAACTTTTTTTTGCATCACTTTAAAAAACAGAAAAATGAGGGTGAAAAACAAAAGGAAAAAACAAAACAAAACAAAAAAACAAAAAATAAAAGTGAAACATGAGAAAAGAAAATTAAAAGAACAAAAAAAAAACAGAAAAGAAAACGAAAACAGAAAAGAAAACGAAAATGAAAAAGAATATGAAAATCATTCAAAAATAAAATGAAAATGAAAAGAAAATGAAAACAGAAAACAGAAAAAGAAAACGTAAAAGGAAAATATAAAGAAAATAGAAAACAAAAACAAAAACATGTAAAGGAAAAAAGAAAAAAAAGAGAAAGACAGAAACAGAAAAAGAAAAAAAAAGAAAAAGAATCGACTCTTGGGCCGGCCTGTTGGAAAATTAGGCAATAATTGCATGTTTAATTCCAGAATATTAAACATGACTACAACAGCTACTAACATGTGAAAAACAAACACACTAGACGTACTAAACAACATGAACAGTAGCAGCAACATATACGCCAACGTATCCATAGTAAACATGTAGTTCGAAATACGTCATACGTACCGAACGTTTGTAGAGGAGGCAGCAGTCGATCCAGACAGGTTCACTGCGGCGAGATCAGCGTTGATGTTCTTGACGATGACGTTGGTGATGACGGGTCGAAGAAGACAACGCCTGCGGAGACGATCCGCAGCTCCGGCTGGAAGATGACCCGTGGTGAAAGCGGCGAGCAGTCGCGCGAAGAGCTTCCCAAAAACCTAATTCGCCCTCTCCCGTACAGGATCACAAAGGCGACTACTTCCGGAGACCTACTCTCCCAAATGCCGGTGCACGCCGGCGATCGGGATGGAGTAGATTACGGTGGCGGCGCAAGGCACGAGGTGGCAAAACCTAGATTGGTTCGATGTGTGACGGCGCACGCAGTGCTCGGCAATATATAGTGCGGTTCGGGAAATCCTAACGGGTACAACGTGGGCCGGCCACATCACACACGTTCGAGTCGGTGCAGCATCCCACGATCCGGGAGCGACTTGGCTAAGCTGTACGCGTACGCTAGCGACTCGATTTTCCAGAACAGTAAAAATATAGGCATCGGCTCGACACATTCCCGCAACCCGCAGCGTGTCGTGACGAGACGGACGGACGGCGGAGGAGGAAAAGTGCGCGGGAGAGAGCCTTATGTTCTCAACTAGCACACCAAGTGTCACAACACTCTATCTTATAAGGTGGTGTTTATCTCCTCCAACTAGCAATGTGGGACTAAACTATAGCACCTCCTTGCACCTCAAAAATTCTGCCATGCACATGGGCCAATTTGAGATTTCAGGATTTGCTTATATGGGCTGCCCACAAATGGGCCCAATATTCTAACAATACCCCACCAGATCTCAAATTTTCATTTAGAGATTTTGCCAAAACTCGTTTCTGGTTTATATACCAGTGTTTCAACAGAGACTGTTAAGTTGAACTTCCGCCTAGAACTTTAAGCTACATCTACCAGCAACTTGAACAATGGACGAACCTTGAATTGCAAATTTGGTGCCAATAGACTTCACTCAAAGTCATAACCAGTACAAGGCTGCCAGTAGCCTACCCCGCGGGTGGAGCATATGCGTCATACTCCTGGTCTCTTCATGAGCTTACTAGTGATCACCCAAATCTCATAGACTGCGACGTTTAATAGTCAGACTCATATAGGTGTGTTTTTTCAAGATCGCTCTGTAGGATAGCACTTTGCTACGAATGGCCAGCAGAAACACATTAAGGCATATTGTCAACCTGCCTTATAGAATTTGAGAGTTATGCATCTTCCCACGGAGAGGGTTAAATAAAACTCTCCTCTGTTAAACCACAAACTTGTTTTTTCTCAGTTCCTAATTCACGGGATCTCCGATCACATAGGTTGGGTTACCACTATGGTGTAACGCTCACGGGTCTCAACCCCATCTCCTCGATGCACTATCTATCACATTACGTGATAGTCCCTTAGTAAAGGGATCTGCCAGGTTTTTGTCAATTTGAATATAACTAACAGTTATACTCCGGAGTTTCTCATTTTCCTGACAGACTTCAAACGTCTTTTAACGTGTCTTGATGACTTCGCGTTATCCTTAGCACTGTTCACTTTCATGATAACCGTTTGGTTGTCACAGTTCATAAGGATGGCCGGTAAGGTTTCTCAACCACCGGCAAGTCCATCAAGAGCTCACGCAGCCATTCTGCCTCAACAGAAGCTGTATCTAAAGCAGTAAGTTCTGCTTCCATGGTTGACCTCGTCAAAATGGTCTGTTTGCAAGACCTCCATGACACTGCGCCACCTCCAAGATAAACGCATATCCACTTGTGGCGTAGAGCTCATCAACATCTGAGATCCAGTTCGAATCAATATCCCTCAAGCACGCAGGGTGCCCTGAATAGTGAATCCCATAACTCATTGTACCGTTCAGATAGCGCATGACCCTTTCAAGTGCATGCCAATGATCAATACCCGGGTTAGACATGAACCTGCTCAACTTGCTCACAGCAAAAGAGATATCAGGTCTCGTCGCGCTCGCAAGGTACATGAGTGAACCGATCACTTGAGAATATCTTAATTGATCTCTCGTTTCCTTCTTGTTCTTTCTGAGTGTCACACTGGGATCATAGGGTGTTGGAGAAGGCTTGCTGTCTATAACCAAAGCGGCTCAAGACCTTCTCAACATAGTGTGATTGCGTTAACGTAATCCCACTCTCATCCCTAATCAGCTTAATGTTCAGGATCACATCAGCTTGTCCCAGATCTTTCATATCAAACTCTTTGACAGAAAAGACTTGACCTCATTTATCACTATCATGCTTGTTCCGAAAATAAGTATATCGTCAACATACAAGCATAATATAACGCTATCGCCCCCACCATGGCGATAATACACACCTATCAGCCTCATTAATGAAAGCCTGCAGACATTAAAGTACTGTCAAACTTCTCATGCCATTGCTTAGGTGCTTGCTTCAGCCCATACAAAGATTTTAACAATTTGCACACCTTTCTCTCTTCACCTTTTACTACAAACCCATCAGGCTGATCCATATAGATTTCCTCTTCCAACTCTCCGTTAAGGAAAGCTGTCTTTACGTCCATTTGATGAACGATAAGACCATAGGAGGCAGCCAGGGAAAGTAGTACACGAATGGTGGTGAGTCGAGCAACAGGTGAATAGGTGTCAAAGTAATCTTCGCCTTCCGCTGGGTGTAGCCCTTGGCACAAGCCGTGCCTTGTACTTTCAATAGTACCATCAGGCCTTAGCTTCTTCTTGAACACCCACTTACAACCCACAGGTTTGCAACCGTAGGGTCGTTCAGATAATTCCCAAGTTCCATTAGAAAGAATCGAGTCCATCTCATTATGGACAGCTTCTTTCCAGTCATCAGCATCAGGAGATGCAAATGCCTCTGCAATGGACGTGGAGTATTGTCCACAAGGTACACAATGAAATCATCACCAAAGGATTTTTCAGTCCTCTGTCTCTTGCTCCTCTTGGGAGCTTTCATTGTCATCCTTCTCAAGGACTTCCTCAACATGTGGTTGTTCAGAATGATCAACAGATGTACTAGGTTCAATAAATATCTCAGAAGAAATTCTAGCATGCTATGCATATCCTTCATAGGAAACATGTTCTCAAAAAATGTTGCATCACGAGATTCCAAAATAGTATCAACATGCATATCAGGTATCTCAGATTTAACCACTAAAAATCTATAGCAAATGCTCCGCTGAGCATAGCCTAGAAAGACAATCCACTGTCTTGGTCCAAGTTTACGTTTCTTAGGAATTGGAACATTGACTTTCGCCAAACATCCCCAAGTGCGCAAATAAGAAAGTGATGGTTTTCTCCCAGACCACTCCTCGTAAGGTGTCTTTCTTTATCCTTGTTAGGAACTCTATTCAGGACATGACACGAAGTCAACAAAGCCTCCCCCACCATGCCTTAGATAAACCAGCAGTGTCCAACATGGCATTCACCAAGTCGGTCAGCGTGCGGTTTTTCCTCTCGGCAACCCCGTTTGATTGGGGCGAATAGGGAGGCGTCCTCTCATGAATAATACCGTGTTCCTCACAGAATTCATCAAATACGTTGGAGAAATACTCGCCACCACGATCGACCTAAGACGTTTGATCTTTCTCTCTAATTGATTTTCTACTTCAGCTTTATAGATTTTAAAGTAGTCTAAAGCTCATCTTTAGTTGCAACAAATATACATAACAGAACCTAGTAGCATCATCGATTAAAGTCATGAAATATCTCTTTCACCTTTTGTCAACACGCCATTCATCTCACATAGATCCGAATGTACGAGTTCTAGAGGTGCCAAGTTTCTCTCCTCGGCTGCCTTGTGAGGCTTTCGAGGTTGCTTAGATTGCACACAGCTATGGCACTTAGAACCTTTGGCAATGGCGAAAGTAGGAATTAAACTCATGGTGGAAAGTCTACTCATTAAACCAAAATTAACATGACATAAACGAGAGTGCCACACATTAGCATCCGAATCCACACTGCCACAAATATGGTTTACTGACTTATTACAAAAATCCGATAATGAAAAGCGGAACAAGCCTCCGCACTCATACCCTTTACCAATAAATTGTCCAAACTTTGACACTATTACTTTATTGGACTCGAAGACTACTTTAAACCCATCTCTGCATAGAAGGGAACCGCTAACGAGATTCTTGTTCATAGTAGGGACATGCTGCACGTTCCTCAGCTGCACGATCTTCCCCGAAGTAAACTTCAGATCTACCGTGCCAACACCACGAACAGAAGCATGCGACCCATTCCCCATTAGGACGGATGAATCCCGAGCGACCTGATAAGAAGTGAACATAGAAATGTCAGCACACACATGAATATTAGCACCCATATCAATCCACCAACATGGAGATTGAAATACTGAAAATACCATCGGTAAATTACCGTACTCAACATAATTGCTAGCGGTCACGACGTTGACATTCTTGGCCTTCTTCCCTTTCTTATCTGCACGATCTGGGCAGTCCACAAGAAGTGGCCGAGTTCTCCACAGGTATAGCAACCTAGCTCAGATTTGTTCAGCTTCTTCTTCTTCTTGAAGAAAGTAGTCTTGGAAGGCCTATTGAAAGCAGGCTTGCCCTTCCCTTTGCTCTTGCTGTGGTGATGATTTTTCTGCACCATGTTGGCGCTAGACTGATCTTCACCACCTCTCTCAGCAGTGTCCTTAGCCCGAGCTTTCTGCTCAACATCAAGAGACGCTATCAGGCTTTCGACCGATATCTCCGTTCTCTAGTGTTTGAGAGCTGTGGCAAAGTTCCTCCATGAAGGACGCAACTTTGCAATAATGCACCCAGCCACAAACCTGTCAGGTAAAGCACACTTGAGGAGTTCGAGCTCTCTCGCAGTGCACTGTATCTCATGAGCTTGTTCGACCACGCCACGGTTATTCACCATTTTGTAGTCGTGAAAACTCTCCGTGATATACAGCTCACAACCTGCATCGGTTGCACCGAACTTAGCTTTCAGTGCATCCCAGAGCTCTTTGCCGTCTTCTATGTGCATATACACATCACACAGATGACCATCAAGAACACTCAGAATGCAGCCACAGAAGATAGTAGTGTCTTTCTTTAACTTATTCTGAGCTTTCTCAGATGTAGTTCCTTCAGGAAGACCATTACTAACTTGCCACACACCCATGGCCGAGAGCCAGAGCTGGCACTGAATCTGACATCTCTTAAATCCCAAACCGCCGGTGAATTTTTCCGGTTTCATTGCATCGGTATAACCAACCATAGTTGAATCACGAAATTGACTACAATTAGGTTTTTGGATTGTTCGAAAATTAGTCAATAATTTCATGATTAATTCCAGAATATTAAACATGACTACAACAACTACTAACATGTGAAAAACGAACACACTAGACGTACTAAACAACATGAACAGTAGTAGCAACATATACGCCAACATATCCATAGTAAACATGTAGTTCGGAATACGTCGCACGTACCAAACGTTTGTAGAGGAGGCAGCAGTCGATGCAGACAGGTTCACCGCGGCGAGATCAGCGGTGATGTTGTTGACGATGACGTTGGTGATGACGGGTCGAAGAAGACGACGCCTGCGGAGACGATCCGCAGCTCTGGCTGGAAGAAGACCCATGGTGGAAGCGGCGAGCAGTCGCGCGAAGCGCTTCCCAAAAACCTAATTCGCCCTCTCCCGTACAGGATCACAAAGGCGACTAGTTCCGGAGACCTGCTCTCCCAAATGTCGGTGCACGCCGGTGATCGGGATGGAGTAGATTACGGTGGCGGCGCAAGGCACGAGGTGAAAAAACCTAAATTGGTTCGATGTGTGACGGCGCACGCAGTGCACGACAATATATAGTGTGGTTCCTGAAACCCTAACGGGTACAACGTGGGCCCACGTCGCACACGTTCGAGTCGGTGCAGCAGCCCACGATCCGGGAGCGACCCGAACTGGCTAAGCTGTACGCGTACGCTAGCGACTCGATTTTCCTAAACAGCAAAAATATAGGCATCGGCTCATTCCCCAATTCGTGGCGTGTCGTGTCGTGATGAGACGGACGGACGGCGGAGAAGGAGGAGTGCGCGGGAGAGCCTTCTGTTCTCAACTAGCACACCAAGTGTCACAACACTCCACCTTATAAGGTGGTGTTTGTCTCCTCCAACTAGCAATGTGGGACTAAACTTTAGCACCTCCTTGTACCTCAAAAATTCTGCCATGCACATAGCCCAATTTGAGATTGCAGAATTTGTTTATATGGGTTGCCCACAAATGGGCCCAATATTCTAACACAGCCCACCCGCGGCAACGCGTGCGTCCCTTCAGACGACGCAAGCGGGAAGCGTCGCAAGGGGGCGATATAAAGGATTCGCGGCTGCCGATAATCTTCAAAGACGTGGATGACCCAATAACCCAATTTGTCTCCTTTGCCTTCTTCAGCCAGAATCTGCGTTACAACTCCTGCTGAATTGCTCGTATGCGATCAGATGTGGAGCTTTGATCTTTGGTCGTCTGGAACTGACACCACCAGAAGGTTGGATGTCTTCTCCCAATTTGTCTGATTGGTGGACCAGGATGGCCACGCATTTGCAGGCGCAAGAACGCTGTCGTTGGAACTCAGTGGTGAGTTGGTGACTAATCATTTGGTGGGTCTTCGACTCTCCAAACTTACGAGAACATCATAGGTACGGCGGTGGATTGGTGCAGCGCTGGGCGGGTTGACGTGCATGCCATTGCTCATAGACCGCGCGAACCAGACTAGGCCTGAAGCGAGGCTTGTTCTGCATTGTTCGTTTTGCTTTAGTTTTCTTCGTTTTTCCTTTTCCTCTTTTCTTTCCTATTTTTGTCTTGTACCTCCTTTAATCAATGAAAAGCCGCGTTGTCTACAATCGTCAAAAAAAGGGAAATTCATCGTCTGTTTATTTGGAAATGGCGCGTGGCATAGATGTGTATCACGGCGATACAGTGATCGTCTGGATCACGGTGTGCCGACTCTGTAACAGTGTAGACAATAAATCTCTCATGAATTCGAGAACATTGACAGACAAGTCGGTTCGGTTCTCAGGAAGAACATCCACACCGTAGGTATCAACAACAATCTGAATAAACGAATTGGAAAAAAACAAAATTATAAATGAGACAGAAAACCGTTGTTGTGATGATTATACCTCCGCGGTCAATGACGAGAGCCTGATTGAGGAGGCTCGATCCAAATCAGTTGGAGAACGGTACATGTTGATAAGGTGTTCCACAAGCTTTGCCGACAAGCCGGTCCAACAGCGTGGAGCTAGATGGTAGTCGAAATAGTTGTACACGTGACACAATTACATATGCAAAAAGTAAAGGGACACAAACAGATTGGCGGAACTGATTTTTATTAATCAAATGGTATGTCTCTTCATATAATACATGGATATATATAGATGGAGAAGATGTGGCCGGACGAGCCAATCTAGATGGAAAACCTCCATCCCAAGAAAGGATGGACACCCCTTACATTATATAGCACGAGTGGACTTCAGCTACAAGTCAGGATGTACGAACCAGAGTATAACACCTACTCTATGCTAAAACCTTGCAGATCTCTGACTTCATCCGATTCCAAACGTTCGGCTCATCCCTGGATCGGGTCAACTTTCCTATCGTGCTGAAGTAGCGATCAAGTCTTCGCGCCGCGGTAGACTTATCCTTGAACATGCCAATCTAGGGCTGAAGTGACGGATTTCGTTTTTCGCTTCGTCGTATTTACCTTATAAATGTCCACCACTTCCATGGAGTGTCCTCACCCGTGTTACTGTTCCAAGGCCACACTATCCTGGCCGTTCGTTTCCACCGTCCATTGATTCACAGCCGTTGGATCGTGCGTTTTTCAGTTTCTCACTCGCTGGCGGACACACAGAGTCGATGACGTGTGGGGTCTTCGCCGTCCCGGGCCCACGCGCATCACGTCGCCCACGTCGCCCTCTTTTTTCCCGAGTTTTACTGTCGTCGAGACAGCGTCGCGCGCAGCCTCCTTCTCCCTCGTCCTCGCCCCGCCTCCTTTCCTCTCTCTCACTTTCCCCAATTCACAGCCCAATCCCGCGTCTTCACGGAAACCCTAGCCCATCCTCGTGAGCACGGCTGGGCAAAGGAGGGGAGCAAGGGCGCCTCTATCCCGCGCCGCCGCCTGGCTTCACCACGCCGCCCTCCTCCTCTACCCAGCGCCGCCTCTCCTCGGCGCATCTCGCGGCGGCGCATCTGGCGAGAAGGAAGAGCATGACCTCGGCGCATCTCGCGGCGGCCGCGGGCGCTAGGCACGAACCTCTCCGCCGGCGGCGCTCAACAGGAGGCTAATCGTGCTGAGTGGAGCAGACTCCGCCGCAGCCATGTCGGTGCAGGAGTACATAGAGAATCACCTGCTCCCGCACAAGATCGAGGAGGCCGTGAACGCGGCAGTCCGCGCCAAGGCCGCCTACCCGGTGCTCTTCATCTCGACCCACATGCGGCGGGCGGCGCCGGCCGTGATCAGCCAGGTGCGCGCCAGGCAGATCCTGGACAGCCGTGGCGCCCCCGCCGTCGAGGTCGACCTCCACACCAACAAGGCCGTGCACCGCGCATCTGCGGCCGGGGCGGGCGCCCCCGAGGGTGCCGCGGTCGACTCCACGAGGGACGCGGAGAAGCGAAGGCTCCTCGCCAAGGCGGTCGCCGACGCGGTGCGGTTGATCAACGGCAAGGTGTCGGAGGCGCTCGTGGGGATGGATCCGCAGCAGCAGGCGCAGATCGACCAGGCCATCATGGACTTGGACAAGGCACACCACAAGGTACATCGCCAAAACACTGATCCATTCCTCTTCTCATTCTCACCAATTAATCGGCTCCTACATTGCGGAGCTCTATTTGTTTAGGTATATGATGAATGATTATACGAGGAGTGTGCTATACTGTGCAGTGTTTCCCCTTACTACAAACAATTGTATACTCTGCTACACGGTGGTAGTATTTGCCACTGGCTTGCTCCATTATAGGCTTTCCCTGCTGGAAATAACGATGTGCCATTTTCGATGGTTTTCATGGATACTACTAGGTTAACATGTTCATTAATACGCCCTGCTGCAACAATAGCTAATTAACTATAAAAAATATGTTATGCAGTCTGAGATTGGAGCGAATGCTATGCTGGCTGTATCAATTGCAGCTTGTAAAGCTGGTGCTGCTGAGAAAGAGGTAGCCCTTATCTTCCGTATATGTGCCTGAGATAAAATTTGAGCCTGACATGATAACGCAAATTCTTCTTGTTGTTTGCCTATTTCTGTGCAGGTTCCGCTGTACAAGTATATAGCAGATCTTGTTGGTAAAAGTGCTACAACACTTCCCGTCCCTGCAGTTACAGTCATTAATGGTGGAACTCATGCTGGAAATAGTCTTCCGATTCAAGTATTTCCACTATACATGTATAATTACCTTTTGTAGCAAACATTGCTTTGTATACTGCTAAGAAACTCTCTTAGGCTCTTCTACAAACCCCAAACTTTGCAAAGTTAGAGATTGTTACTCCCTTGTTTCTTCCCAGTGGCTCATTTTTTGATAAGCACATATCAAGATGGTCCATGTAGACTGACATCTCAATATAGTGTAATGTATTTTTAGTGTCGTACCTTGAAGTAAAGTTTCTTATCTGTAGGAAATTATGATCCTTCCAGTTGGTGCAAAAAACTTCGTCGGATTCGATGGAACCTCGGATCCACAAGCCTGGGTGAGACTGATTGAGACATGATCCACAAGCCTCCGTCGGATTCGATGGAACCTCGGAATAATGTGACAAACAAGATCTATCAAGTTTCTATTCAGGAGCTCCAGCTCAAACCTGTGATATTGGTGGAATGATTAACATCTGAATGCATTTTTTGCACTCCTTGTTTGGAATTATCATGGTGTATCTCGCCTACCTTGGATTTCTGTCATGGTTATACTCCAATGATCTAGAGCATATATAGTGCTTGTTGACAATCAGATTATGAATCTTTGGCAAGAGGTAATAACGCTATCTTGTAATGGCCTCATTAGTACTTGTTTAGTAACTAATTGTGGGAACAAATGTTGTCAGTAGATTAAATGGGATATAGTTAGTCTGATATGGTCAATGTTCTACTTTATATGGGAGCTGTAAGTGTATTATTCTCCCTTTCATATTCATTTATGATTTACATCCAACATATAGGCTTTTGGCACTTAAACACCATCAGCTATAATATGAGGCATTTCTTTCAGCTATTTGGTTCTTGCAGGTTCGTGGAGAGCATCTCATGGATATGCTCATAGCTCTGGAAATGGACGTTATCTATCTCATCCGTAAGGTAAGGGGTGAGAAAAAGTGATATAAAGTATCTATCCAGATATACCATTGCACAGATACTGGCACGACCGGCTAATTTAGTTCTGCTCGAGGTTGTCGCCTAGCTAGGTTGGCATTTGTAGAGTTAACATGTGTTGTGCCATTTACTTATTGAGTCGATAAATAAATATGTGACCAGCTAAGTAGATATGCTGATGTATTCATAAGAACTTTTGTTTCAGTTTAGATATTTTATCTCCTCTATAATTCTTGTCTTCACTGTTTCTTTTAAATGGGTCAGCTAAACATATCAGTAGCAGTACAAGATTGGTTGTCTATGTGAGCTTTGGCAGTTGTAGAATTAACATGCGTTGTGCCATTTACTTAACAGCCGTTGGATCCTACTGATATGCTATTTCTATTGTCGTGAGTAGCAGGCGTTGGCAGCGGTCTTTTCTTCCCTGACCTCGGCCACGAGTGCAGCGGCGGTGTGGTGCACGACCCTGAGCACGGCGGCTCACAGGCCCTGCCTCGGCGGGAGGAGGAGGAGCGGCCCCGGTGGGGGAGGCGGCATGTGGGCCCGTCCTCAGCGGGAGGAGGAGGTGGGACTCCACCGCATCCCTCCCCGGCAAGCACCACCAAGACAATAAGGTATACCCTTGTTTCCTTCGATCTATTTTGGGATGAATTCATGGGGCTGGTGCGTACGGTGAGTTGGCCCTTGCTCTTTGCGTGCTGTGTGACCTTGTGTTCTTGTCAATTGCTTTATCTAATTCTTGCCTTTTCCTTTGCCTACAGGTCTCCGTTGCTACTGCCTTTCTTGTTTTTGGTCTGAGGAAGAACAGTTGTTAATATGAAAATTGGATATGTGGATAAAGACCTGCAACGACAATGGCTGGGTCTAAGTTGCCTTTACGTGAATTGCTCAGACTTGTTTCTCAGGGTTTTTTTTTATGTCACCCTACGGTTGTTGTGTCCATAATTTTGTCTGTTATTTTCTGTTCAGAATCTGAATGTTAAACAGTTATTTTTGTTGATATCATCACAAAATGAACTTAAAGAAGCCACCTAGATCTCAAAGGAGATTTGTTTTTCAGATGTTTAAAAGAGAATGTTGTGAGAACAGAGAACAAATAGCATGTAAAATACTGAAGCTTAATTTTTCAATTTATGACAATAGAAATACGTGGTAACCATCCTCATTTGTTTCAGGAATCTCTCTCTACAAGATTTATGTGTTGATCTGGTCAATATACAGATAGGGCTTTGAAATAGATTTATTTAGCATGTAAATTCGGAAATTAAATATGAATTTACCAGATTTATATGTTTGATCTGGCCCATGCATAGATAGGGCTTTGAAATAATTTAGATTATTTGTTGTGAGGCTGATTTGAGCTTTGTGTCTTCCATCGTGAATGAGCAGATTGTTGCTCTTCCCCTGCTCGGTGGCGACAATTAGCTTTAAGGCGGAGGATCGAGAAAGGTCGAGTGAGCAGGCAGCAAAAGACGAAATAGCC
Organism: Poa pratensis; assembly: GCA_947311845.1. Taxonomy (NCBI): domain Eukaryota; kingdom Viridiplantae; phylum Streptophyta; class Magnoliopsida; order Poales; family Poaceae; genus Poa; species Poa pratensis. The sequence goes on from CAMZMU010000035.1 coordinate 87,267,710, forward strand.
TGCGGGTAATTTCTCATGTTCTTTGCCCATGCATTTTATCATATTGTTTTTCCTTTTTATTTCACTTGTCAGGATATATTTTATCATGTCTCTTTTATCAAAAATGAATTAAATTAATGAACGGGCAGTCACTATGCTGGAAGAAATTGTATGGATGAGCACACACAGAGTTATAACCTCAAGGGAGGAGGAAGGAGATGTTGATGGGCCTCGACGGTGGAGCGACACGACCATGGTCATCCATCTTGCTGCTCCTGGCATCGATGTTCATGGGCAACGATGAAACATTCTAGAGGTAATTTTTCTCATGTTCTTTGCCCATTTTGTGGCATATTTCATTTCCTTTGTTTTGCAGATCATTCATCCCTGTTAATTAGGGTTCTCCCAGTTTCTCATTACTAAAACTGTAGAACATATTGTCTGGGACCGGCATAGTTTATTTTCTCTTATTGTCGAAATTATTAGGTTAAATTGTTAATAGCTTTGGTTCAGTTGTAAGATTGAGCACCAAAACTGCACTATAAGCTGGTCCTGAAGCAATTCAAACCCAGCCTCTACCTTCTCTCTTACCCTTTTAGGAGCAGAGCAGGGAATTGGTGGCGGACGACACCGATGTTTATGTTCTTCCATACCGAGTTCGTAAAGCAGATGTTGATTAGTGAAGATAAAAATAGCTCTATAGTGGGTCAATGTCCAAAATGGCAAAATTAAACAATTGATCCATCGGTGTTAGATGGAGTTAGCATGTTTTACCATATATATTGAAACATGCATAAACAAACAATTCTGTACATTTTTAGTTTGTCCTAAATCAAATAGATTTAACCGCAAAGCATGGCAAGACAAGGCAGTAGCACTATTTCTGGATAAATCAACACTTTGTGACTTGATTTAATCAGTATTTTATGTGTACTTATCCTCTTCATTCGTGGTAATGGATGGCACAATTTCTTGGTGATAATTGAATATTAATTTCCATGACATCGTTGCTTGTGCAATTTTCAGTGAAATAACTTTTGTTATGGTTGCCACTTATACAATTTTTCTTTGATGTCCTCAGCTTACTTAATTTGTATACCTAGCACTCCTTGAAGCCCGAGTCATGTCGCTGTTGTGCTGGCCGCGACCTCCTGTGCCTCGTGTGTGGTTGTAGCTAGGCCCTTGCCTTCAACTACTTCGGCTTCACTTTTGCATCTCACTATTCCCTCACATAGGGCAACCTCAGGAGAGATGGAGAATACCACACACTTGTTCCTTCAAAACATGTTTTTGCTCCACCTCAACAAGCTTTTCCCCCTTCTTTTCTAGGCTTGTGAAAAAATATCTTACCCTGTGATCAATACTTTCAACTGTGAGGTCTGCTCACGCATAACCTGGAGCCCGAGGTGGGGTTTACTGCTGTTGGTGACAATGGCGAAGGTACACTGTAATTTATCTGCAGCCAATTGGCTAATCCTAATAAATCAGCTTATAAGAAGTATATATTTAATTCATGTGCAGACATACCAAATTATTTCCCCCACAATTTGTTCTATATCCATTCTTTGCCATCTGAAGACAAATAAGCAACTATTGAAACTTTTGTAGCCAGGCCATTTGCTAATTCTCTCCTGCGGGTATGCAAAGCTTAGCTTACTTCCAAATCAACAAGGAGTGAAGGGTCATCTCCGACCAGGATATCAAGTCCGCCTACTGCCCCTGATTTGTGCTGCGCTTTCATCTCCTTTTCCTGCAATGTATGTGTAGTCATCTGGTTATGTATTCTAATGAATGAGCACTATGATGGTTTTTTATTTTGCGCTTTTTTAGAAGAAACTGCACTTAAACAATTCTTGTTTTTAGTTCTTCTTAAATAATCTGGAAAAAGTTTATTCACATTATATTGCTTTCATCAGAAGAATTCAGTTTCCCTCATTCTCTATTGCAACGACATAAATTATATTTGTCCAAACTTTATATAATCTGAATTCCTTAATCTCAATAATTTTTCAGGTAAAGTTTCTCGAGGTTTTTCTGGTAAAGTTTATCGACGATTTCTTGCTCATGAAGCACTACCACTGCCGATTGCAATAATATCTAATGGCTGGATATTTCAAGATTATGTATGTTGTTTGATAACAGTACCATGTTTGAAATGTGAGTTTTTTGCAGTTCGTGCAAGGTAGCCTGAATCCAAGTATGTCTTTGAGAGTTACCAATTCTTGCCCAAAGCAGGTCTGCTTCGCTTTTGGCGTCCGGGCAGAGGAGGGCGACAAGGAGCTGGCAGTGTGTTGCCCTGCCGCAGAGGCATGCAGCCAGAAGGCCGAGAAACGATGTGGAGATGGGTTTTGCTGGTGGTGGAAAAAAAAAAGGTAAAATTGCCTTGTTTTAATGCCACATATTCTATCAGGTTTTTATTATCTTAACTTATCTACATTTTGACTTCATATCCTATTTTTTGATATCATGAAGGTTGTCTGAATATCTTTGACGCATGTTTAAGATCATGTGTGCATTTTAGTGTCATAAAAGCTGATTGATTTTCAGTGTCATTGAGAGGTACGTAGTCTTAGAAGTAAAAATAAATTATCACTTGTGCTGGTTTGTTTTGGTATAGATATTTTATTCTGCTATTGAACATTACAAATACTAGACGATTGAGAGTGTAATATTGATACATGATTACTCTGCTGCTATTGATTTGTATTGGCATCCAGAAAAGGAGCTTCTTGGTCTTTGCATTACTGTCTATTATTTATACATGCTCGGAATACGGGAAAGCCATTTGTAGTACTTACCATCACCAATGTTTCAATTGTAGATAATAGATAACAATATGTGAACAGAAAAAACTGAGTTCATTTCAGTGGGTTATTGCAATATCATGTTGTCAGTAGCTACGTTTTGGTAATTGGAATATGGATTTAATCTCCTGTGACAAGTAATACAGTTTCCTAATGTATGCTAATTTTGCTTAATTTTTAATTCCTCTTGCTGGGGTAGTTGTTGTCCTGATTATGTCCGTGTGCACAAATGTATTGCTTGCAAATGCTTGAAACACACAAATGCTTGCAAAATTGGACACAAATGCTGGAGTAGCTATTATGCAGTACTTCTTGAGTCTTGTTGTGCAGTCCAGCACAAGTTCTTATTGTCGAGTACCGTACCTCTTGACCTTGTGAAGATATGGTTGTTTTTTGTTCTCTCTTTTGTCTACAGAATTAGGAGATTCACTGCTAGGTAACTCATCTGTTTTATTCTGGAAATCAGCAATTTATTATTATGTGACAAGCAGCTAGAGTACTCTGTTAATTTGCTAGAGAGTACAGACAAAATATATTTAATGAGACTGGGAATCATAGGAACTTGATATTGTCCTGTTAAAACCTTTTCAGAATGTACTCGATGTTTATTGGCTGCTATAGTACATATGAAGCCAGTTTCTAACATGTGTCTGCAAAAACTTGCTAGCATTTCAAAGAAAATTTCTCTCAATCCATACCTTTGTGCTGCTTCAGATGGAAGCATTTTACTTGCCTGAGAAGCACATGCAAGCATTTTGCTTGCCTGATGACATGTTTCTTTATATTTTCTTAATTACCAATGCTATTTTTGAGTTTAATGTATATCATTCTTGTCAATCCACAAATTGTATAAATATAACTGCTCAGAAAGTTTCTCTGTTTTTGAAAATACAGAGTTTGATTGTCCTGATTGTGAATCAGTTTAAAGTGAGTTATTTATTTCTTTCTTAAACATATGTTTATTGCTTGCTATAATAGGTCACCATCTCTCGATGGCGCGCTCACATCATGGCTTCCGTGGTGTACGGTTTTGGATCATTACTTGCCACATGTCCTCCAAATCCTGGCTCGCAGAGCAACTCCAGTTGCTGAGCATCGAGGCTGGCTCCGACAACATGTCGTGGACGCACTTCGCCATAGTGTTGTCGTCGTCACGGAGGCTGCAGCACATGGTGGTGGTGTTGTACCTGGTTGTGATCAGAAGAGAGCAGAAGGAGAGGTGTGTATGTGCGGGCGGTCATGTGTCGTTCAAATTCATGATTCTGGTACACTATGTGTGGTTCCAAATACTTGTTCTCGTAGAGTATGTTTATTTTTGTATTTATGTGGAGTACATGCTAGCATTATGTGATACTGCGGAATTACGCTTTTCCATTGAGGTAGACTTGAACTTTGGTTATGGTTTGTATCTTCATGTTAAGGTTCTATTACATTTGAATTAATTGAACGAAGCAAGTTTGTCTCTGGACTCCACGGAAATTTTGTAAAGGATGGGAACTTTTATACGGTAATCTGTCATTGGATAACTGGCTCATAATAGCATAAGAGAATTCTCTTTACATGTTTGGCCATGATGGAGCTCTGTCATAACTGGCTCATAGCAGAATATTCTTTGACGGCACACAGTATGACGTGCATTCACGCCAGAAGACCATGTTGAGGGTAAAAGTAGTAGCAGAGAGATATTTTGGTTCATATGGCTAACTAAAGTAGGGTAGTGATATATTCTTTCCTAGAGCCTTAGCGACTTCATTACTGGTTGCATGCGAAGTAACAACTTTTTGTTACTTCATCAGTTCACTGTATCGGTTCGTTTTTTACTTAATTTATTGCCAATTGAAAGACATTTGGTTGTATATCGTGATATATTCAGTTCTGTTGTGTGAGATAATTGTTTACCGTCCCAACGGCCAACACTAGGACCTTAAAACAAACTGATTGAGATAATTTTAGATATTTTTTGATTGGTTGCCAATATTTAAGTGTGATATGGCTCTTCTACTTAATTTTCAAAGTTATGAATTTTGTTCTGCCTGAAACGTCACTTCATTACCATGGAAACAAATGCTAGATTAATCATTCTGGACATATATCCTCATAATCTGAACAAAGTTTATCTAACAATGCAGCAAATCACTCTCTCCTGATCAACCTAAGGAACAGTATCGGATACAACGTGACCCTGCACAACATTCTCAACGTGATCGTCGAAAGAGGAAGGTGACAAATGGCAGCAGCAGAACCCTTTCACCCATCTCCTCATAAGAGCCGTTTGATGGTTGGGAGGCAGGCCATCGAGCAAGAGCACAGAGAAGGACGAGTAAGCGATGACTGCGTTTGTAGTTCCACTGATGTTTGAGGCCAAGGCTTGTTCTTGACGGAGACATTCTTTTGCTGTAGTGTACACACTTAAAACATACATATTCTATTAATTCTGTGACGATGCAAGTATTTGCAGTGTCAGTTGTAAAGGATGAAGCATTTGCTAATGTCTTCGGAATTCTGATTAAATGAGAGTTTAGAGACAAGAAATTTTCTGATGGGCGCCTCAATTAATCATTTTTCCAGTTGAGCCAGGAATGTGGATGATGACATGAGTGAGCAGCAACAAGTATTTTCTCATTTACAGTCTGTTTAGTATATTTTATTTTTGTTGAATCCAGATTTGTATGTAACATAATTTTTACGGCTGTCCGTAAGACAAAAAAATCAGAGTCATCGTGCTCCCATATTTCTTTTCCATGGAAGAACTCTTTTCTTGAATCCAAGTTAAACTATGTAAACATAACAAACCTAATCTATGTGATAGTGTAATTTCAGTGTATCACCTATGGTTACAACTATTTTAAATGTTGTGTTTGCAAAGTGGATTCAATATGATTGATGCTGATGAAATTTTCTTTTCAGTTCCAGTCTATTATTCCTTACATGTGGGAATCGGTTCTAGGTCGTAGTAGCATATGATCCCACCATTTAAAATTCGTATTTTAAATGTCAAAAAAATTCAAAAAAAATGGGTGTACATCCGGACATTTTATATTAGTACACAAAGTTTTATGGAATAATGAAATTTTTTGTGGGCTCTGAAAAAAGACAAATCCCGGTGCTTCAAAATGACACGTTGTACGAGATTTTTTTTGTCTTTTTTTGAACAACCCACAATTTTTGTTTTCGTGAAATATTTTGTACGAATATAGAATGTCCATATGTAATCTCTGAAATTTTTGTTTGAATTTTTGACATTTTAAAATTTATTTAATTTTTTCATAACAGGTGCATCTGAATCCATGAGTCAAAACACCGTGTCCCCTTACATGCAGCTACAAGTGATCTGAAAGTATTATCTACAGTGTTAGCACTTTATTTGCAAATAACTATCGGTCCAAATTGGCATGGTGCGCCATTGTCTACATGGGTGTATTCTGTCTTTTCTTTTCTTTTCTTCCTATGAGTCATTTTCTTGAGACAGGTATTAAAAAATTTAAATAAAGGGTGCTCTCTTATGACTGAAATACAGTCTCGCTTCCGGCTTGCATCAGTGGGAGACGGTATTAAAAAAATTCTAAATTAGGGAGTTTATCAATATACGAGTACAAACCAGAAAAACAATTTAGGTCATCTATTATCAACTAATTTATAGTTGTGTGCATTCACCAATTTAAATCCACTTTTACCTTATTGATGTTTCATGCATACAACATCGCCATTTGAGATTACTGTCCGTATAAAACCAAGCTCAACGAACGTAGACAAGATGATTAATTTTCACCAATATACCATCTATTTTTTATTACATATTTATTCATAAATTATCGATGATAGCCGCATGATGGCCACAAGAATTTCTAACACAAGCAACAATATACACAAAATATATAAAACTTAAGGCCACATTACAGTCTTGATTTCGGCACCTGCGCCAGGGGCGCAACCGGTCATCTAGTCTTCCTTAAAGAAGAGTACTTGGAAATATGGTACTATGTAACGTGCTACCATAATATCACAGTCCAATTGAATCGAGGCGCCCGTCCAACCCTTTAACGAACACAGATTTGGACAAACCCATTGCGCGTGCAGCGCATGTCGTGTCATATTGTGGGCCATCGGTTTCCCCTCAGCGAATGGCCTCGATTAGCCGTCGGGTTAGCCTCGGTTAACGGATAATTTGGGCCATTCACTAGGAGAAAACCGACGACACACAATAAAGCTCATCTTTTGCCCCTTCACAAGGTTTCGTCGTCAATAGTCAGTCGACCAAACATGTCTGCCAACACCTTGGTATCGTCTGTGCCATACAGTTAGAGGAGGAGGAGCTACGGCTTGTGCTGGCAGTGGGTGAGGAGAAAATGAGAGGCGGAGGGTATCTTTGGCCGGAAGATGGATAAAGGTCTCCCTGACAAGGTCTAGCTACTGTCGGACATGTTCAGAACACGACATAGTGCAAATCATATGAACTAAGCAGATTGGGAAGCGAATTTATGGACTGAATTTAGGAGTTCAGATACGCTTCTTCGTCAATCAGTAACACTTGCGGCTAGGGTTTAACCCAATACATCTAGTCTGAGCTCGAAGGCTCTACCAACTTGGCTTTATAGCCGGAAACAGACAACAAAATAAAGAGGAAACTTAAAATGGAGTGGTTGTCTCTGACTCCTTTAGCCGGACGGCAACAGCGATGTCTTGAGGGACCTGGACCGTCCGATGGGATATCAGCGGCATCTGCTTCATCATTAGCTGTCCAAGCGGTAAGGAGGAAGGAGAGACGTTTCATGAATCATGGAGGGTTGATCTTGCTTCGCGCCACGTCTAGGAGTTTTTGAACTTAACTGAACATTAGTTCCGGAGCGACACTTTGTCAGTCAGGCTTGGTAGGGTCCTGACACTCCCACGCCTGATCGTTGTAGTTCTGTGTATGTGTCTTGGCCATTGTAAACTCTTGTGATGCCTTGCCAATAAACTGCGGCCGCAACGCCTAGGTACGCCCTCACACCAAAGACCATATACGATTGCTCCTTGTGTGGCGGGGTCGACCGCTGCTCCCAACAAAGGGCTTCTACGCAGTAAAAGGATGTATAGGGGCGCTGGCGCCGCGTTCCGCTCCTAAAATCGTGGAGTCGTTGGGGTTACCGGAAACGAAACCACTCGTCCCGATCCAGGAGAGATTCGGGCCGGATACAACCAACACAAAACCCCCTTCCAGGGCTCCAACTCCGCCATTGTGAGGCGACGCTCGATCTGCGCCCAAATCCAGGTCTTTCTCCTCTCATCCTTTGCTCCCTCGAGGGTTTCAACTCCCAGGGTTTCACAGTGCGAGTTAATTATTTGCCTTTCTTCTTATAATAATAATCGTCCGCTAGTTTTTCTTAATCTACCCGTCTCGTTGGCCTCTTTGATCAAGATATCAAGCACGTTTCAAGATTATTTATCTCTCCATTATGCCTTGGTAATTTCACTTGCAGAAGACAGAGGAGAGAAGAGGAGGGTGCAGAGCTATGGGCAACTCCGGGAGTAGAGGTATGTTTGCCTGGCCAATCCTCAAGTACAAATCGTGTCCCTTATATAAAAAAAATTCAGATGCAATTTACAACAGTTCCTTCTCAAGCGAACTAAGGTTACAAGTATGAGATTATATCTCTGAATTGAAGCAATCTCAGGTGACAAATATAAGATTGCATCTCCGAATTGAAGAAGTGCTTTCTATCACGTGTTGATTAATTAGCTACCTACGCATGTACGTGTTGAATATAGGGATCCTTTTTTTCTTGTTCTCAGTGGCTATTCATCAGAACAAATGGTAGAGGCTATTCATATCTGAGTAAAGAATGCCCCGTCTGTATTAATGTAACTACTGTAATAGATTGATATATGTATGGCCACTTCTCACAAATAAATGTAGTATGTTCAAAATTTCCATTCATATAATCACAACATAGAGAAATATCTGCAGTTTGCACTTTCCCTGGTCGAACCGTTTATCTAGAACTACAACATGCACATGAATTTGCTCAAAGCACATCCCCCTTCTTCTTCTTCTTCTTCTTCTTCTTCTTCTTCTTCTTCTTCTTCTTCTTCTTCTTCTTCTTCTTCTTCTTTATGTAATTACGAGTTATGCACTCGTCCAAATTTCAGCTCCTGCGCTGCTTGGAAAGAGCCATGTTCCAGATTTACAATGGAAGATTCATGACTTCTCGGCTCTACTTGAGACAAAAGCTACGTCAGCAAAATCTGGTTCTTTTCGCCGCTCTGGGTATTTGTGGTATGCATCACAATAGCAATTGTAAACCTGAACCTTGTTGTTGCCGTGTTGGCTTTATCAAATTATATCCAGGCTCTCATTGAGCCTTTTGTCCAAAAAAGTAACTTCACAAAATTAATGTATCGTACGTATAAATACCATATGGCTTGGGTAAATCCTTTATCCATATCCATAATAATCTCATATGTGATGTTGATTACAAAGAAGTCATGTTTCAGTGAAATCAAAAAAGCAATCACAACATCATGCACAAACAGTCAGCCGCTAGAGGCATGGCATGAAGAAATTATGCTTTATTCTTAGTTCCGTTATGAATTCTAGACTGACTTTGTTTCCTGCTCATCAATTCTTTTACCAGGTACTTGGAAGTGAGTCCAATGCATAAAGAAAATGTTGGTGGAACTCCATATGTTGCTCTTGGTCTTATGCTATCGCCATATACGTTGGAGCAAGGTCACACGGTGCATGCAGTGTTTGAGTTTTCAATATACAACCATTCAAATCAAATGTATTGTGGATGCAAAGGTACTGTCATGGATCTATTTATGCAAAGCACATTAATCTTATTACAGCTGAGTTTCATGGTCCTATTTTGTTAAAAAGTTAGATAGAAATTCCATCATTACAAGTGTATATTAAGTTATGTAATAAGATCAATAGTTTTTCATTGCCAATTCCAGTTTGTCTGTGGATCTTTTCCAGTGTTTCTCACACTTGATACTCTTCTGATTCACTTGGACCAATTCCATGTTTTTCATTGCCAATTCCATGTTCTCTTGTAATTTGGTAATGTTTAGATGGATCGGATTCACTACTTTGATCTCTGCTTAAATGCTTAACTCGGTCAAAAGTTGGTTACATATCACTTCTGATATTTGCATCTTACATAGAAGTTCTTCTTTCTATAATCATCTAACCCTTTATCTAAATGCAGCTAGCTACAGTTTTGATTGGAAGAATAACTACTCGAAGAAGGAATGCTTGATTCCTCTTCAGGAGCTACAGAAATTAACTGCTTTTCTAGTTGATGATAGCTGTGTCTTTGGTGTGAAGATATTAAAAATTGATGTCTCTTCTCCTGAAAAGAAAGCGGTTGTGGTTCAGCAAAAGGCTACCACAGTCCAGAACTTGTTTGTCCAGAAGAAGGGATTCGTTAAAGGGACATACACTTGGACCATGAACGACTTCCTTGAATTGGATATGAAGAACTTAGTCCGTTCTCCTACATTTGAAGTCGGTGGGCAGAAATGGTATTCATTTGTTATGAGCTACTTCATATATCATTTTATATAAACATGAGTACATACCTGTTTCCTTATTTCTAAGCATGAAACTGAACAACTCTGTTTCTAGAGATAAGCAGCAGGCAGTTACAGTTTTAGTAACTAAACAAATTATTGAAATACATTTTTCCAAGTATCCAATTATATTTGAACCGTCACTTACATGTTTTTGAACAGGTATGTTGGCATGTATCCACGAGGTGGCAAGTTCAGCAATGATTGCCTCTCCCTGTTCTTATACCTGGATGCCTCGAATAATCTGCCTCTCGAATCAAGGAGCGTGGTTGAAATGACTCTATCCATAAAGGACCAAAAGAGTTGGGAAAACTTCAGTAGAACTTCAGGTGCAACTCTCCTTATCAACTATCAGTGCTTGTGTCGTGTAATTTAAAGAAAGTAGTGTTTGAAACTCCCATGATTACAGTTTATCTTATTTACGTTACGATTGCAGGTATCGTGGTGTTCACAAGTGCCTGGGGATGGCCTAACTTCATTCCACTCAAGAAATTCAGGGACCTGTCTGGGGTTATCTTATTGAATCAAACTGCGTTGTCAAGGCAGATTTCACCATCTTTGGGTCATCCAATGATGGATAGATCTTTAGTCATGGCCTGATGGAGAGGTGATGCACCTTCATCCTACTGGCTAGAGTTATGCATGAGACTGTGGTAGCAGTACTAAAAACTTGTGGTATTAAAGATGAACTAATCACATGGCATTGAGAAACGATTTCTAGGTTATTCGTCAACAGATTAATGAACCATTTGTTTAGGAGCTCTTTTATGGTGGCCGTCCATTTCCCTTTCAATCCAATGGACGAATAGTGAGCACCCAGCCCCCAAAGATTGCGCAACGTATTCTTCCATTTCAGCAAATGCTTTGTGGACAATGGCAGCTTGCTTTAAGTATACTAGTCATCAACCCGTTCACCTGCACGGGCTAGTTGTAAAAGTTGAATCTAAAATTTAGCTTTCTTTTTTATAAAATTATAGGTAATATTTGTACTCGAATCCATAACTGTGTAATCTAATTTTGGGATAAAAAAAATATACATGTGTTATAGGTAATATTTGTACTCGAATTCATAACTGTGTAAGCTAATTTTGTTGGAAAAATTTGCACCTAAGAGACTGAGAAAAGAGCTATTAAACTTAACGATGTGGTGCTTGTATTTAAAAGTAGTATTGTCTCCTTATAGATCAGCATGGTATAAATGTCTGACCCACATACATAAATAATTTATATAGTAGCAAGAAATATATTTTTTAATTATCTGTTCTTGCAAAAGTGGCAGAAACAGCCATGAAAATGTTCTTCTGTTGAAAATATATGCAACTTATAAGCAGGCAGGTGCCCAGACCTTAATAAGGTAAGCAAAACGGGAATACAATGGCGGCATGAATTCTGTCGAAGCTTATTCTAAAAATCCAAGTAATATAAATATGATATATTGAGACATAAGTATATTTTGCTTGCAGACTACCATATAAGGAAGCAACTGGTCAGACTTGGTTTATTCCACGTGCACCAACTATACCGGAAAACATAGCACTGATCTATGGTTGAAAGAAAAAGTTATAAAATTCAGGCCGACTAATTTTAATTGGTAATGAAAGAAGTTATTTTAAGCTCCTCACTGCAAAACTAAATGTCAGTGTCTATCAAATCACTTGCAAATCAGCCCAAAATCGCCAAGGAATTGCTACCTTGGTGCCTTGTCTCTGTTCTGTTTGTCTATCTGCGCCGTGTCAATGTATTCCCTTCATCGCTATGCAAATCGATAGCAATGAACACAAAATACAGTCTTGCTCCGAGGCATATATACCTTTAACATGACCTTTAAATATCAGTGGCATAGTTTGTGGTACGTACAATTAAAATTTTGTCTATCAAGGCTCGAAAGACATTGCAAGGCCATGGAACTGTATGAAAAAAACTCATCATATGGTCATCTAGCTCATGTAAGACTATCTTGTTAAGCACAATATGCTAATATGTGAAAATAATTTTCTCCTGGAAACACAGATTCTACGCAGTGTATAGAGCTAGAGAGCAATGATACTGAACATTCTAAGAACGATGCAAAAACATACTCAGAGTTTTTCCGAAGCTAAAAACAGTACACAGAACAGAATGGACTCACCATGGTTTCCAACAAAAAATAATTATTTGGAGTGCAGTGCATAGAAAAGTAGGGTTGGAGGAATACAACCTATATAACCATGTGTCTACTATAGCAATTTAAATGATCCAAGTATGCTTTACTGTCAGTTGGAACAAACATGAAATTCCATTAGCAAATCTCAGGTTCGGAATGAAACGAAATTATTTCTAGCATGGTATATGTAATTATAACATGTTCCATATGTCATACGAAAAATTGAGAGAAAAGGGCAACCACGTTTATTACTTGTTAAAAAAAGTCACTCTGGGTCCCTAGTTTAATTGCAGGAAAACTTCAAATGAATGTTTTGTTTTATCAATTTCAAGCCTTTTTGCTGTACATCATAGGAACTATTGTAACAAAAAAACCTGTGCACTTAAGGTATACTCCATGCAGCTAACTGTACTAATAACATTTGAATTTAGCTAACTGATTTAAAGAAAAAAGAATACATTATATATGCAACATGATTTTAAATTGAGAACATGTGAAAGGTAGTGTCTTCTTTATTTATGTTTTAAGATAAAGGCAGTATCAGTTGAGTACTTAAGTCCAGCTTAGACATTGTACCTTCGTTCTATGGCGAACGGCGGAAAACTTGGTTATACAATGCAGATAATCACAGATTTGACCTGTAGCGAATTAGCATAGAACATTTAGTTCTCTACCTAAAATAGCGTCAATAAATTTGGTTGGCTAATATGTTTTTACATAAAAATAACCTTTTGTAAATTAATCCTCTATCAAAACTGAAGTGAACTTATTGGCCTCCTCTCCTCACAAATATTAATCGAGTTAGAGATTAACCTGTACAAAGACAATCTTTTCTTAATTAAATGATCGGGTTCAGAATTAGCTGATTTTATTGTTCAACGATGAAAAACACATGTTGCGCCAGCCGCTGGCAGCCTCCCCAGTGACGACGGCCATAAAATCTGCTTCAGACTCAGCCAGTACACCTCTTCCTCTCCTGCGTAAACAACTGGGAGATAGATTCACTATTTCACAGTAATTTTGCATGTGATTCAAATAGTACACAGTGATATTAAAAAATTGGGATGGGACTTGATAGATATCATTATCTTTTTTTATTAGAAAAGGCTGCGTATAATCATCGGAGTACCCAGTACAAAGTACAAAGTACAAGCAACAAAGTACAATACGCAGTGGAACCAGATCCAGAGCAGAGCACCGCGACACCGCCTGCGCCGGAGACGAAGAAGACTGACCTCCTTCTAGCCACCGCCCAAGGGAGCTTTTCTTGTTGAAGATCGCCGCAGAGCCCACCCGCCGCGCAGCGACGGAGATTGTGCCGGTAAACGGACACGGCGAGCACCCTTACCTCCAAACAACGCCACCATGCCGCAGCCCGCTTCGTCGCCGACGCAGAGGGAGACCGCCGGGCTCGCCCGTCTCTGATTTCCACCCGCCAGATCCGCCGCCAGCGTAGATCCGACGGGAAGCGGACGAACTCGAGCACCGCGCCGGGCCTCGAGCTCCCGCCAGTCCGGCGCGGCGACGGGGAGCCCCGGAGAGCACCACCGCCGGAGAAGACCGCCCCGGCACCAAACCAACCACCGGCACCACCACCTCCTCCACAGCGCCGCCGGCGGACCCTACACCCTACCCTACCGTATGTACATGCCGGAGCCGGGGATCCCCCACCCTCCCGCCGCCGAAGCGGCCGGCGGAGGAGGGGAATCCCACGGCTCAGCGGCGGCGACGGCGGTGGATCGGTGAGGACGCCCAAAAAATCGCCTCTCTCCTCAACAGTGGCGGGGGAGGGGAAAGACGCGTGTGGAGCTCACTGATAGATATCATTATCATATCTACATTAAACACAATTTTAAATGTTAGAAACCCAACATGCATCTTTTTTATGTCAGACCTGCAAAAATGGTATTAGAAAGAGGCCTCAGACTTGATTGGATTCACTTCGGCATAAATTTTATGAATAAGAAAGCACCCGCAGGCAACACCAGAATATCTGAGCCTATTTGCTCTACCAGCTCACATGTCACAAAATTAGATAAGTATGCAGAATATGGAAAAGGGGTTGCATACCCTGAACCTGATGTAACTGTTTTTAAACATCAGCTATATCAGTTGTCCACGATTGTTCAACATGTGCATCAGGACGATTTTTCTTTTGAAATAATTAATTATGCTAGAGGAACTCAAGATTAGTCCAGCCCAATTTAATTATCTGGTTACATGGGGACCTAGCATCAACGTTTTGGGCAGGATATGAGAGATAAATTATATGAGTAAACGTTACCTACAGCAGGAAAGGATCGTGAGTTACTTGCCTACTAAGTGGACGCAGGGTGACTGGCGATAAAATCGAACTGTGTCCAGAAGGTCGCAGGTACACCACTCCGCGGCCACATTGGCACCACCAAAGTTACACCAACGTAAAACAAATTAATCGGAAGCAGTCCAAGAGATGGGCATGAATGCTGAATCAAACTTACCCTGCCAGATGGCAAACTGTAATCAGAGTATCATACTCGCCCTGTATTAAAAAACCAATGAAATTATAAAACTAAACAAATAATATGTATGCAGATTAGATAAGACTGACTGATCCAGAACAATCTTCACAAATCATGTGGTTCAGTCCGACAAAACGAACACAACTGGTTCGAGAAGTTTCAGATTTATTTACGTAGATAGACTGCATGCAATGATGGTACTTAGCTCTGTATGGATGTCGACCATGGAGGACCTGCCAAACAGCGGTGGAATCAAGCTGGGGTGTGAGTCCCGTTCTTCAGTCCCGATTAAGAAATCTAAAAATTCTCGACGGTTGTCGGCAAGAGCGCTCCACGCGGCATCGCTGGAGCCGATTGAACTTCGCCATTGTTGATTCGTTGGAGGCGGAGATGTGGAGATGACCATCACAGGCGGCGCGCCGGCGGCAGTGCGTATGAGAAGTAGGGTAAATCTTTTCTCATTAGAAAAAGAACATGATTTAGAATACGGACCTGTAGGCTTCCAGGACTCTTAGCACCCATGACTCGCGATCTTTGCATCATGTCCGTAGAATTAAAATCATGCGGCTATTTTAGATGTTTTCTCCAGGATTAACGTGGTGTCTCGTATGGTGCCTCCAATTAGTAAATATAAGATAAGATGGAGCCATGAGGTGATTTAAGACTTCTAAGCTAAGGTGACACCAGTCTTTCCTCAAGAGGATTCCAATGCTTTCTTTTATGGATAGCCGGAGCGCTCCCCATTATTAGAATAGGAAGAGTTTATACATGATTGCAACAAAAAGGGTAAAAACAAAGCCCGACGATGAGCCCAAGCTGAGGTCGTCTTCTACCACCTAAATGCCATGGCTCTAGCCACACACCAAACTACATGCGCTAGCAGCCGAACTCCAAGCTGAGGAAAGGGTTCAGTTCTGTGGTGCATTACTCTCTTCGCTCTGTGCGGTTAGAACGCGATCGACGTGAAATGATGATGCTTTCTCCGTGGTTGGCTGTTGACAAGATAAAACAGGATTGCAAGGAATGGAAGTTAGTTGGTAGAGGTAGGTTTCAAAGAGTAGTCACGTAGCTTGAGAAATCAATATTGTTAGGTCCATTAGTTGTATGTTTGCGTCTAATCCTTCATAATGACTAACATTGTGTCCAAGCTAACATAAAACTATATAAAAGACGTAAGAAGTATATATCTTAGTTGGAATAGTAAGCAATTTTTGGTAAGATTAAATTAACAAAAGCAACATTATAGATGCATGGTAAATCTATTCACACGTGACAAACCAGACAATCTAGCATATATGCATATTTACCAAATACTAGTGAAAGAGAGTTATGAGTAGCACATACGTTGTCGGATTCGTAGAACAATGGGCGTGAATATCTTTGAATGGAAACGAGTAGTCGCACTAAGATGCTCCCCAAAAATCTTGTAGTCCATCTCCCGGTGCAGAATCTCATTGGAGTAGTTTTTGGTGGCCTACTCAACCGGACAGCCTTAAAGATGGTCATCGGGATGGAAAAGGCTGAAAACAACACGACAAAAGGAACTTAGTGATGACGAGGAACGCAGAGAGCGAGTTCTCAAGTTATTTATCTTTATGTTATGGTCTCTCCTCTCTAAAGACTTCAGACAGGCAGTAAACACCACATGGTGAAAGAATCAGGGTACGACTCAAATGTGTGCATGCTAATCGACATGTATACGCAGAGTTGGTGCACCAAGCAAATATTTAATCTTTCACTAAAACACTGGCTAAATCAAACTCAATTCAGTGTCAAAAAAAATCAAACTCAATTCATGATGCGACATGCGCATGCGTGCGTTCCATGGTAAGACGGGCGACGGAGAAGGAGTACATGTACACTAATCCTCTTCTCATTCACTTAGTTGATGGTAGAAGAGCTGACCTTGTAAGTAGCTTCAACACTCTCCCATTAGCAATGTGAGACCAAACTCCTAACTCCTAACTGTATATGTCAAGCTGTCAAGCTACATGAGCCTTCGAGATTTTCATGATTTGTTAGATTAAATGGCCCAACGCCAATAAAATCCAGCATATAAATGATTTCTTATAGTACATACAAATGATTTTACATGCAAGTGCACCAAGATTAACATAGATATACCAGTATCTCATGGATGGTTAGTGTAATGCTTTTACCTCTTAGATAGATCCCTTCACACTTTGAAGGCCACCACCAAAGCTACAAGCGCCCACTGGAGCTCACTTTCCCCTCAGGATTCTTGTGAGCATTATGACAAGAATATATTTGTTAAACATGACGTTTAAAACTCTTCCAGTATAGTGTTATCTAAGAGCCAATTAACTAAAAGCTCTCTCATGATGATGTTCCTAGCTAGCATGCACAACTATGGTAAGAAAATACATAGGCGTCTAGCTCCACTTAGAAAAAACACCAATCACCTAATGCACAAGATGGCGTCTCGTTTCTTCGGCCATATCTTCTAGTTCCTAGGAACATGTTTCTCTAGCTACTTGACCTTTTTTATCATCATATTTCTCTTTCTTCCCCCTTAAGACACCACTTTTAAAATAGAATCATTGACACTTTTGAGGCCACCACCAAACCTAAAAAGGCTTGCTAGGGCCCATTTTACCCCATCACTCTTTATTCTTGCAATGACGCAAAAGACGACGTGACCTACATGGTAAATATTTTTGTACAGTAAATCGTCCTTGGACCCAATGCAACACATAAATGGATTTTCCATGTTGTCATTGATACTACTGGGGCCACCGCCAAACCTTAATAAGACATGGTAGGGCTCATTTTGCCTTCGCTCTTAATTCTCGGTAGGATTATCCCGTGGTTATATTTTGTATAAACATGACGCTCTAAAATAATTTGGTATACTAAAGAGATATTCGATGATTTCAGTGTTCCTTTGAAAAAAAACAGGAGCTATATAGCCCTGAGCCCACCGGCCACCAACATGATCATTCCACCTCTTTAAAAGTGATAAAAAGCACAAAGAGATAAGGAAATAGGAGACAAGTAAAAACTTGACGTGGCAATCTGCACAAGTATGGCAACCTTGCACATGGCTGTTGAGAGAAGAAACGGAAGGAGAAAGGAGAGGAAAGTGCATGGATATTTCTATGCAAATTGGCAAATTGCATGGATGGCACTGATTAAGAGCATCTCCACTGGGGCCTCCAAATTTGTGTCCGGCACCCCCAATTGAGGCCCAATTGGGGGATGCCGGACATGTGTCCGCCCAAGTTTTCGACCACGCCCACAGCGGCGCACCCCAAAGGTCCGCCCTCCAAACGCGACATATGATCGAACACCTTGCGGGCGGCAACTTGTGTCGGCTGCGGCATTCGAACTAATTTAAAAAGATACAAATTTAAACTAAAACGATACAAGTTGCAAACTTAAACTAACACGTTACAAAGTTAAACTAAAACCATAGAAACTAAAACTAAAGTCTAATCTAAACGCCGCCGCTCGGGCCAGCCTCGCCGTCGTGCGCGGCCTTCTGGGCTAAGCGGGAGCGCACACACCTCTCCTGTCGGAGCTGACTCGCCGCCCGGCGCATGGCATCCCTCTCCGCCGCCGACGCTGCCTGCACCTCAACCTGCGCCTGCCTCCCGCGAGCATGCCTCTCCGCCCGCAGCTGGTTCAGCTCCTCGTGGGCCTCCCGCTCGGCGCGTAGCCGGGAGGCCGCATCCGCTAGCTCCTCCGCCTGGGCGATGAGTTGTTGCTGCATGGGCTCCTCCGCCTGGGCGTTGAGCTGCTCGTACGCCGCTCGCTCGGCGGCCATGAAGGCGCGGCAACGCTCGTCGCGCTCCGCGCTCAGGATGGAGGCCTGGATGATTGCGGCCTCCACGGCGTTCCCAGCCGCCTCGTAGCCAAGCCTGACCTGGCGGCTTGCCTGCTCGTTGCGCCAACTCTCGAACGAGTTGGCGACAACTACCTAGTCAGGTCACAACGGCGACGGGAGCGCCTGCTGCGGTGGCGGCGGCACCTCATCGAGCTCCGGTGGCGGTCCTGGCCGGGGTATGGGTCCTGCACCGGCTCCTGCTCCTCCTGCTCGTCCACGTCGACGTCGTCCACATCCGCCCAGTCGAACGGATGTTCGTCGGCGGCGGCGGCGGCCTCCTGTGTCGTGCAGTGTGCACGGCGTGCTGCCTGGGTGAGCGTGGCCCATGAGGTGGCGAGGCATGGTTATGCGCTGGGCTACGGTGACTATGTGGTCAAATGGCTACGGCGAGCGTCGGTGCTGGTGTGGCGAAATGGTTGCACGGCGGGGCCTCTTTATAGCCGGCCAAGGTAGAGGCGGGAAACCGAGGCGGGAAGCGGTGGCGCTGGGCGGGAAGCGTCGGGTGGGTGAGCACGCGTCGCGTCAGAGTTAATGGCAGCGACACGTCTCCGCCACTGCGCAGCTTGGGAGCACCCAGCCCTCTCGGGGGTGCCGGACACGATTTCACTCGGGGTGACCCTTTGGGGGGGTGCCGCCGGTGGGCGATTTTGGCGTCCGGACCCCCAATTGGGCTTTGGGGGGTCATTTGGAGGCCCCCGGTGGAGATGCTCTAAGGGCATGTATTTGTTTCTTGTGATACTAATAAATGTGGGCCTAAATTGTCTAACTTTTCCAGGACTGTAAGAAGTAGTATGTGTCTATCTCCACCTATAAAAGACACCAATGAAGCCACCCAATCACCTAACGTATTAAGAGGACGTCTTTCTTCCCTCTCAAGACACCACTTTTTAAATAGTGTCATTGACACTCCTCCAAACCTATAAAGGCTTGCTAGGATCCATTTTGCCCCTTTTGCAACGAAACCATGACACCACAAACATGTTAAATATCTGTGTACAATAAATAGTCTTTTTGAGGCCACAACCAAATCTCAAAAAGAGACATGGTAGGGCTCATTTTGCCCCTGGCTCTTAATTTTTGGACGGATTATCCCGCGGTTATATTTGTTATAAACATGACGCTTTAAGATAACTATGTGTACTAAAGAGTTATCCAACTATTTCAGTGTTCCTTAGAAGAAGAAAAAGGACAGGAGCTATAGCCCTGTGCCTACTGGCCACCAGCATGTTCGTGCCACCTCTTAAAGGTGACATAAAGCAGAGAGAGGTGAAGGAAAGAAGAGAAGTAAAAATGGTGGACGTGGCAATCTGCAATGACCTTGCACGAGAATGGCAACCTTGCACATGGCAGGAGACGGAAAGAGAGAGAGGAGAGGAGAGAAAAGTGCTCTTGCTCTGTGTGCCACTCTTTCCTTTGTGACACTGAGGTGTGGATAGGCGAACGCCCTCTTCTACTTCGATAAAACCCATTCCGCTAGCTCGCACCTCCGGGAACCCAAGCGTCATCGGCCAAGGAAGCCATTGTGAGGTACGATCGATCTGCCCCCAGATCCGGGTCTCTATCTTCCTCCGCGTTCTTCTTGTTAGTCGGAAATCCCGTCTCCTGCTGTTCTTCACTTCTTCTTTTTCTAGAGTAGAGGGTTTCAGACTTCCAGCTTTTCTTCTTCTTCCTCATGAAACAGGATTTCAAGGTTTTCTTGTGCAAGTTCTAGGCTTTCTTCCCTACTTTATTTTCGTGGTTAATAGTTTCGATATGCCGTGGTAATTGTTTTGGCCAAGATCGCCTCGACCTTTCAAGATTCTGTATGTTCTTTCCCCTGCATTATGGCCTGATAATTACTTTTTTTGTAGTAGTATTTCATATGACATGTGCTACCTTTCTCTTAGATGTATGTTTTCTTAGGGGTGTAGTATGATTTAATCTCACTTGCAGAGGAGAGAAAAGGAAGGGAAGATCTATGGGCAACTGCAGGAGTACAGGTATGTAAGTCTGGTCAATCGTGATGTTCAGATTTTATCTTTTATAGACAAGACATCATATGCAATTTAGAGCATTAATTCCTTGGTAAATTGTCAGGGTGAGAATATGAAATCCTAACTCTGAACTTGTCGGAGACTAGTCCCAAGGAACTAGGGGTGTCTCACAGATGTCAGGAATCGAGTAAGGGGCTGAACACGGCATCAAACAAATCCTCAACTACCTCGGAGACGGTGCTCGTCGAGCTCGGTGAGGAGCGGCACGGCAGAGAGTAAACACCAGCCCGTACCTAGGTTCAGGCCCACCGTGAGGTGTAAAGACCCTACGTCCTGCTATGTTGTATTGCACTGCTTGAAGAGGTTACAGTACAATGAGCTTGCCGAGGGCTTAGCTAAGGCTATGGTGGACTATGGTGGAACGAGCTTCGTCTTCTTCCTTGCGACGTAGCCGACTGGGTGTAGAATGAATCGATCGGATCGAATGGCCGAATCCCCTTCCTTGGTCGTACACTGCCTCCTTTTATACTGCCCCGGTCCTCTTCTCCAAAAACACCAGGCGGGAAGGGATACCACATGGTGGCTAAGGTGGAGCGCAGTGCACGGCGCCGGGGCTGTCCATGGACACGGTCCATGGCAGAGAGCAACGTCTCCTTGGCAGAAAAAGCCACCGTCCATCCAGGACGATGGGCTGGCGCTGCAGAGGTCCGTGGCGTGCCCCACGGTGACGTCGGCTTGGAGCGTAGCGGCCGCCGGTCCACTTATCACCAAAATGGCAATACTGGGAGTCCGCTTTGCTTGCCGCAGCTTTGTTGACCGCTTTATACACGAGAACGGCAACTGCGGCGTCGGCGTCATCGCGCGCAGGTGCGCGCGTCACTCTGCGGTGGGCGTAGAGGCCATGTGCGCTCTGCAGCGGGTGCAGAGCTTTCTTCCACATGAAGGAACCCCGCGAGGGCTGGGTGCCTCGCCGAGGTTCTGAAGTACTTGACGCCTCGCGAGCACTACAAGAAATATGCTATCCTATGACCTTTTATTGTGACGCTCAAAATATTGGTCATAGATCTATGACCATTTTGAACCAGTTGGTCATACGCTGTTTTTGAGAGTGTAAACAGCACAAATTTATGACCAATTTTGTCAGAAAGGTCATGGTCTCCTAACATGAATTGGTCATAATCCAGACAGCCCTGGCCTATGACCTTTTTTCTAGACGACTACGACCAATTTAAATGGTCATTCGCATTAGTGGATAGCCAACTCAGCAATCTCGCCTACGTGTTAGTGCTTAGGTGTCATTTTCGCTTACGTGTCACTCTGACTGGACAGCCAACTCAGCGGTCTCGCCGACGTGTCACTGACATTTTCGCTTATGTGTCGCTGTGACATGTAGGACCCATTTGTCACCACCCAACCTACCTGACATGTGGGACCAGCCGGACCCTAGCTGACCTACCTTACACGTGGGTCCCACCCCACACCCTGACATGTGGGACCCGCTGTGTGACATATGGACATGAGAAATATACCAAGCAAAAATGGAAGTGCTGGGACTCGAACCGCTACCGTCCTCCTATTCCCTTCAGACCCCAACCACCAGGCCAAGTGATCGATCATGTCATGCATGTGCAATAGCCCCTTTTAGCCTATACATTTATTCGCTCTTCTTGGGCCTCGGTGGGATGGGCCACCTATTTTTTTTCTTTTAGCTTTTTTGCTTGCCAAGAGTGGGCTGTTCTGTGTGTGGGCAGTCGGCCTGGTTGGGCTGCTGGGCAGGCCGGCTCGGTTAGTTGTCTTTTTTTTTGTTCTCTTCTTTTTATTCTTTTCTGTTTTTTTATAACTTTTGATTTTGAAATCCAATTTCAATCAAATAAATTTTCAAAAACTTGCAAAACTCTTGGTGTATCTCTGATGAAATGGATACTTGCGAGCCTAAAAATGAAATTTCGAAAAAATAACGGGCAAGCTATGTGGTGGCTACAGTTCAAAATCTAGCGGTTTCCAGCTGAATCGACAGGGTACCGTTTAAATGGGCATAAATAGGTAAATAGCTCGGAAATACATGCCTTTGGGTGAATGTACATAGAATGATGTCTACTTTGTGACAAACCTATATCGGTGCCATTTTGGACGACACTCTCGGTAGCCGCTTCACAAAAAATGCTATTTTAAGCACTTGAAAAATGAAAAGTGGTTTTTTTTGTGAAACATGTCGAAATCTTTGTTCGACAACATTGCTTGCCATCCCACAATGAACACATGTGCCAAATTTGGGCACATTTTGACAAACTATGTCATGAATGTGGCCAAAACATTGCTCGCTTGTCTTGAAAGGTGTGAATGTTCGTTCGTGATAGCAAGTTTATGTGAACACTTTTGCAGTAAAACTTCCGTAAAGCAAGTTTATATTTTTTTCTGGTAACTAGGTCACATATCATGACGCTGCGTGAAGGTTTTCCATTTTTTTGATTTTTTTAATTTCGTATGCCGATTTCAATATACGGTCAAAACGGCGGACATGACCGTTTGTACCTAGGGGTTGAATCTTCGGAAAATTTTGTTGTATCTCTGATGAAATAGGTACTTGTGTACCTAAATATGATTTTTTTCGAAAAATCATAAGAAAACCATGAGGCACCTGTACAAATTTGACCCCCTTCCAGCTGAATCGGCATGAATTTGTCTTTTTTACGAGAGGTAGATAGAAACTGTTTAACACGCAACCATTTGGTTAATTGTAAATATTATGTGGTGTAGTATTTTTAGAAAATGTATTTCTCCTATCTTACCACATATTTTCGGTAGTTGCTTCACAAAATAACCCATTTTTTGCACTCAGAAAATAAAAAATAATTTTTTTGTGCAAGAAAAATAAAAACTTTCTTCGGCAACATTGTTCACGGTTCCAAGATACATGTTTGTGCCCAATATGGGCATATTTGAACAAACTATTCCATGAATGTGGCCATAACATTCGTCATTTGGCCCGAAAGCCATGAATCTTCATAGATGATAGCTCATTTCCGAGAACACTTTTCCCAGAAAATTGCCGTAATCCAAGTTTATATTTTTTTTGTGCTAACTAGGTCACATATCATGACTCCACGCGAAGGTTTTCCATTTATTTGATTTTTTTTGAATTTTGTATGCTTGTTTGAAAATCTAGTCGAAGTCTTGGTCATGACCGTTCGTGTGTAGTGATTGAATCATGCAAATATTTTTGTGTATCTATGATGAAATGACTAGTTGTGAACCTAGAAATGAAATTCCTAAAAAATAACGGGCAAGATATATAGCACTTGTAGTTCAAATTTGACCCCCTTCCAACTGAATCGGCAGGAATTTGTCTTTTTTACGAGAGGTAGATAGAAACTGTTTAACACGCAACCATTTGGTTAATTGTAAATATTATGTGGTATAGTATTTTTAGAAAATGTATTTCTCCTATCTTACCACATATTTTCGGTAGTTGCTTCACAAAATAACCCATTTTTTGCACTCAGAAAATAAAAAATGATTTTTTTGTGCAAGAAAAATAAAAACTTTCTTCGGCAACATTGTTCACGGTTCTAAGATACATGTTTGTGCCCAATATGGGCATATTTGAACAAACTATTCCATGAATGTGGCCATAACATTCGTCATTTGGCCCGAAAGCCATGAATCTTCATAGATGATAGCTCATTTCTGAGAACACTTTTCCCAGAAAATTGCCGTAATCCAAGTTTATATTTTTTTTGTGCTAACTAGGTCACATATCATGACTCCACGCGAAGGTTTTCCATTTATTTGATTTTTTTCGAATTTTGTATGCTTGTTTGAAAATCTAGTCGAAGTCTTGGTCATGACCGTTCGTAGCTAGGGGTTGAATCTTGCAAAACTAATGTTGTATCTCTGATGAAATAGGTACTTGTGTATCTAAAAATGATTTTTTCAAATATCTTGAGCAAACTACGAGGCACCTGTAGTTCAAATTTGACCCGATTCCTGCTGAATTGGCAGAAACTTTTCTTTTTTACGAGAGGTGGTTGAAAACCTGTTGGCTGCAACAATTTAGTTTTTTGTACATTATATGTGGTCTAGTATTTTTAGAAATTGGATTGCTCCAATTTTACAACATATTTTTGGTAGGTGCTTCACAAAAAACCCATTTTTCGCACTCGGAAATTGAAAAATGATTTTTTCGTGAAAGGAAAATGAAAAGTTTCTTCGGCAACATTGTTCACGGTTCCAAGATACACGTTTGTGCCCAATATGGGCATATTTAAGAAAACTATACCATGAATGTTGACATAACATTCGTCATTTGGCACTAAAGCCATAAATCTTCATAGATGATACATCATTTCTGAGAACACTTTCTTAAGAAAATTGCCTTATTCCAAGTTTATGATTTTTGATGGATACTAGGACACATATGATGACACCACGCGAAGGTTTTCCATTTATTTGATTTTTTTTGAATTTCGTATGCCGGTTTCAATATACGGTCAAATCGGGGGACATGACCGTTCGTAGCTAGGGGTTAAATCTTGCAAAACTTTTGTTATATCTCTGATGAAATAGGTACTTGTGTATCTAAGTATGATTTTTTAAAAAAATCATGAGAAAACTATGAGGCACCTATAGTTCAAATTTGACCCCCTTCCAGCTGAATAGACATGAATTTGTCTTTTTTACGAGAGGTAGATGGAAACTGTTTTACACGCAACAAGTTGGTTATTTGTAATTACAATGTGGTATAGTATTTTCAAATAATTTAGCGCTCCTATTTTACGACATATTTTTTGTAGTTGCTTCACAAAATGACCCATTTTTCGCATTCGGAAATAGAAAAATGATTTTTTCGTGAAAGTAAAATGAAAAGTTTCTTCGACAACATTGTTCACGGTTCCAAGATACATGTTTGTGCCCAATACGGGCATATTTTTTCGGAAGTCGCTACACAAAAAACACTATTTTTAGCACTTGGAAAATAGAAAGTGGTTTTTTTTGTGAAACATGTTAGAATCTTTGTTCAACAACATTGTTTGCCATCCCATAATGCACACATGTGCCAAATTTGGTAAGTTCTTCAAAAACCCCATTATTTCTGTTCAAAAAATAGAAAAGGATTTTTTTTCCGCAAAGAAAATGAAACCCCATCATATTCGGCCAAACTGGGCCAAAACTTTCCCAGCCCAGTTCTTCACCATCCCCTCCTCGCACTTTAGGCCCGTTGGACCACGGCGGAGCACCCCTAGCCGTCAGATGCCGATCCAACGGTCGGGAGCGCGAGCGTCTGGCTTAAAACCAGCGCATCGCCGCAGACCCTCGCGGAAAACCCTAGCATTTTCTTCTCTTCCCTCCCGTCCCTTCCTCTCGCGCCGGCGCCTCCTCTAATCCCAGCACCACCGCTGCCCCTCTCTGTGCTCGACCGGCTGCGCCTCCCCTCGCTCCCCCTTCTCGAGCTCGGTTGCGCCGCCCCTCTCTGTGCTCGACCTGCTGCGCCTCCACGTCCTCGTCCCCCTCCACGCTCGCCCCGCAGCTCCTCCGACGACCGCTCCCGGAGCACGACGGCGCCGCCGTTCCGATTAGTTGACGCCAAGATCCGCCTCAGCTCCTTCACCGGCTGCCGCTCCCCAGGATCTGCACCGCGCCGACGTCACGCCCTCTCATCCACGCTGGAAACTGCTGCGTCCCTGAGGGCTACTGCTGGACCCGACTCCTCCTGGTCGGCTGGGCGCCTCTGCCGCTGGATCCCTCTTCCCTGAGAGCACCGCCCGCACATCCACTCCTCCATCTTCTTCTCACGTTCGTCCATAGAAGAGACAGCGAAGATCTGATGTTTTTGTTGTCTTGCTGGTGGTTCAGGGCGCGGGTGGTGCAGTGGCTGCAAGAACACGCTCGGGAACGTCGAGCCGGGTCGATTGGTGTTGCATTCGCGGTCGTCGTCGGCGGCTACTACATCTACAAGGACTACAAGCTCGCACACGTGTCCACTGCCATCCGGAGATCTGCTCTGCCGCACAAATGCCTAGCCTTCGACCCCTTCGGCCGCAAGCAACCTGGTGAGACCTCTCATCCCTCACAACCTTGTAGGTTCACATATAAGGTGCTTGATTCGCCGCAAATTCCCCTGCATATCCTTTTCTGTATAGATGTTCTATCTAGCTTGTAGTAACGATGCAGCTGTTGCGTAGATACGCTTGTATTTATGCTGTCTAGTAAAACTTGTGCAGAGACGAAAGCTTCATTTATTGGACATCGTTCTACCTCTAGCTGTACAACAGAATCACACACATGATCCTTGCATAATCTGAATACAGAATCACATACTTGTTAGCATGTAGATGTTCTCAATATTGGATCAGCATTTTGTTTTATTCTTCTAGCTGGTAATGAGCCGTATGTTGCTGGACGAACGAATGTTGTGTTGCTTGATGAACTACTTGTCTCGTCCACAAGGTTTTTAAAATCTTTTCTTTGCTGCAATAACTTTTGTTCAGATTCAAAGTTAATTTGAAATTCCATCAATTGTTTTAATGTCCACATCTTATAGCTATCCAACAGAATAACACTACATTTGAACCTTGCATAATCTGTTGTATGTCTATTTGGGCACTTAGTATACAATTTATCGCAAATCGGTGTGCTCACTCTTTTGATTTGCACTGCATGCGGTTAGAAGAATTTGGCCATCTCTTAACTATTTGAATGGAACTGAAACTGATACAATTGTGCCCTTAATGACTGTTAGCATTTCACTTGGCTTATAATCAAATTTCCTTACTGTAATGTACCTTAAGTTCATTTGTCTATGAGATGTCCAAGTCCTGTAATTCTGGTTTCCCTAGCAGTAGCATTTCACATGAGCATTACAAACTTCTATTTCTATGATCAATTTGTTGACAGACCCTCCTGGTAGAGTTTCTCTTTATCACAGATGCTTATTTCTTTAGGTTATGTTTTTCATGTTTGTTTAGCTGATGCTCATGATGTAGCTAATATTTGTATTGAAACTTCCTAGGCTGTTGCTCATGATCTAGCTGATCTGGCGGAGGCCACTGAGCCGTCAGTGGT
Organism: Poa pratensis; assembly: GCA_947311845.1. Lineage (NCBI taxonomy): Eukaryota > Viridiplantae > Streptophyta > Magnoliopsida > Poales > Poaceae > Poa > Poa pratensis. Next base: position 87,295,573 of record CAMZMU010000035.1, read on the forward strand.
GTTTACCACTGCGATGATGTGGCTCTTCAGTCTCCTCGAGGCATGAAGGTGTTGTGCCCTCATCCCAACACTTTTTTTTGTTTCGGTTGCTATATAGTATGTGTGCGGTTATATAAAATTGTATGCACCCTTGCACGGAAATACTAATTGTGTAGTTTCCACTTGCCACACAATTTTGTAGTTGTTTACTTTTGCTCAGTTGCTAAAAATAATTATTGCTTGCCTGACCTTTATCCAACGATTAACTGGACTGTTACTCTTTGTTTATGTTTTAGGTGCAGAAATAGGATGGTTGAGGAATATTCAAAATATGCACCTCTCTTCTCTTTTCCTGTCTAATCTCATTGACAAAGGTATATAGCTTATGGAGTAAATACTCTCCTAGTTTCTTTGGCTGCCTAAGCTTCTCTATTCTAATTAGGGACCACTCATACAATCACGAGATAACTTAAAATGAATTTCATGAACTCTGAATCTATCATTTTTACATTTTTTGACCTACTGTTCCTTGTTTTTTTGCATGCACTAGCTCTACTGAGTGATCTAGCAGATATTCCAGAATGCGCTGGGAAGACTCCATTACCATGTGACGAGCCGCATGCGTTGATTTCTGGGACAACATGGAACTCCCAGGTTCTGAGGATCAAACTGAAGAATGAATCTGCTTGTAGAACTTGTTATGCTGTGATCGGAATTGTATGTGTTATGTGATGTAACAGATTGACTTATGGTGTTATTGAAATATTACTTTGTTTCATGTCTATTTCGATTTAAAATTGGTTGTTGATTTACCTGCATTCTGAAATCTGATGAACGAACCTGACACTTGGGGCCCATCTCTTGGAACCCACCTCTTGGGACCCACCTCTTGGAACCTGACACTTGGGACCCACCTCTTGGAACCTGACATTTGGGACCCAATATCAGAACCTACATTTGGGACCCACTTGATAGAAACTGACAATGGACCAAAATTAAAAAGGCTAAAATGTTGGGCTTGGCCCATGTAGCTCATTAAATTTTTTTAAAAAAAATATAAATAGGCTGAATTGTTGGGCTTGGCCCATGTAAAGTACTGAACTGGATTGGGCTGATTTTGATCTACGACCATCACATTTGGTCACAAATTTGCCACGTCAGCTTTGCCACGTTGGATTTGACGTGGCGTGGCCAGATTGCCAGTGACCAAAAAATTGGTCATAAAATCTGTGACCTTTTAATTTGGTCATAGAGGTCTATGACCAATCCAAAAAAAAGGTCATATTGGATCGTTAGTGACGCTCATAACGTGACCAAGTGTTTTTGGTCACAAAAAGGTCACAAATTAAAATATATGACCATTCAGTGACCAATATTGAGGGTCATAGGATAGCATATTTCTTGTAGTGGAGGGTGGCGCAGACGTGCGCCAGGACTTAGCGATTTTCTGGCCAAGGGAGGCCCTCTCGAGGGAAAGATCCCTCGCGAGGCTCGCCAGGCCGAACGCTTGGACCTTAGCAGAAAGGCTCAGTAGAGTGAAGAAGCCCTCACGAGGGAAAAGTCCCTCGCGAGGCTCGCCAAGCTGAAACATCTGGTCCTTAGCAGAATCCTCTGCAGAGCGTCGAGGGCTGTGGCAGGCTGGCCTATGGTACCCTGGTTTCTACTGGGCCAACAGTAGCCCCGGGCCCGCGATGGGCACGCTGGAGTCTTGTGGACGCATGCGAAGTGTCGTGGGACCAAAGAAGCCTGCCTGGCTCGAGACACGTGGAGAGCTGTGGCTACCCACGATGCCACGATCTCCTCTGTAGTAACGGGCGTAGTGGTAGGACCCACCACGTCCTGGTAACGGCTCGATGAGCCGATAAAAGCCTGTGAGCTCGGCGCAGGCCGCCGTTGTTTCATTCATCCCCTTTCGCCTCCTTTTCCCCAGAGCAAAATCTCCGAGCTTCTCCTTCGCAATCCCACTGCAATAGCGCCCAAGAAGGCCGTCGGCTCTAGGAAGGGCAAGGCGGTGATGCAGGCGAGCGAGCCTGCTGCGATGTAGCAAGACGGCGACCTCAAGCCGGCTCTGGTCGGGTTCCGCATCGGCACGGAGGCGCAGCTGGATAAGGTACGCCATATGGCAGCCTCCGCGAGCAACGAGCATGGCGCCACGGTGCTCAAACTGGCGAACAACCCCTGCGGCAGCCTCTATCCCATCTTCCTGCACACCCTCTTCACTGGGCTCGTGCCTCCCTTCTCTGACTTCTTCCTGGCGGTTCTGGAGCGCTACCAGATCCAGATTCTTCACCTCCACCCCAACTCCATTCTCATCCTCTCCATCTTCGCCTACCTCTGCGAGGCGTACATCGGCATTCCACCTTCGTTCGACCTCTTCCGCAGCTTCTACGCGCTCCGGTTCATGGCGAACAACGAGCGGACGAGGTGCGTCTCCTTTCGCATCACTGATGGCATGGGCGGCTTCTACATCCCCATTGCGTGGGCCGGCGAGAATCCTGTGACCAATGTGTCGAAGAAGGGGGAGGACTTACGCAAGCGGTGGTTCCTCGTGGACGTCGGGAGCCAGAGTCCCTTCTTCGAGATGCCTGAGGCGCCCCCGACGAAGAGGGCATCTTGGTCGAGTGATACGTCTCAAACGTATCTATAATTTCTGATGTTCCATGTTGATATTATACCAATTGTTACATGTTTTATATACACTTCATAGCATTTTTATGCATTTTCTGGGACTAGCCTACTAACAAGATGCCACAGTGCCAGTTCCTGTTTTCTGGGAAATATTCTCGGAATTGGACGAAACTTGGACAGAACCTCCTATTTTTCCGACACGTACACGGAGTCCAAAGGAGAGACGGAGGGGAGCCACGAGGCAGCCACACCATGGGGCCACGCGGGCCCCCTGCCGCGTCGTGGGGTGGTGTGGGCCCCACGGACATCTCCAGCCGCCGCCCTTTCGCCTATTTATTCATCCCGACGCGAAAACCCTAAATACCCGAGCCATTATCCACGAAAAGTTCCAGAGACGCCGATGCCGTCAACCCTAACTCGGGAGGGTTCAGAAGCTCTTCCCGGCACCCTGCCGAGAGGGGAATCATCACCGGAGGGCTCTACATCACCATGCCTGCCTCCGGAGTGATGCGTGAGTAGTTCATCCTTGGACTACGGGTCCATAGCAGTAGCTAGATGGTTGTCTCTCCACTTTATGCTATCATGTTTAGATCTTGTGAGCTGCCTATCATGATCAAGATCATCTTATTGTAATGCTACATGTTGTGTTTGCTGGGATCCGATGAATATTGAATACTATGTCAAGTTGATTATCAATCTATCTTATATGTTATTTATGATCTTGCATGCTTTCCGTTACTAGTAGATGCTTTGGCCAAGTAGATGCTTGTAACTCCAAGAGTGAGTATTTATGCTAGATAGTGGGTTCATGCCTCCGGTAATCTGGGAGAGTGACAATAACTTCTAAGATTGTGGATGTGCTGTTGCCACTAGGGATAAAATAACCGATGCTTAGCTTAAGGGTGCGCCGTTAGGTCTAATGCATTTGTTTACATTACGCACATTACTTAATGCGATTATCCGTTGCTTGCAACTTAATACCAACGGGGAACTCGGATGACAACCTGGAGGTGGATTATTAGTCATAGACGCTGTTGGATAACGGTCTATGTATTTTGTCGTAATGCCCACATGAATATCATAGTAATCATCATGTCATATATATGCATTGTCATGCGCTCAATATTTTGTCAATTGCCCAGCTGTAATTTGTTCACCCAGCATGTTAGTTATCTTTTATGGAGAGACACCACTAGTGAACTGTGGACCCCGGTCCATTCTTTTACACTGATAATACAACCAACTGCAAACATTGTTCCTTTTCATTCTCTGCAATTTACTACTGTTTTCCACACCATACGTTTAATCCTTTGTTTTCAGCAAGCCGGTGAGATTGACAACCTCACTGTTTCGTTGGGGCAAAGTAGTTTGATTGTGTTGTGTGCAGGTTCCACGTCAGCCGAATCCCTTCCACACGCAAGTACCTGGCACCGTTGACAACCTTCAGAAGTGCTTCTTGCTCCTACTGGATCGATAACCTTGGTATCTTACTGAGGGAAACTTGCTGCTGCACTGCTTCATACCTTCCTCTTGGGGTCTCCCAACGAACGTGTCCCACGTCATCAAGCATTTTTCTGGCGCCGTTGCCGGGGAGCAAGAGGATTTCTGCAAGGGGAGTTTCACGCTTCCAATCTCTTTACTTTGTTATTGTCTTGCTTAGTTTATTTTTATCTAGTCTTGTTTGCTTTATTTATCAAAAACACAAAAAAATTAGTTACTTGCATTTACCTTATTTCGGTTTACTTTCTTTTTATTTCATCATGCTTCTCCCTAAGTTTACTTTAAAAGATATACCGGTGGGAAGTGGGTCTATCATTGGAAGAGATAACATTGAAGAATTCTTTAGTCATGTTAGTAGACTTAAAGATTTTGAAGACAGATCCTTGGTAGAACTTGCCCCTAATTATGAAATTGCTGCTGCCTCTTTGGTTCACATGTTGGAAGCTAGGTTTGTTAATCTTAATCCTATAATGCAGCAAATGTTTCTTAAACTTCATGATATGAAAGAGGGTGAAAAGAAAGATTTTGTTTTAGAAACTCTTCTTAAAGAATTTGGTGATGTTGCTGGGGAGGCTAGAAAAGTTTTCATTCGTTATAAGATGCTTGGCTATTTTATTGATATTGCTAATACACTTGAGAAGCTTGAAAAAGATAGGCTTAAGTACACTAATGAACCCAATTATGAGGGAGAAGTCAAAATACCAATACCTTTTAAGCTTGTAGGAATGCATGAGGCACTAGAAAAGAATTTTGATTGGATTGTTCCTGAAAATTTATTTGATGAGGATAGTGTGCCTAAAAGTAATGAAAGAGGAGTTTCTGAAACTTATATAGATAAGATACAATGCATTGTTGAGAAAACTTCCAACCTTTCTGTTGATGCTTCTTCACTTGGAAACACTTGATTCTTACTTTCTGCGCCTAGCTGAAAGGCGTTAAAGAAAAGCGCTTATGGGAGACAACCCATTATTTTATTTCTGCAATTTTTCTTTTTTTTTGAGTCAAGGAGTTGTTTACTTCTGTAACAATTCCTTTGTATCTTTATTTTATCGCATTGTTGTGCCAAGTAGCCTCTAATAGGAAGATGATGCTAGATTTGGATTTCTGCGCAGGAACAGATTTCTGCTGTTCACCGTTTTACTTCTGTAAAATCACAGAAAAATTATTTAAATCTGCAAATTTTTGTGCGTGATCCTCAGATATGTACGCATCTTTCGTTAGTTTTGTTTTTCGATCTGAGCAACGTAAGTGCCTCGAAAAAATTCGTCTTTACAGACTGTTCTGTTTAGACAGATTCTGTCTTTTATTTTTCGCATTCTCTCTTTTACTAGTGTTGAGTGGAATTCTTTTTTAGGGTGAAGAGCTTCACATAACATCAGTGGCAGTAGTTAATGTTAAAAGTAACGGTCATGTTTGTGTCCTTATAGAACATGTGAGTTTTTGATTGTGCACTAACCCTCTAATGAGAATTACTCTGAGTTTGGTGTGGCGGAAGTTTTCAAGGGTCAAGAGAGAAGGATGATATAATGTGATCAAGAAGAGTGAAGAGCTTAAGCTTGGGGATGCTCCCATGGATCACCCCAGCATATTTCAAGAAGACTCAAGCGTCTAAGCTTGGGGATGCCCAAGGCATCCCCTTCTTCATCAGCAACTTATCAGGTCATCTCTAGTGAAACTATATTTTAATTCTTTCACATCATATGTGCTTTACTTGGAGCGTCTGTGTGCTTTTATTTTCAGTATTTTATTTTTCTTATGGTCAACTTGATTGGACCCTAGCATTCTTGATTGGGAGAGAGACACGCTCCGCTTTTTCATATGAATACTCCTATTCTTCACTTATACTTGTTGAGTATTCTTATCTAGCTATTGCTATGCTTTTAGCTCCTGTTTTGCATGCATCTCTTATTCAGAGCTGTTAGTTCTTTTAAAGAAAGTACTCTCTTGCTTCACTTATAATTGTTTGGAGAGTTTATGTTGAAATAAATTGATTGGTGTTTGGTTGGAACAGAAAATGTTGCATGTGGTAGATGGTATAATGGAAAAAGCTTACATATTCTTGTAGATCACTGTATTGGATAATTTGATACTTGTCAATTGTTTTGAGTTATCAAGTAGTTCATGTTTAAGCTTTTGTATCATGTAGTTAAAACCTATTAATGAAGAACTACCGTAAAGCTCGTTGAAATTTGGTTTGCATGATTGGTATCTCTAAGGTCTAGATATTTTCTAGTAAAAGGGTTTGGTTAACAAGGAAGACAGTGTAGAGTCTTATAATGCTTGCAATATGTTTTCATATAAGTCTTGCTGTGTCGGTTGATATCCTGTGTTTGCTTCAAATAACCTTGCTAGCCTAAACTCTGTACTGAGAGGGAATGCTTCTCGTGCATCCAAAACCTTGAGCCAAAATCCATGCCATCTGTGTCCACCATAACTACCTATATGTGGTATTTCCTTGCCATTCCAAGTAAATTTTTCATGTGCTACCTTTAAACTATTCAAAAATTATTACTCCTATTTTGTGTCAATGTTTACCAAGCTCATGAGGACGGGGTGGATGTCTTTATGTCAACTGTCAAACAGACTTTACCACCGGACTAGCGGCATATACATCCGCTTATCCATTAATTTTGCAAAAAGAGCTGGCAAATGGGGTGCCCAGTCCCAATTAATTACAACTTTAACCGCTTAATTCTCTTCACATTTTTGCCCTGATTTATCAGTCAAGCAATGACAAACAGTGAAATATCTGCATGTGTAAACAAAAGAGAAGAGGGATGATCTGCCTTGCTGGTAGAAATAACGTCCTTCATGGGAGCCGCTCTTAAAAGTCTGGTTGGCAGGGGTCATATTGTACTTTCCATTTTCTGATTCGTTGACAATTAACAAACACCTCCCAAAACTTATTTTTACTCTCTTATGATTTCAAAAACTTAAAAAGCTCTAGCACATGATTTAATCCCTGCTTCCCTCTGCGAAGGGCCTTTCTTTTACTTTTATGTTGAGTCAGTTTTCCTACTTCTTTCTATCTCAGAAGCAAACACTAGTGTCAACTTTGGTGCAACAATTTTTATATGCTTGTATATTGCACTTATTATATTGCTTTGTGTTGACAAATATCCATGAGATATATATGTTGAAAGTTGAAAGCAATTGCTGAAGCTTAAATCTTCCTTTGTGTTGGTTAAATACCTTTTACTTAGAATCTATTGCTTTATGAGTTAACTCTTATGCAAAACTCTTTGATGCTTGTCTCGAAAGTACTATTCATGAAAAGTTTTTGCTTATATGATTCAGTTGTTTGCTCATTATCTACTTGCTAGCAAACTATAGACCATTGACCTGGATCACTTCATTCATAACATGTGCTTTACAATACTATTTGATCAAGATTATGATTGTAGCATGTCACCTCAGAAATTATTTTGTTTTTATCGTTTTACCTACTCGAGGACGAGTAGAACTAAGCTTGGGGATGCTTGATACGTCTCAAACGTATCTATAATTTCTGATGTTCCATGTTGATATTATACCAATTGTTACATGTTTTATATACACTTCATAGCATTTTTATGCATTTTCTGGGACTAACCTATTAACAAGATGCCACAGTGCCAGTTCCTGTTTTCTGCTGTTTTTGTATTTCAGAAAAGCTAGTCTGGAAATATTCTCGGAATTGGACGAAACTTGGACAGACCTCCTATTTTTCCAACACGTACACGAGTCCAAGGAGAGACGGAGGGACCGAGGAGGGAGCCACACCCTGGGCGCGCGGCCCCCCTCCAACCGCGCCGTGGTGGGTGTGGGCCCCTCGGGTCGCTCCAGCCGCCGCCCTTTCGCCTATTTATTCATCTTCACGGGAAAACCCTAGACCCGAGCCATTATCCACGAAAAGTTCCAGAGACGCCGCCGCCGTCAACCCTAGCTCGGGAGGGTTCAGAAGCTCTTCCCGGCACCCTGCCGGAGAGGGGAATCATCACCGGAGGGCTCTACATCACCATGCCTGCCTCCGGAGTGATGCGTGAGTAGTTCATCTTTGGACTACGGGTCCATAGCAGTAGCTAGATGGTTGTCTCTCCACTTTATGCTATCATGTTTAGATCTTGTGAGCTGCCTATCATGATCAAGATCATCTTATTGTAATGCTACATGTTGTGTTTGCTGGGATCCGATGAATATTGAATACTATGTCAAGTTGATTATCAATCTATCTTATATGTTATTTATGATCTTGCATGCTTTCCGTTACTAGTAGATGCTTTGGCCAAGTAGATGCTTGTAACTCCAAGAGTTAGTATTTATGCTAGATAGTGGGTTCATGCCTCCGGTAATCTGGGAGAGTGACAACAACTTCTAAGATTGTGGATGTGCTGTTGCCACTAGGGATAAAATAACCGATGCTTAGCTTAAGGGTGCGCCGTTAGGTCTAATGCATTTGTTTACATTACGCACATTACTTAATGCGATTATCCGTTGCTTGCAACTTAATACCAACGGGGAACTCGGTATGACAACCTGGAGGTGGATTATTAGTCATAGACGCTGTTGGATAACGGTCTATGTATTTTGTCGTAATGCCCACATGAATATCATAGTAATCATCATGTCATATATATGCATTGTCATGCGCTCAATATTTTGTCAATTGCCCAGCTGTAATTTGTTCACCCAGCATGTTAGTTATCTTTTATGGAGAGACACCACTAGTGAACTGTGGACCCCGGTCCATTCTTTTACACTGATAATACAACCAACTGCAATCATTGTTCCTTTTCATTCTCTGCAATTAAACACTATTTTCCACACCATACGTTTAATCCTTTGTTTTCAGCAAGCCTGGAAGATTGACACCCTTCCTGTTTCGTTGGGCAAAGTAGTTTGATTGTGTTGTGTGCAGGTTCCACGTCAACAGCCGAATTCTCTTCCACACGCAAGTACTTTTCTGTCACCGTTGACAACCTTCAGAAGTGTTCTTGCTCCTACTGGATCTGATAACCTTGGTATCTTACTGAGGGAAACTTGCTGCTGCACTGCTTCATACCTTCCTCTTGGGGTCTCCCAACGAACCTGTGTCCCACGTCATCAGGAGGATTGCCTCAGCGCCGTAGACAAGGCGAACGGCGTTTCTCCGGTGGGCTTTGTGGCAGTGGTGCGGATGGACCAGAGCACATATGGGAGTTCTTCAATCTAGTTCTTGCCGTGGGCCTTGAGGCGGTTGAAGCTTCTTGTCTTGGGGCCCTTAAGCACTTCAGCGTTTGCTCGCTCAGCTTGCCCATTGCTTCGTGGGTGAGCCACCGAGGCGAAGCAGAGCCGGGTGCCGAGGCTTTCGCAATAGGCCCTGGAGATGCCACTGGTGAACTGCGAGCCGTTGTCGGTGATGATGCGATTGGGCACGCCGAAGCGGCAGGCCAGGCCTCTGATGAATTTCACCGCTGATCTCGCCGGTATGCTGCGCACCGCTTCAACCTCCGCCCATTTGGTGAACTTGTCGATGGCGACGTAGAGGTAGCTGTAGCCCCCGCTGGGGCGTGAAAACGGTCCCAGGATGTCCAGCCCCCAGACCGCGAAGGGCCAGGAGAGCGGGATGGTTTGGAGCCCCAGTGCAGGCTGGTGGACCTGCTTGGCGTGGAATTGGCATGCCTCGCAAGCTTGGACAACGGTGGTTGCATCCTGAAGCACTGAGGGCCAGTAGAATCCACTCCTGAAGACCTTCCCCGCGAGGATGAATGATGGCCACACTCTCTAGTGTGTATGTCCCTGGTCAGCTGGCGGCCTTCTTCAGGGGGACGCATTTCAATGCAACTCCATTTGGACATTTGCGGTACAGATCTCCCTCGTGAAGGCAGTACGACTTGGCATGTCGAGCAATTCTTTCTGCTTCTGCATCCTCCTCGGGAAGGATTCCATCCCTGAGGTACTCCTTGATCTCGTCGATCCAACCAGTCTCTTGGTGTGTCATGGCTAACAACAGGCGTTCTCCTGAGGGCGGACCACAGCTTGGTGCTCCAGATGTTGGTGCTAACGGGAGCTCTTCGTCGATGTCCACGCCGGCTTCTTCTTTTGGCTGTTTCACCGACGCCCTGGTAAGCCTTTCCTCGAACACGCCTGCCTGCTGGGCCTCTCTCCGCGACGCTCACCTGGCGATGTCATCAGCCTCCTGGTTCTCCTTTCGCGGGACGTGCCTGAGCTCCATCCCCTTGAAGTTCTTCTCGAGCTTGCGAACCTCCTCGAGGTAGGCGGTCATATGACCGTCCTTAGGCGTGTAGCTCTTGTTGGAGAAGTTGACGAGGAGCTGGGAATCACCCTTGATGAGTAAGTGCTTGATGCCGAGGGCGATTGCGGCTTTGAGCTCAGCGAGGAGGCCTTCATACTCGGCGATGTTGTTGGAGACCTTGTCAGTTGTGAAGCACAGCTGGATGGCGTAGAAGAGCTTGTCGCCTTTTGGTGAGGTCAGGACGACGGCAGCCCCTGCGTTCTGGCATGCGAATGCCCCGTCGAAGTGCATGGTCCAGTGGTTTGGCACTGTGTCTCCAGACGGCGTGGTTTCTGCCTCTTGAGGCTCTTCCTGCTGCGTGTCCGTCCATTCGGCGACGAAGTCCGCCAACACCCTTCCTTTGATGACTCTGGTGGTGTCAAAGCGCAGGCCAAAGGGTTGCAGCTCGATGTTCCACCCTGCGACGCGATCAGTGGCGTTTGGGTTGCGCAGGATTTGCTCCAGGGGGAAAGATGTGACCACCGTGATGGGGTGGCCCTGGAAGTAGTGGCGTAGCTTCCTGGAAGAGATGAGGAGCGTGAGGAGGAGCTTCTGCTGCATGGTGTATCGCTCGCGAGCGTCCCGCAGCACCGTGCTGACGAAGTAGACGGGATGCTCGACAAGCGTTGTCGATGGTGGTGCAGCGCTAGGCTCTTCGCAAGTCTCTTTAGGGGCCTTGTCGAGGTTTTCTTGTGGCGAACCCTCGGCAAGGGTGCCTGCTGGTTGCGCGGGCTCGACTTGAGGCTCGGGGATTGAAGAGGGTGCTTCCTTGTCGGGGGGCTCTAGGCTTGGCGTGGCTGTGTCCTTCTTGGCGAGGACTGGCTCTTCCCTTTCCACCACCAGGACAGCGCTTGTTGTTTGAGGCGTGGCTGCTAAGTACAGCTTCAGATGCTCGCCGGGCCTTGGGGCGACCATGACAGGTGCGCTGGCCAAGTACTTCTTCAGGTCCTCAAATGCCTTGTCCGCCTCCGGTGTCCACTTGAACGTGCCAGACCTCTTCATGATCTTGAAAAATGGTAGCGCCCTCTCGCCGAACTTGGAGATGAAGCGGCCTAGGCTGGCCATGCATCCCGCCAAGCGTTGCATGTCCTTGAGGCGACGAGGTGACTGCATTTCTTCTATGGCCTTGATCTTGTCGGGATTTGCCTCTATGCCACAGTGGGACACTAGAAACCCGAGGAGTTTGCCTAATGGTACCCCGAAGACGCACTTGGCGGGGTTCAGCTTGATGTTCACCTTGCGCAAGTTGGCAAAGGTCTCCTCGAGGTCCTCCATGAGGGTGTGCTCTTCGCGAGTCTTGACCACAATGTCATCGACGTAGGCTTCTGCGTTTCTCCCCATCTGAGCCCCCAAGGCCGTCCTCATGAGCCTCTGGAAGGTGCGCCGGTGTTCTTCAGGCCGAAAGGCATGCAAACGTAGCAATACACACCACAAGGGGTGAGAAATGCTGTCTTCTCCTCATCCTCCTTCCACATCTTGATCTGGTGGTAGTCTGAGAAGGCATCCAGAAAACAAAGGAGATCGCACCCGGCGGTGGAGTCCACGATTTGGTCTATTCTGGGCATCGGGTACGGGTCCTTGGGGCAGGCCTTGTTGATGTCGGTGTAGTCGATGCAGAGCCTGCCACCCCCGGTGTGCTTAAGGACGACCACCGTGTTGGAGAGCCAAGTGGGGTGCGCAACTTCTCGAATTATGCGTGCTTCTTTCAACTTCTCTACTTCCTTGATGATGAACTCTTGCTTCTCTGGCGCCTGGCGCCGCGCTTTTTGCTTTACTGGGCGTGCATTTGGACACACGGCTAAGTGGTGCTCGATCACCTCCCTCGGTACTCCGGACATCTCTGACGGTGTCCATGCGAACATGTCAGAGTTTGCCCTGAGGAAGGCGACGAGCGCGCTTTCCTATTTGGGAGGCAAGCCAGCGCCTATGGTGACGCTAGCCCCCGAGCCGCTGGCGTCCAGCGACACCTTCTTCGTAGCTGCCTGCTCCTGTGAAAACAACTGCTTCTTCTTCGCTGGCCTCTTGAGGGGCTCCATGTCCTCATCAGCAGGGAATGCCACGGCAGCGGCCTTGTAGGCGGTCTCGACAGAGCGCATTGCATCCTGGACTTGACAGTGGATGGAGATGGTGCCGCCGCTGCCTGGAATCTTGACGATGTTGTATGCGTGGTGAGTGACGGCCATGAACTTCGCGAGGGCGGGGTAGCCGAGGATGTCGTTGTAGGGCAGGCCGATGTGTGCAACGTCGAAGTCGATCTGCTCAGTGCGGTAGTTCTGCGGCGTGCCGAAGGTGACCGCGAGCCTCACCTGCCCCAGCGGTGTAGTGGAGCCACTTGTCACCCCGGTGAAGGGCCTGGAGGGCATCAGCCACTCGTATGGCACTTGAAGCTGCTCGAAGGTCTCGACAGAGATGACATTCAAGCCTGCACCCCCACCTATGAGCGTCTTGGGAACAACGATATTGTTGATGATGGGAATGCACACCAGAGGGATGGTGCCGACAGTCTTGGTGGACCTGGGGTGGTCGCTGAAGTCGAAGGCAATGGTGTATTGCGACCACTTGAGGGGCTGGGACGCCTCAATCCCTGGAAGCGCGGCGTTGACCTCGCGAGAGAACTGCTTGAAGTGGTTGTTGGACTTGGGCGCTTGAGACCCGCCGAGGATGCACGCTATTGCCCCCTGAGCTGCCTGGTAGCCTCCAGGGTTCTCGTCAGGGAGATTGCTGTTTCGCCCGACGGGGTTCGCCTGAGCCCTCTGCTGGTAGTTGTGGCGCCCGCCCCCGCGGCCGCCGCGGCCTTGGTTCTTCTCGCGTTCCTTGCTGAGCTGCTTGAGCTCCCAGCAGTCTTCAGTCGCGTGGTTGTGCCTGTTGTCGTCCACAGAGGCCATGTGCGCTCTGCAGCGGGTGCAGAGGCCATGTGCGCTCTGCAGCGGGTGCAGAGCTTGCTTCCACTTGAAGGAACCCCACGAGGGCTGGGTGCCTCGCCGAGGTTCTGAAGTACTTGACGCCTCGCGAGGGGAGCCTCACGAGGGTGACGCAGACTTGCGCCAGGACTTAGCGATTTTCCGGCCAAGGGAGGCCCTCTCGAGGGAAAGATCCCTCGCGAGGCTCGCCAGGCTGAATCGCTTGGCCCTTAGCAGAAAGGCTCAGTAGAGTGAAGAAGCCCTTCCCTCGCGAGGCTCGCCAAGCTGAAACGCCTGGTCCTTAGCAGAATCCTCTGCAGAGCGTCGAGGGCTGTGGCAGGCCGGCCCATGGTACCCTGGTTTCCGCTGGGCCGACAGAACTGAGGAAGGACTTGCCCTCACCATCATGTTGATGACTTAGCGAGATGACTAGCTAGTCACGTGTCTAACTCTCCTTTTCTAGAAACAGAACGATGTTGGTCTTGATGTCTTATTGATGAGAAGCAACAATACAGTATATTGATAGATAAGAAAGTATAAGTATCTTCCGCCTTGTTCTACCCCTGCCTGATGACATGACTAACTATTCTAATTAATCAGGGGGCACTTATCACAGATAATCATATTCAAGATTTTGATTCATATAATCAGAACACAGAAAAACTTTTAGGTTGTTGTCTATTTTTTGGTGCCCCGTACTCGATATTGTAGCCTGTTTATTTCGAACTGCAACATGCACATGAATTTTCTCATAGCACATTATATGTTTGTTTTGTTTTGTAATTTTGAGTTATTGTACTTGTGCAAAATTCAGGTCGTGTTCTGCCAGTAAAGACCCATGTTCCAGATTTGGAATGGAAGATTCAGGACTTCTCATCGCTACTTGAGACGGGGGCTAAGTCAGCAACATCTGGTTCCTTTCACTGCTCTGGGTTTGAATGGTATGCACCGTAATTGCAAAAGTAAATTTTACAAATTAACGTATTTGATGTAAATGCCATGTTTGTTTGATTTAATAGAAAATTTATTAAGTTAGGATGTTGTTTTCACACAAATCATATTTCAATGAAATAAATTAGCAGTCACAATCTCATGAACAAGCAGTCAAATGCTGAAGCTTGATATGATGCATGAATTGAATAAAATAGGCCTCTTTTGTACTCCAGCTATGATTCGAGAATTCCTTTATCTCTGCTGATTAGTTCATTTACCAGGTACTTGCATGTGAATCCAATGCATGTAAAGCCTGGCGCTGGAACTCCATATGTCGCTCTTTCTCTTTTGCTATCCAGAAAAAAGTTGGAGCAAGGGCACACGGTGCATGCAATGTTTGAGCTGTCAATATACAACCATTCAAAAGGAATGTATTGTGGATGCCAAGGTTGTCTCATGATTGTGTCTTTTTAAGCACATCCATCCTATTGCAGTTAGGAGTCCATGTTCCCCAATGTTTGCTAAATTTGATTAATTTCATCATTACAAGTCAATTATCTATTGTAATATGACAAGTGTTTCCCATTAGCAAGTCGTCCTGTAAGTTTGTCATCATGCTTAACACTCTTCTGACTGGAACAACTTTCTAGATTACATATACATGTTCTCTTTAAATTTGGTAGTCATTATTTGGATGTGATTCACTACTTTGATTTCTGCTTATGTCTTAACTAGGACGAAAGTTAGTGTGATTTTTGCATCTTACATTCAAGTTCTTCTTGCCTAATCATCTAACCTTTACCTAAACGCAGCTAAATATAACTTTGATTTGAAGAATAGCTACTGGAAGAAGGAATGTTTGATTTCTCTTCAGGATCTACTGAAATCATATGCTTTTGTAGTTGATGATAGCTGTGTCTTCGGTGTGAAGATATTAAAAATTGATGTCTCTTCTCCTGAAAAGAAGGCTGTTGTGGTTGAAAACAAGGCTACCACAGTTCAGAAGCTGTTTGTCCAGAAGAAGGGATTCATCAAAGGGACATACACCTGGACCATGAACAATTTCGTAGAATTGGACATGAAGGACTTTGTTCGTTCTCCTACATTTGAAGTTGGCGGACATAAATGGTATTGACCTGTTACCAATTACATCACAAATGATTCATATAACTAATATGCATTTTTCTCTAACCTATTAGCTTGTACGTATCCTTTAGTTTACCATACCAAATTACTTTACTAAATTCATAGTTGCCTGGCTTTTCTGTAATGCTTTATGCTAGTGGACATTACTGATGGCTAGGTTTTGTGCAAGGCAAGGTCTATTGTCACTTCAGATATTTCGACTGGACATTTTCGCTTGATGTGTAAGCATGGAACCAGTGGTAGCACATTCCAATTTGAATAGAAAAGGGTTTTCAAAGCTTGGTGCACCGAAACTTATTCCAAAATAGATTCGAAAAATTGTAGTACTAAAATCAAATCTATTGGGTCATATAATATGCTGTTTAGGAGAAACAAAAAAGGGAAATTACAGAATTTTATTTTTATATATATCTAGTGCCATCCGTTCTTCTTGTATGTGCCACATACCATCGATTATTTTCTCAGATTCTTTTTGTGTGAAAGTCATGTTTTGTTTTGTTACAATTGTAATGCCACCAAATTGTGTCCAAAGTTCAGCCACAACTTTCTGATTTCAATAACTAACCACATTCTTCAAATACATTTTTCACGGGTACCCAATTATATTCGAAATGTCACTTGCCATTTTTTTTCTCAACAGGTACATCGGCATGTATCCGCGTGGCGACAAGGGCAGCACTGATTGCCTCTCCCTGTTCTTGTTCCTGGATGCCTCTAAGGAGCTCCTCTGGATGGAGACGGGGCAAGCAGCGCAGGTGTTTTTCAAGTCTCCCTTTGTGCTGGCTCTGGACCTGTTGGTGACATGCTGGAGAGCGTTTTGGTTGGGCCGGTTAGTTGCCCATCTGCGGAGGAGTTTGTGGCCCAGGGAGCACAAGGGGCCCATGAGGAGCTAAGCGTGGGAAGTGCATCATTTGAGCCTCTCGTTTCTTTTCATGGGCCAAATGAGCTTATGCAGGGGGTGTTTATCGACGGGGGGCGTAGGGCAGAGCTCGCGGCGGAGGAGGAAGCCGCCATGTCAAGGATGAGAAGTTTCTGTGCTGGGATTCTGAAGAAGCTGGCGCCTCCACTTCTGCGTGAGATTGAGTCCAGTGCGCCTGTGCAAGCGCAGGCGGCTGCTACGCCTCGGCGCGTCACGCGCGCTAGTGGAGCACCTAACCCGCCAGTTCCAGTCTCGGTGCCGCGCAAGAAGAAGGCCTCGGTTGCTGATTCAACACTTCTGAAGGCGCTGGGGATTTCGCAGCCGAGTCTGGATGTGGATGACTCGGCTATGCAGGATTTTAGGGGACTCTTTGATTCGCCAGTGCGTGAGCAGCATCTCCGAGCTATGGCGGCAATTTTCGGTAAAACGATGCCGGCAAGCGGTTCGACGCCTGGGCTTGGGGGGTTCGCAGCTCAGTGATGCACTGACTGGGTCGGTGTTGGTGTTCCGAGTATTTTTATGGATTATTCGCTTGATATTCTGAGCCTATATGTCAGGGGGCTCAATGACCCGGCAAGGAGAGATGTCGTACGGAGTTTGTCGGCATGTTGAAAGTTATCTTGGTATGCTTGCAGGAGACAAATTTGGAGTCTGTTGACAGCTTGGTGGTGCTGCAGTGTTTGGGACCGAAGCTGGATGGGTTCGCTTACCTGCCAGCAGGGACGTCGGACCGGCGCTGGAGTCATGGGTTGGTGGAGGAAGTCTCTGCTTGCTTTACCTGCCTACAGGAGGTGGTTTCAGTGAATCACATGAACCTTTGGAGGAGCGCAGGGCTTGGAGGGAGTAACTCGTTTGCGAGAGTAGTTCATTAGAGAGTTGTGGTGTGGTGTTTGGGGTGTTTGACAGACTCGTTTCTGTCATTTCTTGTAATCAAAAGCTCTCTCTTCTATAAAATTATGGTACGCATTTGCGTACTCTCTAAAAAAAAAATTTAAGGAGGTGGCCATAATGACCCTCTCGATCCTGGACCAAACGAATGCGAAACACATGACTAAAACTGCAGGTTCAGCTCTCCTTAGCAACTGTGAATCAAGAAACCCAGAAATTGTAACCTCATTATTACAGTTGATCTTACTTTTACTGCTTCCGCATGCAGGTCTCTGGGTGTGTACAGGCGGCTGGGGGTGGTCGGATTTCCTTGCACTCGAGAAACTCAAGGACCCGTCTGGAGGATATCTTGTAGGCTCGAGCTGCGTTGTCAAGGCAGATGTCACTATCCTTGGGTCGTCCACTGATGGCTAGATCTTGCTCATGGCGTGTTGAAGACATAATGCCCTTCCATCCTACCAGCTAGACTTACATATATGAGATAATGTTGTGGTAGCAGTACCAAGGACTTGTTGGATGATTTGTATTGACCTGGATTTGAGAAGTGAGACAATATTGTACGCATATATTTCTAGGTATATAACCCAGATGCATCTGGCATATATTGACATATATGATTTGGGAAGTACTTACATATGCATGAATGATGCAAGCATGTCTCGTTAGCTACCTGCATGTTGGTTTCAGCTGAATCATGTTCTCTCTTGCTTGGTTCTGTCGGTCATGTAAAACACTCCCCATCTATTTATTTGCGATTGTCCCCCGTCAGTCCTGCACTCCTGACGCAAGGCACAGCTCAACTGGCGCGTTCGTTGACCGGTTTTGTGCAAAATAACGGTCCGCAGTGACCTCACGGGACCCGCCGTGAACCGTTTTCGGTCAAAAATCAGTCAGCAAACGCACCAGTGACCAAAGTGCACACGCTTGTCCAGTTTAGAGACGGATTGGTCATTTTTCTCAGTTGAGAGACCTAAGTGTACCCGCAAAACCACTTGTTATACCATCGGTGCAATTTACTCTTCCTCTCTGCTCTCACACTGGCACCCTGCTCAGCTTGCTTGCTTCACAAACCTTTTCTCCTTCCCAGATCCATTTTCCATGGTTATCTAGTGACGTTCGTCCCAAACCCAAATCGGTAGGAATTCCCATTCCACGAAAGGGACATCACAATCTAGTATTAGAGTTGTTCGATCTGTGGCAGTTTCTGCAACCTCTCGATCGTACCTAGAAAATCTGAGGCGATGGTCGCCAATTGATTTCAAGGTTGATCGGCATAATTCCTTACCAAAGGTTGGCTGATTTGGAGGGAGGAGACCACGACACCGTTCAAGTCTAGTGTGCAGACGTGCCATATCATGGATACGATGGAGAAATTTGAGCAGCGCGTGATGAAACAATTTGAAGAGCTCCGCTCGCCAAAGCTGTAGGCATATTTAGTAGTTTTCTGAGCTGAGCAACTGTAGTTAGTCTTAAATAAGTTGTTGAGCTCATATGGACCTAAGTCTACAATTTCTTGTATCGTTAAGTTGGTTCAAATTGTATCAGAATTACCAGAAACTCGAGGACGATGTCGAAAGTATATGTACACTTTTAGCTTATAATATTAAGTTTGTAATATTATATTTGCAATGTTTTTGTTGTATCACCTTGAGGGCAATATGTAGTGTAGTGTTGTGTTGTGTTGTGTCATTGAACCAGGTTTTCCCGACAACCAATGATTAAACCATATGTCAGGCTAAAATAAAAAATTCATATATTTTTTTATTTCAAAAGAACACTGGGATATATTTTCAGCAGAGATAGACTGACACAAACAAATCCAGAGACATATAGGAGGATAGAGAGATACCGACACAAACACACCCAGAGACCCCAATCCGAACAACTAAACATATTAGCAACCAGATTAAGATTCACATACAACTACTTATAACCTCTATTTGGTAATGAAGTTGGAAAAAGTGGTATTAATAGTACAAAGTAGGAATTGGTTTCTTGAAGTCTAAACAGTACATGCAGTAGTCAGTAGACACAATTCCAAGTGTTCACGAAGATTCAGCCTACTATACTCTTGCAAATATATATGATTGCTAGTGTGAGATCAAGATCAAACGAGCTGTCTTGAAGAAGAATAAGCACTTGAGATATGATAGGAGGAGGGATCAGTGGTCAATTCCTCAGTTCAGTCGTGCTGTTTTCAGTTACACGCTTGTCAAAAGTAACGACTTCTAACACGTATGCCACCACCACATGTCAGCTTAACTTAACTCACAACGCACACCCGTCGCCATCTTATTCCGTCTTCTGCTGCTGCTTGTGCATTCCTTCGCCTAAGGCTTGACCGCACGCGTAGCACGTAACCTCTTTTCCGCCTTTAGGAAGCCATTTTTTAGGAGGATCGAGTCCCACCTGAACACATAACAAAGCAAATGCAATACCACATAAGCTAATTAAATCATTCTCTATACAGATCGATGCCATTTTGAAAGAGCACGATTAAATCTCACCATAACTCGCCATATCAGATAAAGATATTGAGACGTGCCTTCTGCTTCGGTACATCCCCCTCCCCAAACTTAAACACGGTAAGAGCATCTCTAGCAGAACCCGCAAAAGGGGCAAACCGGCATAATAACCGCCCGATGCGGATTGAAAACAGTAAAAAGGCGGAGAACAGAACCCGCAAAATTACTTGACCCGTAAATTTTTTTGCAGGGGCCCGTGAATCTAGCCCTCAAAACTGGAAAGTTAAAGATTTCGTGGCCAAATATAAGGTGGCATGTATACCCGAAAGCAGTTGGCGGGAGGGAATATTCAGCTCACGCCGATGAACTTCTGCCATGAAAGTCGCCGGAATCCTGCCATCCTCCACCAAATTCGTCGGAGTCACGCGCCTCCACGACCGGGGCCGCCGCCGGCGCGCGCCTCGTGGCGTCTCTCGCAGCCGTGGCCGCGGCCTCCGACGTGGTCTTCACCATGGTCGGCAACCCCGGCGACGTGCGCGCCGTCGTCCTGAACGCGGCCACGGGCGCGCTCGCGGAGATCCTACCCGGCGGCGTCAGTCGCTTCGCGAAGTACTCGATGCGCGTCGCGCCGGCGTCCCCGGCCGGGCCCAGCAGCGCGGCCATCGAAGGCGCCGACGTGGACGGCGACGCGGAGGAGAGCGCGCGGCCGCAGGGCCTGGCGGCCGGCGGCGACGGGATTGGGCTGGAGGCCATGAGCGGCAGCGGGAGATAGGAGGCGGCATGATGATTATCTCCAAACTGTGGCTGCAAGCCGTGCGCGGGCGGGCACGCCCCGTGGCGCGGTGGCCGTTATACGCGATGCTGGTTTGCCGCGCCAATTTGGGTTGTGTCCGTGCTGATTTTGCTGTTCCAGATTGGGGAAAAAAGACGAAGGTAGAAGACGAGCGAATATTTTACGGCATATTTTGTTTTACAGTTTTGTTTTGAGGTTTCTGTTCTGCGCGGCGTCGTTTTGAGTCAAAAAACGCGCGTTCCGCGACCCGCAAAACAATTTTGCGGTTCCGCGTTTTGCAGACTCCGCTAGAGATGCTCTAAGGGCTGAGATCAGTCCGTACCCCTTCGTGATTAACGGTAGGATGGTCGTTGATGAATAATTAATTAATCGTTAAAGGTTAATTAAGCTGTCTCCAGCCCTCTAGAAACCCATATGGCCCAATTAAACATGTAAATGCGAATGCGGCTTAGCAGGTGTATGCTTGCTAGTCCGTGATCTTCCGCCGCGGACATCTGCCATTTTCCACTAACAGAGCTCACTAGACGGACGGCCGGACTAGCAGTAGCAGGTGGCCGGCCGACGTTCACCCGTACTAACCCGCTAATTTTTTTTTAATAATACATTTATTTAATTAAAATTGAAAAATATAACGAAAAACTACGAAATTACAGGAATAATACGGCCGCGGCTAGATTTGGGCCGACAGGACCTCGTCGGCCAGAGTTGGGCCGAAAAGCCCTCGTCGGCTTAATTCCCGCCGACTGCTTTGCATGGCGGGCCACGCCTGCGGCCGACAGGCCTTTCGGCGTGACGTGGCCTCCCGTCGGCCCAAGCCTGGCCGACAGGCCCCTTATCGGCCAAAGCCTGGCCGACAGGGTGCTGAATAAGAATCGGCCGAGCCTTCTTTTTCCTGCTCGCGTTCTTCTTCTTCCTTTCTTCCTTTCTTTCTCACAGCAGCTCACTGCTGCCCGATCTGTCAATCCAACCAACAATTCTTCCTGCATGTAGTGTTAGAGAGTTTAGACAGCTCAGATATACATTGGGTTAGGATTTTATGCAATTTCGTATTGTTTGGTTAGAGCAATGGTGTAGTTTAGGTGGAGGTGGTGGTGGTGGAGGGTGGTGGTGGTGGTGCAGCGTGGTGGTGGAGTGTGGTGGTGGTGGTGCAGCGGCGGTAGTGACGGTGGTTGTCCATTGAATCGGCACGCTTCAAGGGTATGCATTTTTTTGACTAATTAGTATTTACTGTTAATTATGTACGCATTAGTGTTAAGGTGGTAGTGTGATATTGATATTGCTAGGTATTTATTGCGCTACTAATATTAAGTACATAGATGTTGCCGGTTATAACAGTAAATTGGTGTCACATTACACAGAGGAGTTGGGGATCAGCTGTATTAGCAGCTACTTACCGAGCTATGTGCAACGGGTGCCATCTACTGTCGAATACAGCATCCATACTTGGATGTCCCTTGTTGTTGCAGCTTTGGTCATGGGAGAGGTTCCCAATTGGACGACCAGACGTGCGTGCACACGAGGCTTTCCCAGTGGATGCGTTTTTTGATGCTGATCACATAGACATGCCTACTTTTGGTTTTATCTGGACACGTCGTCAGGTATGTCTAATCTACGTATTTATCACAATTGTTACATTTTTGCCGACTTGCACTAACTTTTGTGTCGTGCAGAGACGCTTTGCTCATTCACAGATGAGGAACTGCTACCAGCCATTCAACGAGCAGTTCGACATTCTGAGCTCGGGAGCGGTAATCTGGCGACCGTACACGGATGCAAGAAAGGAGGCTATATACCCGGGTGGTATCTCTGACCTGTGCACGAGAGATCGCGCGTACTGGATGACAAAATCAAAGATTGTCTTTGATATCTGCGTGGAGGAGATGGCCCAGCAGCGGGTTATGAGGCAATTTGGTCTACGACAACAGGCACTTCCTCTGTCGACAGAGGAACATGTCCCACCTATCATCCACGGGTGTATTTAATTACGCATTGTTTATTTACGCATTATTCAATTCCGCATCCACAGAGGAATTGTCTAACACTTACTACTACTGTAGGCTCACAAGAAAGGGAACTAATAGGAGCGCACTATCGTGGATGCGGAGGGTTGGCAGCTACGTTGCAGAGTGGGAAACTGCGACGACACGAGTCTGGCAGGAGGACCTCGTGTTTGATCCTGACCTATTCAATTCGTACCTGCAAATTTACATGACCTCAACCCGGATACGCATTACGTATGTCGAGGATCCTGAGGTTACACCGGCTCCTACTACGTGGGATATGTATCCGACCCAGTCTACTGCAGGCTCCAGACAGTACGCGGTAAGAGATTAGTTAATTCTTACAAATTTTGCAAAATTATGTACAACTTACTGATAACGATGCAAATTACAGGCTGAATTGACTTACCAGCTACAGACGGAGGTGTCCGATTACAGACGTTCCCTATCGTCTGGCCCTCTATTGGACCGGCCGCACCATCAGACCTGGGTGCAACGCTTCGAGCAGAGGCTGCGAGGTATCTACCAGGCTATCACGTGCACACGTGCGTCTGACGTCGATCACCGCCAAGCAGTACAACGCCCACCACGTCATCCCCCGCAACGGCCACAGCCACAGCCTTGGATGATCCACCACTCTTCGCCTTTGATATAGCCCTCTTCACTGCTTCAGCGTGAAGGAGATTTCCAGGCCCATCACGACATGCGCCAAAAAGCATTTCCATCCAACCAAAATGAGGGATCTCTTTGTTCACAAACTGTCCATCGGCAGGCCAGTGCTGGACATTCACAAAATCATGGGGAAAAACTTAGTACGATAACACTAGATTCTAACATAATATAAATTCGGTACTCAGTTACCTTCACGTGAAATGCATAGGCCTCCAGCGAAAAATGGATTATCTTTGACTTCGGTGTCATAGGCATGTCCCTAAGCCCCGCCTCAATAGCTTTTAGCTCATTAATTCTCTGTCACTTCCACCGCCACCCATCAATTTCATCCCTAATTTCTTCAAGGGTCATCTAGATTTTGGTTTTTTTGGCTATAATTTCTCCCACCTCACGAATGTTGCCCCACTCACTAACTAGCTCCCTATAACAGCTCTTGGGCCTACCCTCCCTAATACTACCTTCAGTCCATATTGCGGCGTGATACAAAACACACCACGACCTATGCTCCGAACTAGGACCCGAACTACCAGACATCGTTCCTATCCGACTGAGGAAATAACCAGGCACCACACCCCTCCTCCATCACCAAATCTATTGGGGTATATATATAGGCTCACCCAGGAGAAGAAGAGCGGGAGAAAAATGGCGGGACAAAAAAGGCGGGAGGTAAATGGCGGGAAATAAAAGGCGCGAAAACTATGGCGGGAGAATTAGGGCGGGAGAAATATGGCGGGACAAGAAGAGCGGAAAAAATACCGGGAGCGACAAACGGGAGGGAGAGAAGAAGGCGGGAAAAATAAGGCGGGAACGGGCGTCGCCGGAAAGGGCTGGCGCGAAAAATGTGAACTAACATGCACTGGTCGGCTGGGCCAGAGCCGACGGGACCTAGTCGGCCCAGCCATGGCCGACAGGGTCTAATCGGCTTAGCCCTGGCCGATTAGGTCCTCTGACACGCGCGACGTCGGCCAACTACCTAATCGGCTCAGCCCAGGCCGACAGGCCCTTATCAGCCCAGTCCTGGCCGAAGGGGTATTATTTTTGGAATTTCGTGGTTTCCGTAATATTTTTCGAATTTGATTAAAAAAATATATTATTAAAAAAAATTGGCTACTAACCCAGCAGATCCCGGCACCCATCCATCCGCTCCATTCAGCCAGCTCCACTACGTATCCATCAGCTGCATGCCTGCATTTTTGGGTTGCTAGCTATTCTAACCATCAGCGCGGAGCAGAACCAATGTCAAGTAAGGTCGCGTGGTTGCAGTCGTCGTTGCCCCCAGGACGAGGAGACCGGGCACGCCCCGCCATGGCCAGGACGGCTCGCCTCACGCCGGTTCGCCATGGACGCGCCTCGATCTCGTTTGATCTCGCGCTGGTTAGAGAATTGGTCAGAGCATATGGCGTGATGAGGAGGCGGCCGGCGACGACGCGGGGATCACGCAGTGGCCAATGAGGACGCGTGTTGGACGGTTTCCGACGATGTGGGAATACCATATGGCAGACTTGGCAGTACGTGGGCGTTTGGATATGGGCCGGACGGGCCAAACTAATTAAATCCTTTTAATTAACTAATTAGGGGGAAAACGTTTTGAGTTGTGGGGGAGGGGGGATGTACCGAAGCAGGGCTCGTGAGACGTACAACAATCTACCAGAACAGCCACAGCAAGTGACAGTTTCAAGAGACTATGAGAACTTCTCAAAAAGCTGCATAGTCAGGTCGTAATCCATATATCATATTTCACTCAGTAGATTCCAGGGAAATATATAGCAGGCACCAAAATTCTGAAAAAGCGTACCTTGTAGATTTCCTTGGCCTTCTCCATAAACAAGTTTGGATCAGGTTCACCGCGCTGAAATTAAATAATAACCACAAGTTGAGAGTGGCCATAATAAACACTAACTAAGCCTCCCGGCAGCAAACCTGACCAGTTTGGCAGTCCGGTTTGGCTTCTTAGGACAGACACATAATTTAGTTAGTTAGTGAGACATGAGTCTTTCGCATGTTGAGTAAACTCGACAATGGAAGTATGAAAAGGAATCACTTACGTAGAAGGGGGGAAATTGTTGGTTGGAATAGGTGCGCCCAACCGAAGGCGAACCACCGTGGATGGGCCTCGGCAGCATCCAGCGTTGCTCCTGGGCGAGAGAGAAGTTGCGGCCTACTACCAACGAGCCGCGGTGCAACAGCCGCCGTGGCTGCTCCACAAGGGCAGCCCATTGGATTATCGCCGGCGGTCGCTGGCAAGCAAGCCTCTTAATCGCGTGTCGAAGCGCCGCCATCGCAATTGATACTGTAGATTGATCGCCAGAGAGAGATTTCGATTTTGGGTGAATTATGGACTTATGGTGACCGCTCGACCGAGCACCCCTTTATACGTTTCCGGTCGGACTCGATACCGTCACATGTTATTCCTAGTGGCGGAGCTCTGTAGGGGCCGACCTGGGCCATGGCCCGCCCAGGATTTGGGCATTCCTTTGTATTTCTTTGTGGGCTGGCCCAACAAAACTCCTAGTCCTGAAGCCTGGCCCGCCCAGAAATAGCACTGTATCTCCGCCACTGGTTATTCCTATCCGGGCCGTCGAGTGTTTTCCCAATGCACTCGATCCCTCCGTCCAAGTGTATTTCTAGTTTTGTGCCAAGTTAAATAAAAAAATAGTTTGACGAACTTATAAAAATATTGTAGCAATATTTATAAGATTGTGTCCATATATTATGGAATTAAATTCCAATATGCATCCAGTGATATTAATTTTAAATTGTAAATAATGATATGTTTTTTCTATAAAGTTGGCCAACTTATAAAATCTGACTTAGAACAAAGCTAAAAGTTCACTTATTGTTGAACGGAGGGACTAGTCGTTTTCTTTTGGTGAGTTCCGATTTCTCGACACTTATAAAAAGTCAAGTACATGTTTACTTATATTTTTCTAGAAAACTCTACTGTTCACCTGGACAAAGCGGCATCAGCCTCCCGCAAGTTACACGTGTCCCAAGCAAAGTCGATGTGGGTCCCACCACGGATCATGTCCTTATCATTTCCATCTCCTTCATTTCGGTTTCATCTCCTTCATCTTCCTTCCATATTCTTAACTGCACCAGTCTGTGGTTGCTTTGCCACGTGGGAATACCACGCGTCGCTGCCTACAGCCATTTTGCCATGTCGACCGTCGCATGTAGTTGTTCCCACTTCCCCTTTGCCTCCCTCCCCTGCCTCCAGATCATACTCGCAATGACGACAGTCGCCAATACAAAGTTGTTGCCGCGTGGCTGGAAGCCCATGCCAGGTGATGGTGATGCTACCAATGTTGGACGGTGGTGCTATCGTTGGTGGGTGGCATTGCTACACAGTACAGACTCATTTGCCAACGCTGGGTGGAGATGATGCAAAGGAAGGATGACGGGGCTGCGATAGGTAGACGATGATACTAAAATAGGGCGATAGTGCTACAAAGTAAGGAATTGGGTGCTGCAAGTGGTGGGCAAAGGTATTTTCTAGGAATAGCAACGGTGCTACCAAGGTAGGGCGGTGGTGCCACTGTCGGTGGGTGACGGTGCTTCAAAGCAAGAACTTCGGCGCTGGCAGCGGTGGGCAAAAGGCGGTACTAAGGAATAGCGATGGACTGATGGTGCTACGAAGTTAGGGCGGTGGTGCTACCATCAGTGGTTAAAGTGCTACCATGGAATAGCGATGGTCCTACCAAGGTTGCATTGGCGACGGATGCCTTTTCTGGTGACGTCCATGACCCACAGAGGAGCGACGTGGGGCACCTAGCTGCAAGCCGTGCCGCGAGCGAAGCGCCATGCCGTCTTTGAAAGAGCGGACTCGCTATTGTGAGTCGGCCACGGCCTCTCGTCGAAGTGTAACATCCCCTATTTATAATACGAGTAAATAAGACCCAAATTTCAGAACCAACAAAAACTTTTTGAATTATTTCATAAATGATTGTGCTTTCCTTTAAATTGTTCTGGTTGACCTTGTGTGACTTGATGTTTGTGATTGGTTGACTAGTAAATGTCAACCCAAGAGATCAACCTAAGTAAAAATATATTTACAACACTGGTGACCATGTTATGACAAGAATATATTCCATATATCTTTTCCATTCTTATGTTGGCCAAAAGTTTATTTCAATAATGATTTGGTTCTAGCAACAAATAAAATACCCTTTAAATTGAGACAGTAAAAGTATTTCCAAAATTTATGTGTATCCAAGAATATGGAGATTCATATGATATCTCCTATCTATTCTTCAACCTTGATATTTTTACAATTCCTATTTTTAAAACTCCTATGTTTCAACTCCTTTTTAAAAGGAATACTAGTGGGGAATATATTACCTCACATATTTCCCTTTATCAAACCATTTTGGAAACTATTAAGTTATGAGTTGATATATCCCTTAAACAACATCTTGTCATAATTGAGCGTGACCATTTTTACAAAATAGCATTGTTGATTATGGAAAAAGGTGTGTGACTTATTCTTGTGGTTTGAAGTGTGTGGTCTTGTTTGCGATGTGGGTATTGTTGTGTTGTTGATATTGTGGTGCTGATGCTATTGCTGTGTTATTGCTGTTGTGTGTGATTCTCTTGTGAGGATAATTCCTCAGAGGTGTTATTACTAAATTAGGACGCACTTGGCAACCAAATTTTGGAGTGCGACTTGAAGAAGAACAAACCTTCTAAAGTTATGCACCCCAAGTTAAATTCCTAAAATTTAGGGAGATGAACTCAATAAAATTCCCTCTCTATCTATTCCTCTATTCTATGAAAACAATATTATACTTTCTTTATCAAAATTCTAGAGAAGGAGATGAAATGATAATCCTCTCCATTTCATATCTCTCTCTCCTCAAGTAAACCTACTTGTTGATTTAAAACAAACCCCCCCCCCCCATTCTTTTATTAAAAAGGGAAATGAAGGTCATGAGTTAAAAATGATCCTCATAAATAATTTCCCTCCCAAATTCTCTATTTCCTCAAAACAAATGTTTTCTCTATGAAAATAAAACTTATTTGAAGTTAACATATTTGTCAAAGAAGTTCCAAAGGTTCAAAACCATATTTTATCCCTGGGTTTAAATATTAAAGGAGTATCACATTATTAATTTCCAAAAATGATTTATTTAAACTCTATGAACAATTATTGCGCAAAACATTTTATTTTGTAAAACCAATTTTTGTGGAGCTTCCTTATATATATGGGAGGCTACATGAATTTTCTCTAATTTTTATAAAAGGTTTAAGCACCTCAATTAAATTCCGGAAACCCTACTGGTTTTGAAAAGGAAATAAAAGAATTAGACGAGGACCTATCGGTGAGAGGAGAAAGAAGTTCAGGGGGCGTTTTGCAAAACCTTCGTTGACCCTCTGTTGCAGCAACGCTGCACGCCACCGACGCCATGCTCCCTCCGCCGACGACGCCGTGCTCACCCGTGACCCTCGCCCTGACACACGCCTCGCCCTGGAGGAGACGATGAGAGCACCGCACGCTGCCTCCTCTGCTCTCCCTTGTCACCCATCTCCCCTGTTGCAGCAACGCGGCACGGCACGGACGCCGTGTTGCTCACACCGTCGTCGCCGTGCTCTCCCCGCGAAATGTCGACACCACTGGACCCCTCTCCTCTGCACAGACCCGTGAGACGATAAGAAGCACCCTCGCCACTCCTTTGCTCCCTCACTCCCTCTCTCATTTTTTTTCCTCCACGAAATGAACCACGGCCGAAGCCGCCGATGCGCCTCGCCGGCGATAGAGAGCTCCCCATCTAAATCCCAGACCACCAGCAGCTTCGTCGTGCCCTACTCTCCCTCCCTGCGCGAATAATCGAAGAACGGAGCAAGAAATCGTCGCCATCAAGCTCTTCCCTTTCTTCTCCGGCCACGGACATGCGAGCGAGCTCGCGGTGGGCACAGGCCACCTTTCTCCGCCATTTTCGTGCCCACGTGAACCCCTCGCCGTTCTCTCTCTCCTGAGCATCTACATTTCCTTGTAGGGTCGCCGGAACAGCCGTGCCGTCCTCGCCGTGATCTCCTGCCGTGCTTCATGCCCTGTTCGTGTCAAGGAAGGAGAAGCCAGCCCGGTACCGCTTCGTTCAAGCTCGTGGGCCGCGAGCTGGGTTTCCTCCTGCACGGCACAGCCCAAATCCGGCAGATCCAGCCCGTTAATCTTTTTTTTCTTAAGGTTGTTTATTCATTTGCTTATAGATCTGTTTCTGGCCCTTTAGTTTAAATCGTTTTAAAATAGTTTAAATGCAATGTTGACCAAACCAAAAATCATGGGGGTACCCTAGCATATTCCTAGCCAGATCCAAGTGGTGGAAACACTTTTGGATAAATATTTTTGGAGAAAATAAATGTGAGCCAGAACTACTGCTCCTCACCAAATTATCAATAACTATTTTTCTAAGATAGCTTTTGATGCAAACTCAACTGATTTGGAAAGATCTGAGAGATACCTAGCAGTAGCAATTTGCCTCTTGTGCAAAAGAGCTTCCTATCAAAAATGGCATGCATTTTGGTAAATGACCAGAGAGCCATTTTAGGATTTTTGTAAATTGTTTGGTGATGATTTTTGGGTGAATCCACTTGTGTGAGCTTCTGTATGATTAGGAGTACCTAATCCTAGCTTGGTGTGATTTTTAGAGCTATAGATTATTTTTGGTGTATTTAACTAGGTGTTATGCTTTTCTGTTAATTAATGTTCATAGTTTTATTTAACTATATAGGGTGTGCTAGTATCTCTTTTGTAATTTCTAGCATGTATAAGTGTGACACTAATTACTAGGAGTGTGTTAGCTTTGTATTATAGCACTTTGGAAAAAGTTTAGTATAGCATTTAGTTATCTAGTGTTAATACTACTAGGGTAGTATTTTCCTAGATTCTCCTAGTTAATAGGACTTGTTCTAGTAGAAAATCCTTAATGTGACGTTTGTTTTAGTTAGTATTGCTAGATCATCAGTAGCATGCCGTATTGCTACTGGTTTGATAGCATGTTAGGAAGAGTTTAGTGTTGCTGGTGTTTGTTAGGGAATAATATCCCTAGTATGGATATTTCCTAGGATTTCCTAACCTTTAGGAATTGTTTGTAAATAAAATCATTTGTGTGCATAAATTTCAGAATTGATAATTGAATATCAGTAGCATTTCTTAGCTACTGATATTGTAGCATGTCATCCCTTGCTACCTATTATTTGGCCCTAGCTTGTGTAGAAGTGTTAAACCACTGATTTGTAAAAGACCCTTGTAAGTGTAGATCCTAGTCTATTGCTTAATTAATTAGTTTGATGCTTGTGGTGGTTATTTGTTTTGTTCCCCACTCGTGGTTTTGTTGGTGTATTGAGTGTTGTTATTCCCTGTTTGCGACGCTAGATAATACCGATACCGGAGTGGTCTTTGGAGAGGAACTATTGAAGGAGGATGGGAGTTTATTTCTTTAATCAGTGAGAAGAAGACCAAGGACATTATGCTGAAGCCAGGCAAGCTACTTCACTGAGCTTGCATCTATATACATCTATTTTGATTTACCTGTTTTACTTATAATTAGCATAATGATTTACGTGGTGTTTGCCACGAAAGCTATGATTTTGAAAACCCTTTTCCAAATTACAAGTATATTATTAAGACACCCGATATAGAGGTGTCAGTGGTATACAATGATTTCGAAATGAATTTGTTTTACTCCAAAACCTTCTGTGAAAAATCTTTTTGGTGGGATTACGAACCACCCAAGTTTTGGTTAAAAGTATTTTGCTAAGAAAATTGGAAATGATCGTGAAAACCTTTTCAAAAGTTTATGAAAAACTATTTTGTCACTCTATGTAGAGATATCAGTTGTTTATATAAAACTATAGGATGGGAAAAACATTGTTTATTCAAAACTCCTTTGAAAATCCTTGGATGAATTATGGTATACCGGGATGTCGGTATGGAAGTGGAGAAGTGAAGTGTGGTGATGTTTATGAAAAATGCACATTGTGTCTTTGTACCATGACTACCAGCCGATAACCTGTGCGACCACATTTACCCACATATGGGCAAGGGCGTAGTCATATAATTTGCCCGTGTTAGTACTGGATGCCTCAACAACGAGGATGACCTCGTTCCATGAGGGGATGGTTTGGTGACCTGCCCCTGACCTGGGTCCTCTTAAGTGAAGTCTACCGGAAGCCGGTATGATTGTCTTGTAGAAAGAGGATTGAAGGGCTCCCTTGGGTCCGCCGGGCAGAACTACGAAGTCCTCACACTTAGTTTTCGACGGGCATGGATTTAAGTGTCGATGGAACCGGTTTCGTAGCGGTAGGATCCTATACTAGCATGAGCAAAGGACAGGCTATGGCCGGGAACTCAACTTCGCATACCTCTGGTATGGCGGGACGTGGCTGACACGATGAGTGACCGGATGGGTGTGGGAAAAGCGTGCTACCTCTGCAGAGGGTAAAACTATTCGAATAGCCGAGTCCTCGGATATGGACAGTTGGGAGGCTGTCCTAAGACCATGTGCAAGTTTTACAAAGTTTTGGGTTTGAAAGGAAAATGAGTGGAAATTGTTTTATGCAACTATACCGAGGGTATGGTATGAGGTTGCTGGTAAAATAAGTAACCATGAAGGGGTATGATCAGAAACCAGGAGGTTTCGGAGAAAGGGACAAGATGGTGATTTTCGAGGAAAAAGTTTTAAAGGGTTTTCTCACCTTTTAAAACGAAGGTATATTTTCGGGAAAAAGGTTTAAAAAGACTTCTTACCTTTTTCAACAAAGGTAGGTGAGAAAACTACTTTCCAAAATGATTTGTCTTCAACAGGATTACAAATCTACTCTTCCCTTTTTAAATAAAGATATAGTGATGTTTTCCTAAAAATAAAAGTCTTTTAAAATTAAAAACTAGTGCATGCTCCTGTTGGGGTAGCTTGCGAGTACAATCAAATGTACTCATATTGGTTTCGTCCCTGGCTATTGTCTTAGCCAGATTGTGGAAGAAGAAGCAGTTCGAAGAAGAGGAGTTCACTGACGTCCTTGCGAACTAGGGCGCTTCCCAGTCAGCTGCCTGTAGGGTTAAGGCGAATGACTTGGGCTCCACGTTGTTTGGTGATTCCGCTGCAAGTACCTGTTGAAGCTTATGACTTCAATCACGTAAGTATATTTATTCGGTATTTTTGGGGTGTTCTGTGATACCAATTCGAGTTATGTGCAGCAACAGACTGATCACGGGATTGTTGCAGGAAACATAACGAGTATCTCGGGTACTTAATCCGGGGTCCTCACACGAAGTTTGATTGTCGACCGGAAGGGCCGAGTATGGTGATAATTGGCAACCAGTGAGTGGGGCGGGGAGCTGTATGTGGTGACTGGGCCGTGGGGATTTTTTTCCGAGTAGGCATCGCACGGTTAGGGTCCTAGTCTAGCGGTGCGCTAAGTGGGCGACCTACCACTACTTTTATTTTGAAATGTATATCAACGACTACTGGAGTTGAGCCTATGAAGTAAGTGACGACATCTCGAGTGCAGATTTCTTGCTCCAAGGTCCGGTGATCCCTCTATTTGAAAAAAAAACATATTTATAAGTTTCAAGAAAATCTGGAAAAAAACTCGCATGTTGTGAATGATATATCCCATAAACGTGTAAAATCTTGATTGGAAATAGATTATATTCTGATTTAAACAAAAATGACATATGTGTGGAGCTAAGTGTACACACTTTCAAATCTCCAAAATATACAAGATTTGTCTTTTTTGTGTATAGCTCCGGATATCAAGCTTTTGAAACCAAGATTTTTCACGTTCTTGGGATACATCATTAGCAACATGGAGAATGTTTTTTCAGATTTTTCTAATACTTATAAATATGATTTTGACTTTTTAAAATAGAGAGCATTGGAACTCAGAAGCCAAAATGTTTTCGGCGCCGTCTCGCTGTTTTGGAAGGTTGAATGGGTCTACTAGACTGGGCTGTATATCATCTCAGATGGGCTCCGGGCTAGGGAGGCCCAGGCCCAGAGCATTTCGGCGGGAAAATGGTGCCGTTGAGTTCAACCAAATGGGCGACAGCTGTTCAAACACTGAAATCTGCTTCCAAAAAAGTCGTGCAGTGTACAACCGTTCCAAATACGGAAACTAGCTCGTGGACTACATTGCAGTAGACCAATCTGACTGACGTATGGGTCCCACTTTCTATCTTCCGGTGGAACGACCACACGGTACCTATCGTCCTGTCACTGAAGTCTGAATTTGTTCTGCGCACACGGCAAGACCAGTCCATGTGAAGCTGTGAAGCAGCGATTCCCCACTTCACACAACCCAGCTTCAAGGCACCGCGATGTCTCTCCGCCGCCTCCTAGGCCTCTCCGCCACCGCCACCGCCGCCGCCGTTTCCGGCCCCCTCCGCCGCTCCCTCGCCACGGTCGCCACGCACCCTCCGTGGGCCATCATCAAGCGCATGACGCTGACGGCGGTCGAAGGGGCGGCGCCGGGCGCGACCGTGCGCCTCGACGACCCACCGCACATCTCCGATGTTCTTGTCCCGAGGCACCTCGTCAAGGCCAACCCCAGCCGTCCCAGCCCGAACCCAGGCAGCGGCGTCATCCAGCTCCAGCTGTTTCCCGGCTATGTCTGCGCCGCGAGCGGCGACGGCCTCCTCCTCCTCTCCTACTCCGAGCTGCGCATGAGCATGACGTCGCCCATCTTCGCCAGGCACCGCGCCGGTCGGCTCCCCGAGAAACCAACCGACCACGACGACCACGTCCCCGACGACATGCGCTTCGTCTGCAACCCTGTCACCGGCCAGCTGTCGCGCCTCCCGGACGTCGTCTCCGACCATGTGAGGGAGGTCATGTGCGGTACCCACATGGGCCTCCTCACCCGAGCCGACCGCGGCCGCGACGGGCCGCCCGACCGGTTCGCCGTCGCCGAGCTGCAGGGAAGCCAGATGGTCCGCTTTCTCTCCGAAACAGGGGAGTGGGAGACCGTGGCCGTCTCGCCGCCACTCGCGCAGCAGATGGTGCTGGACCGGGACGTCGTGGCCTTCGGCGGCCGCCTGTGGTGGCTGGACGCCACCTGTGGCGCGATCTCCGCCGACCCGTTCAGCGATCGCCCAGAGCTCTGCTTCGTCGAGCTGCCGACGGACAGCGTGCTGCCTGCAGCGGCAGCACAGGACGCCTGCGGCTGCGGGGGTCCCTGCCGCTGCGCTACATATGCACCGCCGCCTGTGTGTCAGCGAAGGGCGGCTGCGTTACATCGAGGTCTCTCGAGAGGAACCGTTCCTGCTCAGCACCTTCGTGCTCAACGACGAGGGCATGGGTGGCTGGACGCTGGAGCACCGGCTAGACCTCAGCGGCTTCCAGTTCCAGGGATCATGCCACCACCCGTGGCTGCCCTTAAAGGAGGGGAACACGCCACACATTGGGTTTCTTGATCCACTCAACCACAATTGGGTCTACCTATCGGCTACCATTACCACTCTTGAGAATACGCCCCGAGTCGTCTTCCTCGTGGACATGGATAAGGACCAGGTGATGCTGAGCTATGCGGATAGAAGATCAGGCGACCCCTCCTTCATGCCCTGTGTCCTTCCACCATGGCTTGGATCCAGCCAGATCCCGTCTGCAGGTTGTGACTCAAACTCCTATAGTTGCTAGATGTCCAATGCATGAGTTCTTTGTAGCTCATTTTACATGATATTTTGTCTCTGCATAACTAAATAATGACTCAACAAATAAAACTTCTGAAGGGGGTTAGTTTGGTTGTTGATTGATGAGGTGCATGAGAAATGGCGATGTGTTGATCTTTTAATTTGGCCACTAGGGTATTCAAATAAGTTTCCCCGCAAAAAAGATACTAACAAAGTTGCAGCCACGGACTGGGATGTATCAATCTTATCCAGAAGCACAACTTATAATCCCACCTCTGTTTATATTCTCTTCTCAGGCTTAAAATGGTGCAAGACTGCAAGTACTTGGGACCTCATGTTCTCAGTCCCAAACCTTTCATTTCAACCTGTTGGCCCTGGTCACAATTTTTTTTTCTAGAAACACATTCAGCAGTGTCAATGATTTAGCTTTTGAACAAAAAAATGTGCAAGTATTTTTCTTTTGGCTTTCATGATAATCACTTTACACAAGCTCGAATAATCTTGTCGTGACTCTCCCATCTCTCCAATCGTGGAAGATATCTGATGGGCCTTAGCAAATGGCTTTGGCCTAATTAACTCAATCACTGAATGTCTTCTGCTCTAAAACAACATTCTCCTTGTTTGGTGATTTCATTCAAGCTAGAATGCTACTATCCAGAATGTGGTTATAGTTCTCTGTTGTTAGTGAATTTCTAATTCGCAGAGCATGTTCTACATTTTATTTCCATCTCTCGGTATTTTGGTTATAGAAGGTAACTTAATGATTTAAATATGTATGTCCATTTAACCACTTCAGTAACCTGTACACTACTCAAGTGTTATCTTCCACCTAATTGTCCTTCTGCTATTGGCTTATGGGTACACTGTGCTGAATAACAATAACATTCTCTAACTATCAGTTCTTTTTTGCTAGTTCAATTCATGTATGTGATGCACATAAATATTATTTTGTTGTGATAGTGTTGCTGTTATTCAAATTCTTGCACATTGATTAAATGAATATTTTTTAGGCAAGAAAGAAGTCAAGAAAAACAAGACTCTGGCAGATGTTCTGGTTCGTGCCTACAGTCCATAGAAGAGATGAAGGTACCAGTTTACCAGTGGATGAATCTTTCGTTGCTTTCTTTTAGTGAGACTAGTAATATTTTTTGTCCCTAAAGTCAAGACTGTTAACATGTTCACTCTGTAGAATTGTTATCATTGAAACAGTGCTACCTGAACACATGTTATTTCATTCATATTATTGTGACATAACCTTTCCATGCTGCCAAAATTCAGTGTTGGCCTTCCAACCATCCACCCAGGTGTATTAGTGTTTCTGAACTAACCGGCACAAAGTATGCCTAGCCTTGTTCATCTGGTAACCACTGTATTAGAACCTGAAGGATACGTTGTCGTTCATTATTCCTGAAACGTTGACTAAGAACTTATATTGACGCTTAATATTTCTAAACATCTGGTTCTGGTATAATTTTGTGCTGCAGCCCAGACTTGGATAGAAAATAAAGATGTTATCCAGATGATAACTAGCTATTTGATTTCAGTTCTGGAAATATACATAGATGACCACAGTAGCTTTTCTGCTTAGTGTTTACTCAAGAATTTCCTTTGACTGTTCATTTCACTCAGTGCTCTTCACTTGCTTATTTAGATGCCCTAATGTTTCCTTTTTTTCAGGTTCCTTCGAACTAACAGCAGCTGCTGCTCTAATAAATTAGGAAGCTGATGGTGGACTGAACTGTCATTTGGAGAAGTTCGATCTCTCTTGTAGTTCTTTTTGGTGGTAATCTGGTAGTTCTTTCAGACTTCAAGTTTGCGGTAGAACATTTCAGCAGAGTTGCTAAATTAATTCAGCATGTATCGTCTATTGCAGAACATCATGCTTTCAAGCTGTGTTTACTAGCAAGACATTGTATATGTTAAATTCTTATGAGAAATCTTATTTATGAACCTAATCGTATGTCATTGCTGTTGACACCATGACTGAATCCCATAGGATATATCACTTTGAAGTAACTTCATGCACGCAAATGCACATCTTCACCTGTTGAAGAAGACAAACTACAAGTGTAACCAGCACAAGCAGCCAAGGCAATATAATGTTGGATATCTATATGTATACACAGGTGGAATCAGTATTCAGCAGAAGCTTTCTTGATGCTTCCGTGATGATCAGAATTCAGAATCACTCTGTTCCATCTGTTGCCCGCGGTATTTCTGGGGCAGCAACCTTTCACGCTGCATGGTCGAGGTCGGCCCGAATTAGAGAACCGTGATTTCCTGAAGATCTCCCATGGTAGCACGTCTTTCATCTGTTGTTCATTTTATTAAAGAGAACTTGTATTGATTCTTCACAACACATCAAACAAATACAACACTGTGTTTACCATTCTTGGTTAAATTGCCCAGCCAAAAAACAGAACACCTAGAGAGAGCATTAGCTATGGAACAAGAATACCAGTGGCGATGAGGACAGCAAGGAGATGCTTATCAGTTCCACGCACACAAGTGCCCATTTATATCTCTGGAACAAGAATACCGCAAATCCTATATAGTAGGACTCGCCCGTTAGGAATCATCGCTTTTGGTCGGCCCGAATTAGAGAACCGTGATTTCCTGAAGATCTCGCATGGTAGCACGTCTTTCATCTTTTGTTCATTTTATTAAAGAGAACTTGTATTGATTCTTCACAACACATCAAACAAATACAACACTGTGTTTACCATTCTTGGTTAAATTGCCCAGCCAAAAAACAGAACACCTAGAGAGAGCATTAGCTATGGAACAAGAATACCAGTGGCGATGAGGACAGCAAGGAGATGCTTATCAGTTCCACGCACACAAGTGCCCATTTATATCTCTGGAACAAGAATACCGCAAATCCTATATAGTAGGACTCGCCCGTTAGGAATCATCGCTTTGGGCCGGCCCATCAAGTACTCCACAACGGCGAAAAATGATTAAAGAGGGTCGCAACGGGATTCGAACACAGAACGTCCTCACGAGGAGCGAATACAGGGTGTTTTCTCACCTGGCACTGTGTGCCAATTTCCCCTGCGAGCGGTGCTTCCGAGTGGTATTACAGTGTGTCCATTGTCGTAAGGGCTTTGCCCTGGTAGTCTTAGACTCGCTTCGGCTGGTATATGTTGTCTATCTAGCCTGCGTACTAGGGGTGTGCGTGTGTGTGGTATGCGTGTGGTGTGAGTTTAGTACGTAAGTTCAGATACTGCAGCTATACTTAGCCTAGGAAACTCTAAAAAAAAAAAGTCATAGCCGCTGGGCCACGGCCATGTTTATACTGATCAGTCATTAGTACTCATTTTATTGTTTCCTGTTTTGGGTTTTCGGATTTCATTTCTTTTTCGTTTCTTTTTTGTTTTCCGTTTTATTCTTTCTTTTTTGTTTCTTTTTTATTATGTATTTTAGTTTTATTTTTGAAATAATTTTTTTCTTTCACTAGTGTTGGTGTTCATATTTCTTTTCATATGTCCTTTTATTGTTTCCCGTTTTATGTTTTCGTTTCTTTTTCTGTATTTTTTTGTTTTCCGTTTTTTCTGTTTTACCTCTTTCCATTTTCTTTCTTTTGTTGTTTTTATTTTCGCATATTTTTTAAAATTGTTCATGTTTTGAAAATAGTTTCAATTTAAAAACGATTCTTTTTTTAAAAATGATTCTGATTTAAAAAATGGTTCATTTTCTGAAAATGGTTCTGATTTAAAAATGGTTCTTTTTTAAAATGGTTTCAATTTAGAAAATTGTTCCTTTTTTTTGAAAATGATCCAATTTAAAAAATGGTTCCTTTTCTGAAAATGGTTCCGATTTAAAAAATGGTTCTTTTTTGAAAATGGT
The DNA here is from genome assembly GCA_947311845.1 of Poa pratensis. Classification (NCBI taxonomy): domain Eukaryota; kingdom Viridiplantae; phylum Streptophyta; class Magnoliopsida; order Poales; family Poaceae; genus Poa; species Poa pratensis. The sequence continues at coordinate 87,334,121 of CAMZMU010000035.1, forward strand.
TTCGTTTTAGAAAATGGTTTCTTTTTTGAAAATGGATCCAATTTAAAAAAATGGTTCCGATTTTAAAAATGGTTTCTTTTCTGAAAATGGTTCCGATTTAAAAAACGGTTCTTTTTTTAAATGGTTCCGATTTTAAAAAAGGTTCCTTTTTTGAAAATGGCTCCTTTTCTGAAAATGGTTCCGATTTAAAAAATGGTCTGGTTTTAAAAATGGTTCCTTTTTTAAAAATGGTTCCTTTTATGAAAATGGTTCCAATTTTAAAAATGGTTCCTTTTTTGAAAATGGTTCCGATTTAAAAATGGTTCCTTTTCTTAAAATGGTTCCGATTTAAAAAATGGTTCTTTTTTTGAAAATGGTTCTGATTTAAAAAATGGTTCCAATTTTAAAAATGGATTCGATTAAGAAAATGGTTCTTTTTGAAAAGGGTTTCGATTAAAAAAATGTTTCCTTTTTTGAAAATGGTTCCGATTAAAAAAATGGTTCCTTTTTTGAAAAAGGTTCCGACTTAAAAAATGTTCATTTTTAAAAAATGGTTCTGATTTTTAAAAATATTCACTTTTAAAAATTATTAATTTTTAGCAATTTTGAAAATGGTTCCGATTTGAAAATTCTTCCAAATTTAAAAATCGGAACCATTTTTTGGTTCATTATTATTTTTCGGTTCCTTGAATTTAGTTACTTTTTTGGTTCATTTTACTATTATTATCAGCGTTACGTGCTCGGTGATCTCATCCCATTTGATCGGGACGTACGTTGTACAGTAATTAAATGGGTGCACGTACGTTCATAAATGTTGCGACCCGGGATGGATGCCCTCTGGGGGTGCCGGACATGCAAGCGGACATCGTTGCATGCCCACTGGCCCACGTACATCCATATTTGCTCTTATTCGGCTAGGCCGTGTGTAGCTCGCCGGCCGCAACCTTCTCTGCACCTTGGCCATGGAGACGGAGGAGCTACAGGCCATAACCCGCTCGTCTTTCGCGCCAGAGGAACCGCACCGTCGGTCTCCTTCGTCTCCTACAAGCACGGCACCCGGAGGAGCTTCGAAGCCGCCGCGACGACCTCGTCTTCAATCTACGGCCGGGCGCACGGTGTTGTCGTCCGCGCTTCTCCAAGCAAAACTGTCATGTCCTGGAGGTGCAGCGTCGTTGAATATGTAGGGAACCGGAAGGATTAGAAATCGAACGCAAAGAATCATCCTCGACAAGGTTGTCTTCCTTCTACGGCCGGACGCGCGGTGTCGTCGTCCCCGTTAGCCCGCGCTTCTCCAAGCCAATCCATCATGTCCTGGAGGTGTGCCGTCATCGACTATGTCTGAAAACCAAAGGATTCGAGAAATGTCTCAATGTTTACGACGTAGTCTGCTACGTCCTTTCCGGCATGACGACGACGCGTAGCACGGCTTGCTCGGTAACTCCAGCGACGTGCGCTCGTACAAGCTGCAAGTAAGCACCTGAATGATTCCTACTGCTAGCTAGCTCACATACGTTGGCATGGATCACACAAGAGTGACCCGTAAGCAGCAGTAGCAGCCGGGCACGCCGGGGCGGGCGCGTCACCGGCCGGATCTCACGCGTCCGGATCTCGCGCTGCCGCTGGGTCAGGATCACGGCAAGCTAGCTGCTCATCACGTACGAGTACTGGCTGGTAATTGATCAAGCTGCTGCTCACATCAGCGGTCGTTCTAGCGATGTTAACTGAAACTAACAGAAAAGTTCAGACTTACAGGTTTCAGAAGACGGCAACGACTGCACCTGCACGGAAGAGATCGACGGCCTCGGCAAGCACGTACGTCCGTGCTCCTGCATCTTCGTCTCTGCCCTATGGATCGCACGCACTAGACCCTAGAGCAACAGCCGCGTCACGCCACAGTGCCATGCCGTCGTCCTCATGTCGCCGCGCCGGTCGGCCGGATGCGTTCCAGAGCGGAAGACAAGGAGCAACGCCGCGGCAGCCACCACGACGGCTAGCCTATCCAGGGCAGCCGAGCACCATCTTCGCGCAGCAGCAGCACGGCGACGTGCGGCCCCGAGCTCGACGGTAGCCTCGGCGCGGTGAACTCGGCGGCTGCCAGCCTTGGCTCGGTCGTCCTCACGTGTGTTGCGGCGGCGGGAGCCTCCGGCGAGGTCGCGCGACGAGGAAGGATACGGCAACGCGCAGAGCACCTCGTCGGCACCTTCTACGGCTTCTCGAGTTGGGCGGCGCGTAAGGGAGAGTCGCGCCTGTAGTCTCTTCTGATTGTCTCACGCATACAAGGTGTTTGTTTAAACAACTGAGAAGATAGGGGGTGATGTTTGGAGTGTGCTGCTGGAGAAATTCTTTTTGCTCTGTCCGGTCATGTGTCCGGCACCCCAAAGAGATCCCAATTGAAGTGTGCCGGACACCTATTTGGAGGTCCTCGGTGGGGATGCTCTAAGGATGACTCCAACGGGGCGACACAAACGGACGCGCGTTTGGTCCGCGTTTTGTCCGTTTGCGTCGGGGAATGGACGCGCGTCCGGCCCATGTCCGCCCCTTTCCGGCCACTGGACCCAACGGGCCGACGCATTGAGTCCGCCCGACCAGGGTTTTTGATCATTTTGATCATTTTCGGGCAGGATTTTTGATCGATCACATTGCAAGCAAAATAATACATTATAACAAAACATATAGCAATCCAAATATTACAATACAAATAATACAATCCAAATAGTTATTACAATCCAAATAGTTCGGCAAATAATACAAATTGTTCCACAAATGCATAGTCTTACAAACCAAATAAATATAAAGACCAATAGTTCATCAAATGGAACTAGTGGTTACCGTAGTGCTGCCAGACATGCTCCACCAAATCATTTTGGAGCCGAAGATGAGACAACTTCTCACGAACATCACGGTGAAAGTCGAGGAACTGAGCAAATGTGGATGGTCCCTGGGGCTCAACCAACTGACCCTGAAACTGTCATGCATGATCATGCATGCCCTCGTCGCGTTCATCCTCCACGATCATGTTGTGCATGATCACACAAGCAGTCATCACCTCCCATAGTTGGTCTTTGTCCCATGTCCTAGCAGGGTGGCGAACAATAGCCCATCGTGACTGCAGGGCACCGAATGCACGCTCCACATCCTTTCTAGCACTCTCTTGTTCCTTGGCGAACCTCTTCTTCTTCTCATCATCGGGATTGGAGATGGTCTTGACAAATGTAGTCCATGTAGGGTAAATCCCATCAGCGAGATAGTAAGGCTTGTCATACTCGTGACCATTGATCTCATAGGTCACCTGTGGTGCCAGACCATTGGAGAGCCTGTTGAACACCGGAGACCGCTGCAGCACATTGAGGTCATTGTGCGAGCCGGCCATGCCAAAAAACGAGTGCCAAATCCACAAATCTTGTGATGCCACGGCCTCAAGCACGACCGTGCACGACCCAACATGGCCCTTGTACTACCCCTGCCAAGCAAATGGGCAGTTCCTCCACTCCCAGTGCATACAATCTATGCTGCCAATCATCTCAGGAAAGCCTCTGGCCTCGTTGATGGCCAAGAGCCGGGTCATGTCCACGGCATTGGGCTCCCTCAAGTACTCCTGTCCGAACACCTGCACCACGGCCCTGCAAAACTTGTACATTGCTTCTAGGCACGTGGACTCACTCATCCGCACGTACTCGTCCACAAGATCACCGACAATTCCATATGCAAGCATGCGAACGGCGGCGGTGCACTTCTGGTACGACGAGAAGCCGAGGGTACCACATGCATCGGGCTTGCATATGAAATAGTCATCAAAATGCATCACTCCCAACCGGATACGGTTGAACAAAGATCTCCTCATCCGGAAACGACGCCGGAAAATCTTGGGAGGATACGTGGGTTTATGGGGACAAAAGTAGTCCCCATACAGCTGGATTTGGCCAGCTCTCCGGTTCTGGTCCAGAGCAGGAGAACGGCCCGTCAACGACCCTCGGAACACCGGCCGCATCCTCTCTATGTACTCGTTGACGATGAGGGTGGCAACCAGGCCGTCACTCTCATCGTCAGAGGAATCGTCTGATGATGACGGGTTGTATAGGATGTAGTTCCTGTAGTACCACTCATCCGAGCTATCCATGGCCGAGTTCGTACATGGGTTCTTGCCGGGGCGAACGGCCGAACACCTTGTGGGCGGCGTGTGTGTCGCGGGCGCTGCGAGAGAGATGGCCGCAAGATTCACCAGCCGTCGCGGGGTGGAAGCTGCTCCGGTGACGGCGGGGAAGAGGAGCAGCAGACGGCGTCCCCGGAATGGCCTGCAGTGCCAAATCGAGGGAGCGACGGCGCGGTGCCGGCGAGAGGGGCGAGAGAGGAGGAGGAGGTTGGGGTGGGGAATGGTCTGATTTGCGGGCCAGGGGCGGACTAGGGCAGGACACAAAAGCGCTCCGCTCGCGTCCGCGGCCGACGCATCGGTGGCCCAAATTGGGGCGAAGAATGGGTCGCGGCGGACAAAAAAAACGGACCGCGATCCGTTTGCGTCGCCCCATTGGGCCGTATTTTTGGCCTACACAGACAGAAACAGAGTCGCGCGGACTCGCCACGTTGTTAAGAGTAAGAGGAAGGAGACCCGCGCGCCAGGGCTCTCGGAAATAGCAGGAAACCCTGTGGACAATATCCGAGGGTTTGGCATGCTAACGTTATCTCCGCCGGCCGAGGAAGCCATAGCCAGCCGCGCTCAATCTGCTCCCAAATCCAGGACCGTGTCCGTGTCTTAGATCGACTCGGAATCAGTGACTCGGGCCCTCGAAGGCCCACATGTTTGCAGAAGATCAGCGACACGCCAAGCCAGAGCCCACAGGGACTCGAGAGATTGAGCGGCGGAGGCCGTTGCGACCGGAGATCTCCTCTTGGCGTCGCCGCCGCATCTTCCTCCAGTCCTCGTCCGTTTATTCTCCAGTCCCCAACTGGAGCGCGCGAGACAATTCGGGCCATGGCGATTCTCCGATCTGCTATTCGCATCGCTTCCCGGCAGTCGGCACCGGCCTCTCGCCTCTTCGGCAACGTTGGCCGCCGCAACCCTGCATCCAGCATCACATCGAAGGTACGTACTTGTCTTATCCCACCGATGTGGCCGAGTCACCGTGTTAGGGTTAGTTGATTAAATTAGGTCGAATCATATGAGGCATCCTGACTTTGCTTTTTGCGAGTAAAAGATCCGCCTTCTTTTTCTCTCTTACGGACCATAACAACTTGCCGGCATGATTTCCTGCATAACAGGCCAAGTGTAAAAAGCCTGACTTTCCCCTCCCCTCCCGGGTCGCACGCGCGGGCGACCCCGGAGGGACGAAACCCTAGCTCGAGCGCTCCACCCCGAGCCCCACCGGCCGCTGCCGCCGCCGGCCCTGGCGGTGGTGGCGGCCCCCCTGGCCGTCAAAGGCGGCGGGGAGGAGAGCGCGCCGCGCCCAGGAGCGCCGACTTCGCGCGGAGGAGGGCTTCAACGGGTGGCGCACGGCGGCGGCGCTGTGCGGCCGCGGGCGGCGAGAGGAGGGGGTCGCGGCGGAGCGGAGAGGGCTGGCGGAGGACCCGGAGCTCGGAGCGGCGATGGAGGCGGCGGCGCAGGTCTCGGGCGACGAGGCAGAGGCAGCGGCGCGAGGTTGCGTCCGCGCGGCCTCCTGAGGCCATGGAGGCGGAGCTGGCAGCGCCGCGGCAGTCGGTGGTGCGTCCTGGAGGCGGCGAAAGCCGCGGAGGAGCTGCCGCCGGCGACCATGGTTGGTGCTGCGGGCTGGATCTGGGCCCAGCCAGGGCCCGATCTGGGCTTGGGGGCCGGCCTGTACGGCAGCTGTCAGGGCGTGACAGCAGCTGTGCGGCGGTTCCCGTCCACGCATGAGGTGCTTCAAGATGTGGACTGCGGGTGCTCGGCCAGTCAGAGGTGGAAGAAAGGTGGTTTCTCGTCGTGCTGGTCGTCGGGGTCGTCGGTGTACCACGACACATCGGCCACAACTATGTTTTGCTGCGGCGGCGGCGGTGTGAGCAGCGTGGACGGTTGCCCCATTCCGGTGGGCGAGGAGGGAGGTGTGCGACGTACAGACGAAAGTCTTGGCCCGTCTTCGGTCGGCGCCGGCGACGACGGCGCCGTGGGCGTCGTTTCCCTTCTTGGAGGCGTCGCGGAGGTGTGTCGACATCGTACTCGCCCTCTTTCCGGTTTGGTTGATGTCTCCGGGCGAAAGCCTAGGTCTGAGTTGGACCGACACGATAGCGGCGTCCTCGACGTCGTCGCTCTGTTGGGAGTATCGTGTTTGGAGACATGGCATGGAGGTCCTAAGTTGCATTCCTCTGGTGTTCGCCGCTATCCAAGGTTGTTCTGCAGGGGCGCAATGCACACCTTCGCTAGCGTCGCCAAGACGACGCCTTTCTCGGGACGGACCAAATCCCGCCATCCACCTCCTTGATGGTGCGTAGACGAGGAAAGTCTTGATGAAGATGTTCTTCTTGGAGGCGGCAGCATCGGCTGAGACGCGGCCTTCGCTACTCAATCCAGGATAGGCTTTTCTGGTTGTTGTTGTTGTGTGTGTGGGGGCTGTCTTCGGACTAGCCGGTGTGGAGTTGTGTGACAGTGTTGTTCGCAACGGACTGTCAATTTCTTGTACTCAAACCTCTGCCTTCTATAAAAATAAGGTACGCAATTGCGTACTCTCTAAAAAAAAAAAAAAAAAAAAATTTCCTGCATAACCGATTATCAGGTCTGAGACCAACAATTTGGGCGAATTGTTCTGGGGCCGGGTAGTGTGACTTAGTGGCATACGCATTTGCTGATTGGTCCAGAGCATTGTTCTGCACAAATATAAAATCTGTTGGCAAGGTTTCAGAGTCTTGGGCTTGGCAGGTTATTAGGAGTAACTCTGTCTAATGATACATGATTATATACTCGATACAGTTTCACGTGATTATATTGTGTTTTGCCCTGTGTTAAGAGCAATATTTAAGACCTTTTACATTGTCGCTTTGTGGGCCATTATTTGCGGGTTGAAGTTACAAAGGAATCGTTCTACGTTTACAAGTTAGGCTGTGCATCTACCTTGTATCGTTCATCGAAATCTCTCTTTTTCGGATTGTGTCCAGTGCAAATGTACGTCACCTGAGGCATGTGGTTATTATTGGAACTGGCCGCAGAACGGCTAATACATATAATTTTGTCTTCTCTTGCTTACACTCAAGTGGAATAAGTTCGATAATTTTATTTCAACTCTGATTTTGCAGCGGAATTATTATAACGGTAACGAGTACGATTTTCGGATGGAAGATTTCACCGAGTGGTAATTACATCTCCTTCTTTTCTATCAAATTTGAGATGGGTGTAACACCGAGGAACAAAAACTTTTGTAGACTATTTGAAAAAGCTTCATCATAAGCAAAAGAAAGGACAGAGCGAACCATTCTAATTTCTATGTATGATGTAGTTGTATACTCATATTCGCCATGCTTATGTCAACTTGGTAGCGGAAGAGAGATACTTATTTGATGCTTTGGACATTTTTCACCGTGCTGTCATTTATTCATTTTATCCTCTTCTCCATGTTTATTTTCGGATTTGTGGAGAATAGAATTTTGACTTGATCCATTGAGAGATAAACGAATGCTTTTCCCTAACGATTTTCAACTTGCAAGTATATTCTTTTGGTCGTAATCATTTCTAACTCTTCTATGTTCACAGGGATACCATGGGTTTTTTGTTCAGTAGCATTGGTTTCAGCGTTGGTCTTTATTTCTATCACAAGGTGACAAGCTCCAGGTACAATACGGCACAATGTGAAAAGATTTCCACGTCCGAGAAGGGTCATTATGGACAAGAGAAAACGGAGAAAAAAGAATTGTCTGAAGCATCCATGTCTAATTGAAAGAACAAGTTAGCCAGTCTGATGTCCTACTTTGTAGATGTTTGTTGGCGGGGAGATGTAATATATATAGAGACCAGTGTTTTGTCTAAACATGTCTTCATTATATTGTAAACATGAGAGGACATCTAATATTGAGAAAAAAAATCTTCTCTCAACTTTCTTTATTTGTCTGACTGTGTTCTTTTTCAACTATGATAATGAGAAGGCATGTCAATACAACTCTAGGTTTATGTCGTTGAGTATATCGATACTGATTGGTTCGATCCTATTTAGCAATTTGAAATCTTGGGCGCATTCTCTCCCTTGTTACCATGGAGTGCGCATATCTTGAAGCGATGGTCGATGGAGCGATGGGCGTGCTCCAGACAAGTTCCAGTCCAGATGTCAAGTTGAAACATAGAGGACGTGTGCACCACGGAGTTCCACCAATAAGAAAGAATCTCAATCAAAATATTACTACGACTTGAACTACAATATCATTGCAGCTTCAGTTCCAGATCAATACCCTGCCAAGTTACATTGCTTATTTCAGAGTGGACAGATCACAGAAGTACTTTTTGTGCAAACGTTTTGTGCCAACATTACTAACTATATTAAGGGAGCACAAAATCGCGGCCTCTCCGCGGCCGGCCACTGTAGCGTACTGTTCATTTGAGTACGCTACAGTGGCCGCCCGCGGAGAGGCCGCGATTTTGTGCTCCCTTAATATAGTTGTTGCAAATGAACAGTATGCTACAGTGAATCGATCGCGTCCGTTCGCCGGCGATCCAGCGGCCCACACAGCTCGCACGCGTCAATTTTGCAAAAAGGCCCCTCGCGGGCGAGAAATCGCTCCGCGGCCCACCATTTCACGCGTAAAAGGACCTACATACAATTAGTAAAAACACGAAGTACTTTCTTGCAAAATAACCACCACTTCCCCTTCCACCTCCTCCCTCCCGCGACGCCACCGTCGCCGCACCCACCGCCGTCGCGCCGCGCCGCTGCTCCGTCCCTCCCCCGCCAGATCCCACCACGCGGGCGGCTCCGCCGCGCCGATCGCACCCTCCTACGCGAGTCTCCAGTGCGGGGACGCTACACACGCGGTGGAATCGCCGCCGGCGTGCTACACGTCCGCCGCCGCGGAAACGCTCGCCGGCGGCGCGTCCGGCGACCTTTTGGTCCGAGGCGCCGCCCGAACGACTCCCACGACGCCCTCCAGCGGCTCCGCGCCGCCCCGGCGCCACGCGCGCTCTCCCCGCTCGACCGCGAGCTCCGCCCAGCCGCCCATGGCCGGCGCAGGATGACGTCATCAGTGACGTCATCACGGGCCCACCGCTCAGAGATCTGATCATTTCGGAAATAATAGAAAAGCTGACATGTGGCCCCCACCTGTCTGATATTCATCAATTTCTGCAAATTCCAGAAAAAAGAAAACATTTGTAAAATTCATATCTTTCTACCTACGTTTCAGAAAAAAGCAAATAATATATCAAAATCTTCAGAAAAATGGAACCTTTACAAACATTGTAACATCCATGCATTTTGTGAAATATAGATTTTATACTTTCCTTTCGAACTCAAATAAAATCCGGAAACAAAATATCGGTAATAGAACTCAATATGACAAACCCAATGAAATAATTTGGTACGAGCCATCTTATATAAATAGAGTTTGGCAAAAAATTTAAACACAACTACCCATTTATATCATGGGCTTGAAAACATCAAAATAAGAATAGTTTGTTCACACCTATTCTCCAAATAAATATAACCGAATCAGAAAACAAAATTTCAAACAGAACATGCTTCAGGTAATTTAAAAGACTTCACATTTATTGTTCTAGGATATTTAAACAACATTTGAAGCAATTCAAATGTAGAAATTTTCCTTTTCAAAAAAAAAAAAAACCCGGAACCGCCAACAAAATTTGGCATCAAGGGCGCAGCGTGCGCCGCACCTTCACATCAATTTAAACAATATGGAATTAACAAATTTCTTTCGAATAAAAAAAATAAAAAAATAATAATACCACTGATAACGTTCGATATGACAGAACCGATAAAAGAATTTGCTGCGACCCATCTTACTTACATAGAGTTTGCTAGATTATTTAAACACAGCAACCCATATTTGTATCATGGTCTTCAAAATATGAAATTAAGAATACCACAAGTGCAAATATTCAGAAAAAACTGCTTCACACTCATTTCCGAAACAAATATATTTCAATCACAAACCAAATTCTAAAATAAAACATGCTTTCCATCATTTTAAACAGTCCATCTATATTGTTCTACGGTATTTTAACCATTTTGCAAAACTGCTAAATGCCGCTAAATCAGTAACTTCAACTCACAAGGTTTTTTTTATAGAAAAATTCATCAAAATGATTTTTTTTTAAAACACTGCCCATTTATAACATGGGCTCAAAAATATGACCATAAATGTACAACATGCTTTACATCATTTTAAACACTCCATCTATATTGTTCTACGGTATTTAAACCATTTTGCAAAACTGCTAAATGCCGCTAAATCGGTAACTTCAACTCACCAGTTTTTTATATACAAACATTCATTAAAATGATTTAAAAAAATACCTGCCCATTTATAACATGGGCTCAAAAATATGAACATAAAAGTACCACAAATGTAAATATTACGAAATAGCTGTTCACAAAAAAAAAAACCCAGCATATTCGAATTGCAGATCAAACTTTAAAATGGAACCTGCTCTACACAATTTACAACGCTTTATACACTTTATACATACTGTTTTACAAAATGTAAACAATTTTGCAAACACTACTATCTGCTGAATTGAGTACTTATTTAGTATGACCAAATTCAAAAAAAAAACATTTACATGCCTCAAAAAACCACTAAGGGCGCGCCGTGACGGCGCGCTGAAATCCAACTAGTACGTACATTAGGGACACCCAGATTTCTGTGCAACACAACTTCTCTTGTCACTTTGGATTCAGATATTATAACTCGATATCTTAGCACACTTTTTAAGCATGGAATGAAAGAACTCTATTTCTAGTATGTTTAGAGATACGCATAAACACGTTCTGATGCGTACATCAACTTACAGTGTGAACGAGAGCAAGAGGTAAGAGGAAGCTCTTGGAAAATCGCAGGAGCAGCAGCTCTTCCCACAATCTAGGAGTTTGTTGTGGACGTTATCTTTTTAGACGGAAGGCTCGCAATGAGCCCAGCTTTGAATTAACAAAGTCAACAACCGGCTAACAGTTACAACTTACAACACGCACCAACCACACACGCACCCCTTACAAGCAACAAAGTATCACAAGGGAGAACAACCAAACAACTATATGAGAGAGATGCTTGATCATGGAGACGCCTTGACTTCAGTTGCCCGGAGACGCCGTCGGAGGTATCAACACCAACAGACCTCCACTGCGCCATCCCCGTCACCACCAAAGACACGCCGTCGAGGAGCTGAGCAGAGCATATGAATCCAAAGGGAGGGGCTTACAGCAGCGCCTCCAAGAAGGAAAACGACGTCCAAGACGTCATCGTTGCCGGCAGAGAACCTGCAGAGCTTTCGCCAAGACCCCGGTACACCAACCCTAGAAGTAGGGTGATTCACAGACCGCTATGAGAGCCTTCACCAGTCACACGCACTTGGGAAACGGGGCGGAACAGAGAGACGGTTTCCGACCGTCCAGCAAAGGGAAGATCATCATGGCGATGCCTTCAACAAGGGAACGACACCCGAAGGTTGCCATCGCCAGCACTGGACAAACCAGTGCACGGTTTTCACCGAGACCCGTCCAGAACCAGACGTCGGCCACCCTCACGAGGACGCGGAGAAGAACACCAAAGGACGGCGTCACCGACCTCCGAACCTCGGGAAAACTCGGTACGCTAGCCAGCACACCGGAAAACACGTCAAAGACGGAGAGCAGGGACAACACCGGAGTTCGCCACCGTGCTCCATCGAGGGGAGGAAGGAGGAACACCCCACACACACATGCATGTGAGGGAGCTCCCCGCCGCCACCATCAGCCGCTGCGTCGACGGCAACCTCAGGCGACAGCAGGGGAATCGAGCCGCGGGAGGCGGGGCTCAACGCCACCCAGACCACCCACCGGCTGCCAGTAGCACAACTCCGACCGTCGGCCCGGGCTGCCTCCGCCGGAGCGGGAAAACGGCCTCCGAAGAGCCGTGACGTGCGCGGCCCAGATCAGGCCCGCGCAACCTAGATCGGGCCCGTGAGGCCCAGATCGGGCCCGCGCGGCCGCCGCACCTCCGCCACCAGGCCGGCGCGCGGGAGACTCCACTGGGCGGAGCGCCGCGAGCAGAGGAGGCCGCAGCCCGTCCTCGCGCCGCCGGTCACCACCTACACGTCACGCATCCGTGGGAGACGACGACGGACAAGGGCGCGTCCACCGCGAGCTCCCCCCCCCTGCCTACACGTTGTGGACATTATCCGAACGCATTCTCCCTAGAATTGAGGTGGAAACGGTTTGGCATACTAAAATCGTTGTGATTGCGGGCCCCCACTTGTATAAATACCCGTCCCCTCGCGCCTCCGGGTTCCAGCCGCCGGCCGAGGAAGCCATTGCCAGCCGTGCTCAATCTGCTCCCAAATCCAGGTTTTCTCCTCCTTCCCGCACTTCGTCCTGTCCTTTAGGAAATCCAGGCCTTTCTTTGGCCTCTCGTTCATGCATCTTAACGTTATTTAGTAGTAGTATAAATAATCAACTCCTTGAGCCGAGAGTTGCAGGGTTTTGTAGTACTTTTCCTTTTGGATCTACCTGTTTATTTTCGAGTAAACTGAATCTACGTGTATAGGTTAGGATTTTACTTATTGATCTCTTTTACTACTTCAGCGAGTATTTTTTCCCGACGTGCTAATTATTTTGATCAAGAGTCGCACCCTTGTAGGATAGCACGTTTACACGTATGTTCTTCACTCTGCATTAAGAAAATTATGACGAATCAGTGCGTGATGTTGTAACATATTTTATCAATTCTTCTATGTTCTTCACTGCCCTGTGGCATGACGATTAATTTCACTTGCAGAGGAGAGGAGAGCAAGGGCCAGAGCTATGGGCAACTCCGGGAGTACTGGTATGTGTCTCTGCATCCGATCGATCAATTGTCACGTTATTTGTCCATTTATAGTGCAATTCCAGATTGTGCCTTTTACAAACCAAAGGCGTATATCAATAAGAACATTCGTTTTCTAACAAATTCTGGTAAAAGATATCTGAACTGTAACATTTAACTACGTGTCGGCATAGGATTCTAGAGTTCCAGGTATCCTCAATCTTAGAGGTATGAACTTAGCCCTGTGTGCCAAGTGGTTGTGGCTGAGCCGTGTCGAGACCGACAAGCCATGGAGGGGCTTTAACATCCAAGTCCCGCGGTTGTTCCGGCAGGCTTTTGACACAACGACTAGGTCGGCGGTTGGAGACGGGGCCTCCACCCTCTTCTGGACGGACCACTGGCTGCCCGAGAGGAGGATCCGGGACCTCGCACCCAACTTGTTTGGGCCTGTTTTAGGCCGAGAAGCTAAGAGCCGCTTCGTGCGTGAAGGCTTGGCTAGGGGTTGGATCAGAGACGTTCCGCCCGATCTTTCGGCGCTGGCCTTGGCGGACCGCCTCGTGGGTGTGGACCTCCAACCTGGGAAGACGAAAACTTCAGGTGGATTTGGGACGCCAGCGATGCTTACACTTCGCGCTCTTGCTACGCCGCCTTGTTCGGAGGGTCCACACATATGCCAGGGGCGCGGCAGGGTCCGTTGCTGGACTGTAGACCGCCTGGCTAGATGCGGTTTGCCACGCCCGGAGTCTTGCCCTTTCTGCAGCAAGTGGTGGAGACCATAGACCATCTATTAGTTGGTTGCGTGCCGGCTCGCGAGGTTTGGGTGGCCTGTCTCCACAGTTGTCGTCTGGAGGCTTGGATTCCCGAGCTTTAGGGATCATTGGTGGAGTGGGTGTCTTCACGCCGAGGGCCAAGGCGGGACGTGCGCGATTTCTGGACAGCCGTGGCACTGGTCTGTTGGACACCGTGGAACCACCGGAACGACATCGTCTTCAACAACGCATCTCCTTCCCTGAGAGCGGTGCATCAGAAAATTGAGTAGGAAGCCGAGGTGTGGAGAACAGCTAGGTTGTTCAGAGGTTGCCTTCTAGAGGCGGAGCGGTGGAGGTTTTGCGAGTAGTAGGCGTTGAGTTGTAAGTGCTTGGTAGCATGGGTGCATGCTCGGCGTCTGTGCCAGCCCGCGATGTAACTTTGGCCGCTTCATATCCTTGAAAAAAAGAGTTCCAGGTATCATACATAGAATAATTTCATGTCTTCTCCATCATCTTCAGTAACTAGCATGACGATTAGCTAGCGGTGATTGGTCTTCGCTAGGGTCTTTTTCATGTTGGTGGCTGTTATCCTTTACTCCCTGGGGTGCTTGGTCATCATGGTCATGGTCCAGTCTTTTGACTCCAGTGAGCTGTGCTTTGGCTGCTGTGGTGAGCACCCATAGTTGGCGACTGAATGTCGTGCCTTGTAATCTGTAAATTGCTATGCATTTTGTCAAGGTTTACAGGTTTATGGGTCCTTTTTATTTTAGCCTGGTGGGCTGGTGAGGAGGATGAATTGTTTTCATTTTGTGTGTTTGCTTTTACTCGCATTGGTGAGTGGAGTTTTTGCTTGTTATGCACTTGAGTATCTTAAGACGAGTAGCGCTATAATTAATACACAGACGCACATTAGGTTTGTGTTCGAGAATAAGGAAGTCATGAAACAAACCAGTTGGTCTTATTGATTAGAAGCATTGGTTCATGCTTTTTTTATTAAGTGGTTCAGGCTATTTATACATAAGAAAAGTACTATGGCATGTTCTGTACTTACTAAACTGTTCTTGTTGCTTTACATTATCAACGTGGTAGAAATTGTACCATGTTTATCTGGAAACGCAACAACGTATGGATTTTCCCGTAGTGCGCCCTTCTTCTGTTTCCTGACATGTAATTTGAGTCATTGCCATTGTGAAAATTTCAGCTCCTGCAAGCTTAGGAAAGGCCCATGTTCCGCATTTAGAATGGAAGATTCATGACTTCTCAGCTGTGGTTGGGACAGGAGCTAAGTCAGCAAAATCTTCTCATTTTCACTGCTCCGGTTATAAGTGGTACGCATCATAACTGCAAAGGAATGTTACACAATTAACATACCAAACCAGCATTATTGCTTAAATTTTTGGTTTGTTTGAGTAGATAGAGTAGTTATCTGTACAGCAATACAATTTAGGATGTGAGTTGCTTAGACATCATGTACCTTTGAAGTTAAAATGGCAATCATAATTGCATTGTGTTCTAGTCAGAGGCTGAATTTGATATGATGCATGAAGAAAACAAATTTGATTTCATTCTTAGGTCAGTTATGACTACTTTTAGGTTAAGTTTGTTTTATTTTTCTGTCCATCGATTCATTTTCCAGGCGCCTGCAAGTGACACCATCAATGAACAACAAAACTGGTGTTGAAACTCCATATGTTGGTCTTTGTCTTAAGCTATGCTGGTCAAGCTTGGAGCCAGGTGACACGGTTAATGCAGTGTTTGAGTTATCAGTATACAATCATTCAAAGAGGAGGTATTATGGATTCAGAGGTACTTTTGCTAAATGCTTCCTTATGCACATTCATCGTATTACAGCTGGGAGTCCCTAGTCCTGTGCTATATATAAGTTTGAGCTATGAGCCTATGACCCTTTGTTTGGATTAGCATCGAACATGATATCTACATGGGATTCACATTCACTGCTGCCATCCTTGCATATGTTCTTATTGCATTAATGGGGTGTGAACGGAGGTCATATATAGTTTTCTGTCTCTAATCTTCTAACCTTTACCTAAATGCAGCTAGCCACAACTTTGACTTGGAGAATTCCCTCTCAAAGAATGAATGTTTGGTTCCTCTTCAGGACCTACTAAAATCATCTGCTTTTCTAGTGATGATATTTGTGTCTTTGGTGTGAAGATAATAAAAATTAGAGTCACTTCTCCTAAAAAGAAAGATGTTGTGGTTCAGAAGAAGGCTACCAGAGTTCAGAATCTTTTTGTCCAGAAGAAAGGATTCATCAAAGGGACCTACACCTGGACATGGACAACTACCTTGAACTGGACTCGAAGCACTTTGTCAGATCTCCTACATTTGAAGTTGGTGGACATAAGTGGTATCATCTGCTATCAGTAACATATAAGTAAACTAATATTAACAATATGCATACATCATTTGACTATTTATTGGATATATAAATATATACCATGCCAAGTTACATTACTAATTTCATCGTGACCAGAAGTACATTTGTGAACGCTTTATGCCAGCAGACATTAGCTAGGGACTATCTTTGCAGCACAAGTTCTTGTCACTTTGGATTCAGATATTATACAACTCAATATCTTAGCCAAGTTTTTAAGCATGGAACCAAACAACTCTAGTTCTAGTATATTTAGAGATACACATAAACACGTTCTGATGCATCAACTTACAGTATTATCGCGAATATTTGTCTGCATCCTCAATCATATTTGAAGTGTCACTTTGCATGTTTTTCAACAGGTGTATCGGCATGCATCCGCATGGTGACTGGCACATCACTGATTCTCTCTCCTTGTACTTATACCTGG
The DNA here is from genome assembly GCA_947311845.1 of Poa pratensis. Lineage (NCBI taxonomy): Eukaryota > Viridiplantae > Streptophyta > Magnoliopsida > Poales > Poaceae > Poa > Poa pratensis. Next base: position 87,350,613 of record CAMZMU010000035.1, read on the forward strand.
AGGCCTCGGATGAGCTCTCTGCCGAGTGTGGGAAGGTGGTTGAGATAACTCTATCCATCCTGAACCAAAAGAATGGGAAACACTTCACCATGACTTCAGGTTCAGCTCTCCTTCGCAAAACTCTCGGTGGTATCTATTTGATACCTCCTGATTTCAGTTGATCTTACATTTTCCACGGTGGCAGGTCTCTGTGTGCTTCAGGGTAGAGAGGGTTGTGGATGGCCCGAGTTTCTGCCACTCCACAAATTCAAGGACCCGCTTGGAGGCTATCTTGTAGGATCGAAGTGTATTGTCAAGGCAGATTTCACTATCGTCGGGTCATCCAATGCTGGCTAAATCGTTAGCTCATGGACCTAGCATTCTACTTGCATGTATTATGTCGAACTACTTGATACTTTCAAATTTTCATGGTAGCAGTACTAAGATTAGAACCTGCGAGATCATCCTCTGGTGCTAGCAATGAACTTATAGTACTGGGAGTTGAGGAACATGTTAGCTATATTTAGGGCAATGTGATGTTTGGTAGTACTACGATATGGATGGATGATGCAAGTATTTCAGTTGGCTTAGTTATCTCGGCGCACTTTTAAATTTCTACCATCTCTCCTCAAGTGCCAAAATTCTGCATTATGTGGTGTTGGATTCAGCTCAATCGAGGTGTGCCATATCTGGCAAGCAGTATCCATACATTGTTTCTTGTTTTTGGAAGAGACATTGCTTGCTTGTTTGCACCAGAATTCATTTAATTACAACTTGGAGATGCATGCAGATTGATGTGTATATACTGGAACTCGTCATGTATGTTACATGGACATGGTAACGCTTGGCAGGCATCTCACTAACCACGTAACTAGAAATCCGGATGCAGTCATGCAGGAGGCGATGGCTAGCTATACACATGGGTAACGCAAGGTGAGGTATGTACGGCGTTGGTATTGGCGGTTTCAGCAAGACTTGTTATGGACTTATGGGAGAAGGGTTTTGTTGTGAGCTAACAGCGGGAGATGTGAAAATATTAACGATTTCGCTAATTCTCAAGAATTAGAGAAAAACTCAATCAACTTGTAGTAGAAATTTGTGTTGGTCGGTTGCACGATGGTTACAACTGAAATTTTCTAGTCCTATGGTTACAACTCAACTTTCAGTTACACAATGGTTGCCACTAATTGTTTTGAGTTACACATCCGTTGCAACGATTTGTCTAATTTAAAATTATTTTTTCAGTTGAATCATGGTTAAAAGTAAATTTTCTTTTCAAATGTGGGTGATATCATTATTAAATTGATTCTCATATTCAAATGAGTTTTAAGTGGACCCTTTCTAACAACAGTAGACTATGAGGCTATAGGCTTAAAAACTCTGCCATATCTAGAATCTAGTCACATGTAGGACCTCACTTTTTTCTGGACCAACACTTATAAAAAGAACAAAAACAAATATAAAACATAACTCCAACTAAACACCATGCACTTTAGTCTTAATTTCTCTGCCCAACCAACTCTTTATGTTACTACTGTGCAAAGAAGTGAATAAATAGTTAATGATTCTAGCGTGACAATAGAGAACATATCTATTAATTGATACCAACCTTCAAATGATACCAAGTTTAAAATTAAAACAAATTCAAGTTTCGAAAAATCCAAAATAAATTTGTGAGTATTCACGATGTATGTTTACAATCCATAAATTTCAGAACCAAATCCAACATATACGAAGAGAAACAAAAACGACAAAATGCTACATGAAAGTGTCATTTGACCTTATTCAGGCAGCAATTTGTTTTTGCCTGTGCGTATTTCGGATTTGGTTATGAATATTTTAGAGATTATAAACACACATCTTGTGAACACTCACAAATATGTTTTGAAATTTTTCGAAGCTTGATTTTTGAGTTTGGTTTCATGGTATAACTAGATATGTTCTCCGTGACAGTAGACACCATACTCCTAACTGATCATCTCTTTATACCGCACATAATTTTGTGTTGCAAAATCCAAATGTTGTATCACTTCAAATCTTTTAATGGTGCTTGCTTTTGTTGCTTCAGATTCTCTGGTGTCTTGCCGGTGCAACTTTTACCTCGTCTTTTTGTGCATCTTCTAATTCTAAACCATGCAATGTTCGCCAGACAACAATTTCTGCCGACCATCTCTCAAGTCAGCGTCCTAATTAATGTATTCTTCTTTCTTCTTGGGTCGTAGCAAAAGAAAAATTCTCATATTTTTTTCTTCTTAGCATTGCTTGTCTTTAGAAAAGGGGAAGATAGCCCCGACATATGCAACAATCAATGCACGCGACCAAATTATTGCAAAGTTTAGAAAAAATCTACCATTTAGATCTCATGGACCACAAAAGATGTACATGTAGATGAACCACTGAATAAGATGAACAACAAAGCCTATGCATCATTTATTCATTTAGTTATCTAGTATGCGGCCAGACACTGGTTGTAATATCCCGAACAACCGTCTCTAGACAGATGCATCCATTAGGAGATCTATATAAGTGAAGGGTGTGCAGCACTAGGGTTATGGAAATACTTGTGTGAGACACAACCCTAGCTGCCGCCGCAGTCCCTCCAACCAGATGATCGTGCCTTCAGAAATAGCACCTCAACACGTGATGTCGATATCGATCCTTATATGTGTGGATACCCGGGAAGCGCTGCATGTGTGGCTCTTGTACGAACCGTTCATGGGTCCATGAGGAGTTGTATGTGGGATCGTAAGGAGAAGGAGTAGTAGGACTACATCGGCATCGATGCGAGACATCAACGGTTTTCCGCTGAATTGCGTGTCCAGAGCTAATTCATGGATATATGGTCGATTATTTGCATGGTTTTTAGGATGAATGCGGTATATTTTTTTAATGTTAAATAGCCTAGTTGTTGCCCAACAATTTTGACATTAGAAAAAGTCTTTTGTAAAATGAGTCTCTCGTGTCAATTTGTACTATCTACTCATTGTTCCAAGATTTCAGTGTTAAAGAAGATAGAGGAGAACATAATGAAGATGATATATTCGACTTAAACTTTGTAGACATACTTTTTAAAATTCATTTTATGACTAATGTCCACATTCTCGTTCACTTACAGTTGCGAGTTTGCACTTTTTACTCATAAATATCTAGGAAGATCAAGAGCTTCAACACCAGATGTCTGATGGCGTCAAATCACAGTGAGGGAGTGTAGGTAACTGAGTTCTAATGACTCCTAATTATCATGTAAAGTTTCAAATGTCAGGTTCATATGATACATGACCGGTCTGGCACTTGTAATAGCTAGTGCGCATAATCACCAAGTGTTGTTTCGTGGACTGGAAAGTTTACATGTCGGGTACCCAAACCTATAAGGGTGGCCACAGTTGTTTCCAAAGAGATATTTGGACATTTATTATAAATATTGTTTCAAGAAATTACGTGTAATTTTAAAAAGCTAAATGAGAACATGATAACTTCCATCCGGATTTCGGATTTAGTACATTACTTTTTCCCTAATAGAGCTTAGGTTACCGAATCCGGAAAGTAGGTATTTGGCAAGGTATTAATAGCGAGTTTAAAAAAGCTTAAACAAGTTTTGTTTACTAGACCAATCGTGTTCTGAAATGGGTTTGTATCAATGTTTTAGAATAGGCCAAGGCTTAATGTTTCACCTGCAACTGTGCATAGATATATGGGATAATATAAGATAAGATGAAACTTTGTTAGTGCTAAATAATTGATATGATAACAAAGATATATATTAGAAAAGTGTCTTATGACACACCATAACCTCGGTGGCGCGATCAAAATGGATACATTTGTCCACCTCGGCCATATTCCATCTTGCGAGGTTGTCTCAGTTATTAAGATTAAACACACAAAAGCCTCAAGTTTATGGACATCACTACTGTTCTCTAAAATATTACTTCCTGCTATTGTACTCCCCTTATTCTCACCAGGTTTCAGTATTAGCCTTCCGTTCTCCCTGCTCGTGCCTCTAACTTTATCACTCCTTGATTAAAAAAACTATATCACTCTCAGGATCTTGGGAATATCCTAAAGCGAGGCATCGACAAGAGACAAATACTTGGATCATAAATAACTTTCTAAACTAATTAATATCCCATTGGTTATTTATTGTACGTATGCTGGGAACCTAGGACTACTCACATATCGTGATCATATCAGTAACAGGAAATATTATATAAAATAATACTCGTAGATGAATGATTGATAGTTCTTACAATGTTGTCAATCACGATGAGATCTAAATTAGAAGTAGAGTATAGCTATGGATATAACTATGGCGATGGAGATGGTGGTGGAGTGATCACGGCGGCAGAACTTCGTGAGGGCAAGGTGAATGGACCCTCCTCCGGTAGTTGTCCCCTCTTCTTTTAATAGTGGTAGCGTACGGAACTAGATTTTCGAGTGTCTTCTGTTGCAAATTGGATCTGGATCTCTTCGTGAAAGTTGCTTGGATCGACGTCGCGGATCCAACCGACATTGGTACGGCGGCCAGTACGATCATGTGCGACTGTTCCTGTGGTCTTTTAGTCTTGTTTTGCCAGGTGTTGGATCTTCTATATTTTGGCAGCTCCCAATTAGATAATTCTTTTAATAAATGCTTGCTATTCGCCAAATTCCATTCTTAACTGTAAGAAAAGAACTCACAAAGACTTTTGCAAAAGATTTTGCACATTAATGATTAGTGGCGGTTATAGAGTGACATATCGTTATTTTCGTAAAAATATACGGTTTAAATATGGATAAACATGTGGAAATCGGTTTTTCTCCCGAGCTCTAGTGATACCCATGTTTAAAAAAATCAAAAATATAAATTAAAGCATAAATTTTTTTGGAAAATTCATGCATGTTCTCAATGATGTATACTATAGACGTTCAAAATTTCAATGCAAAAATATTCATATTAGCTACACAAAAATGACAAATTTTGAAGATTTGAAACTATGCATTGTTAACTATAGTAAGATCTGTAAAGTTCTCATTTTTGTGTCGGTCCGAATACAAAGTATTTCGCATTGTGATTTGTCACGTCTATAATATACATAATCGAGAACATGCATGATTGTTTTCAATAAACTTTAAAATATATTTTTCGAATTTTTTAAATTAGCGGGATTGGAGCTCGGGTGGAAGAAATCTCTACTCATAAAGATGTGCATAATTTACACGCATCAGAACATAAAGAAGAAGCCTTGTGAGTTACCGCCTTCAATCATTTTATTTCACATATTATATTTGTCTTGAATGAAAAAAAATTACCAAGTTTATGGAAAATATACCGACATTTCGCAATAGAACAGGGAGTGCATGGCATATGCACACATATCTTTTAAGTTTAATTTCTACATAACGCTGAAGAATTGGTGCAAGTGAACCCATTTTCTTATGAAATTTAGGCAGATCAAGAGCATCAACGCCGAACCGCTCAGGACGTCAAGTAGCAGTTGTGATTGAGTGTAGGTGGGATGGCTGAGTTATAACGTCTTTAAATTTTAAAAAAAATACTCACTCCGTTCGTAATTATAAGATATTTTAGATATTTCAATGTAGAAATGAGTGAACATATACACTAAAATACTTCCAGTGTATCTATACTACTATTAAAAGAGCAAACTTGTGTTGTGCTGTGTTGATACATTAAATCTGATGCGTTCAATATTTGATCAACGGTTCACGTCCACTTTTTACCGCTGTACCCTCCCACCAAATCACATATTAAGAGCAAAATACCACTGTACCGTTTCGTTTCTTTTATTCTTCTGTCCGACCAAGAGGGAACAGAAGCCTCCTGGCGGCGGCGTGCAGAGATGGATAGAGGGAGGTTAGGGCTGCTCCCCGCCGTCTCGCGGCCGGACGCGGAGGTCGCTCGCGACGGCGCTAGGCCGTTCCCGGCGGCGCGAATTGTGGGAGGACGGGCCCCATTGGACTCTTCCCGGCAGGGTCATCCGTGGCGGCGTCTCCATGGACCTCCGATGCGTGCGTGGCGTCACCGGCGACGAGAAGAGAGGGGATCCACCGCTTGCTGTCCTCCTGATGCATCAGCCGCCGCCGGGGAGAGGAGGCAGAGGGGTGACGTTCCTCCCCAATTCACCTCTACCAAACAGATGCGCGCCCCGCGCCGGGGAGAGAGAGGCCCCCGACCCAGCCGCCTTTGCGCCTCTCGCTGCCCTCCCCCACGTCGGCGGCGCCCCCGCCTTCATCATCCGAGTACCACCGTCGCGCCCACGCCGGTGGGATTGGGTCTGCCGCTCCACCCCGACGGGGGACGGCCATCGAATCTTCCAGATGCCCTCCACCCGATCCTCTGGCACAGAGAACTGCCGCCGACGGCCCTCCCGTCGCGTTCCCTGTCACTGCCCCGACCCCCGCCGCCTCCCTGCCGCCTGCTAGCCTCATCTGCAGCGACCTCGACGCCAACCTGCTGCCTGCCCGACGGCCTGACGAACCGCGCTGAATCTGGCGCCATGCGGCGTGCCACTGTGGCCAACGCCATGGACTGTGTGCACAATCCAGTTCGTATCTCTCTCTAGCTTCCATGCCCGATTGATTGAAATAGAGTGGTGTTTGTGCCCCGTACATGTTTGTGTTAGATTTTTGCTCTGTTGCAGGCGTCTGTTTTGGATTTCAGCAACAGACGTTTTTCTGTCCGTCGGATGTGTGTCAAGATCCGTGCTCGTCGTCCCACGTTTCTGCGTGCGGGGCTGCCGCGTGTCGTTGTCGCGAGCGGGTCCGCCGCGTCGTGTTGGGTTGAGGTAGCGGGTTTTCTCGCCCGTACCCGTTATCAGCTTTGCGGTGGTTTTTTTTTGTGAATTATCTTTTCTCATTCGTGCTCGTGTCTGTTCGTTGAAGAGAGAGAGAGAGAGAGAGAGAGAGGAGACGGGGGCGGTGGAGGCGATTTCGAGGCGATTTCCTGTCGCCCTTTGCTCGGCCCGTCACCATGGCGGAGATCCGCGGAGGTTGGAGGCGTCGCCGCCGGCGGGGAAGGTTTGCTAAGTCCTTCTCAGTGTTCTGCCAATTTTTCTGTCGTTGTGGATCTGTTCTCGATTTCGTTGGAGGCGGATGCATGCGGCAGCGGTGGTGGTGTCGTATCCCGTCGTTCAGCGGCGTTCTGACCTCATGGAGCTCTTCGTCGGCGCGGAGAGCGTGTGTACGTGTTCCGTAGGGGGACGGGGTGAAGCGGATGTGTTATTTTGCTTGATTCCCCTTTCTATTTCGCTGTGTAGATGATAAATTCGTCGCGGTTGTTAGAGGTGTATGCCGCCGTCGCCGTGAAGGTGGTGTGAAGGATACAGGGCGGCGTTGGACCATAGGTGTCTTCAGCACATGGTAGTGTAGGATTTTTGTTGCTGTTTTGTCTGAATCCATACGTAGTTGGTGCTCTGTTTTTTTTTCTGCTGATGCTTTTGTATGTTTGGGGGGATTGCTCGTTTGTTGATCTCGGCAGTGGCGGAGCTGTTTGCACTCTATGTGGTCAGTACTATAATATCAGTTAGAGGTACACACGATTCGACCCTGCAAATGTTGGATAATCACCTCACTAGTCACTAGTATGTTATAGCCTTCGTTTTGAGCGTTTTGACATCACTTGCTGGAATCTATTTTTTATGTATCTGTGTTTTATAAGGGTCTCCATCTTTTGGTATTCCACCCATAGCTTGTTTTGTATAATTTCAGATGTTTGAGTAGACAGAGGTTGGCTTGTGTGACATTTTTCTTCAGTGTGTGTTTTTTGTGTTTCATTGTTGTTGGATCCCCTATGTGACTATGTTGTCTGGAGGAATTTACTGGAACTTATAGTATCGTTCTATTTGTAGTATTGGCAATATAACGAATAACCATATGTGGTTCACTGGTAACTTGTATAATTTGTAGAGTTTTTAGCTTTTTTATTGCAGCACTATTCTGTTATAATAGCTTTGTAGTCAAATTTGGTTATAATTTTTGTTCATTGTAAATGCCCATGGTTTGGAAGAATTCAATGTGTTCCACTTTAAAATCTGCCACAATGTCTCAAACTCTAGCTCTGTTTGTGAGTTGTCTACTATGTCCTGAAACTCTTCAAATAGCCCTTCATTTAGTTGGAATGTTCTGCCCACTTTCTGTTCTGTTTTGCTCTTCACATGATTCACACAACATTTGTGAACTGTCAGTGGAAGCACGGCCTTTATTGCAACTTCCATAGCTTTATTTAAATATCTCTCTCTCTATCTCTCTCTCTAGTCTTCTAGGGTTGTATCTCTTTCTGAATCTTCAATCTCTAGATTTGCTTTTCTCTATCTCAGTATTTTGTTTCTCTCTTTCACTTTATGTATATATGAATCTCTATTTTCGTGTACCTCTGCCTCTCTCTCTCTCACTCTATTATGTATATATATGAATCTCTATCTCTATTTTATCTCTCTCTAGTACTGCCTCTCTGTTTATCAGCTCTGTCTCTCTCTCTATATATATCTCTATCTCTATTTTATCTCTCTATCTATTACTGCCTCTATCTCAGTATTTTTTTCTCTCTTTCTCTTTATGTATATATGAATCTCTATTTTCGTGTACCTCTGCCTCTCTCTCTGTCACTCTATTATGTATATATATGAATCTCTATCTCTATTTTATCTCTCTCTAGTACTGCCTCTCTGTTTATCAGCTCTGTCTCTGTCTCTATATATATATATCTCTATCTCTATTTTATCTCTCTCTCTATTACTGCGCCTCTATCTCATTTTAGCAGCTATGTTTCTCATTTTAGTGCAGTTCTCTATCTCAGTATTGCAGCTCTCTATCTCATAGCCTCTTATCTTTCTCTGAATAATTTCTGTCTCTCTCTCTATTCCTATTATTTTATATTCATTGTCTCTTTCACTTTCTAGTATCTTTCAGTTCAGTATCTCTCTTTCAAATAAATTCATATGTTATTTATCAGTTTTGCATATCTATAACCAACAAAATGGACTGGTACTTTCAGAAAGCGTTTATCTACATTCTTTTTGTGTTCAGTTTTAGTGTGTGGTCATTTTATCTTCTTCTTTTTTCCCTGAAGCTTTTTGCATGTTGTTTTACAGCGCATACCAAGAGAGATTGCATCTGTTCTCGACTTACCCCGAGGCGGGTAAAGTCAATCTGATATATGGATATGATTGGAACAACGCTGAAGCTTCATACTACACTTGCAAGGATGCACCAGTTGGTAGATGGCTATGTTGTGCTGATTCTCTTCCACAAAACAATGAATATCGTCTTTGTGTGTCATTTGATCGTCTCTAGAGATCAGCTTTGGAGTCTACAACAAGGGCTGATGCAAGAGAACAATATGTATTTTATCTCTCTCTCTATTACTGCGCCTCTATCTCATTTTAGCAGCTATGTTTCTCATTTTAGTGCAGTTCTCTATCTCAGTATTGCAGCTCTCTATCTCATAGCCTCTTATCTTTCTCTGAATAATTTCTGTCTCTCTCTCTATTCCTATTATTTTATATTCAGTGTCTCTTTCACTTTCTAGTATATTTCAGTTCAGTATCTCTCTTTCAAATAAATTCATATGTTATTTATCAGTTTTGCATCTCTATAACCAACAAAATGGACTGGTACTTTCAGAAAGCGTTTATCTACATTCTTTTTGTGTTCAGTTTTAGTGTGTGGTCATTTTATCTTCTTCTTTTTTCCCTGAAGCTTTTTGCATGTTGTTTTACAGCGCATACCAAGAGAGATTGCATCTGTTCTCGACTTACCCCGAGGCGGGTAAAGTCAATCTGATATATGGATATGATTGGAACAACGCTGAAGCTTCATACTACACTTGCAAGGATGCACCAGTTGGTAGATGGCTCTGTTGTGCTGATTCTCTTCCACAAAACAATGAATATCGTCTTTGTGTGTCATTTGATCGTCTCTAGAGATCAGCTTTGGAGTCTACAACAAGGGCTGATGCAAGAGAACAATATGTATGTCGTGGTTCGTTTTCTAAGTCTGGATTGCTCGATTCTACGTCTTTTTATTTATCTACCATAATGCTTGAACCATCTATATGTTTTCTGTACTGTTTGTCACATTCAAGTTTGTCGTATCATGTTGTTTAGTTTCGGTCCAAATTGCATGAACCTTTTCTACTTTTGTTTTTATCAGTTTAGCTTTGTGCTCTGCAAGAATCCACTGAATCCACTATATCTGTTAGTTTATGCAAGAGAACAAGCAAAACAGAGCTGCAAAACATCTGTTTGGTTTTCATTTCCTCATTCTATACTTTTCTTCAGTGTAACAGATAAGCATTTTCCTCTAGGGGGTGGGGGTTGAATCACCTGTAGATTGTAGGACTGATGTGTGGTCATCTCCGTGGGTGATTTGCCCTCAAAGGAAGCTTGCTATATCCTTAGCTGTTGTTCCTGTTTCTGCAAGAAAGAAGGTTGAAGAAATTTTGTCAGAGAAGAACAAGCTCTATCTATAAGCAAACTACTCGATGCTACTGAAGTTTAGTAGTTTTGAATATATGATGTTCGTTGTCTTGTAGTTTTGTAGTTTTTAGACTGTTTCCTCTATGAAGTACCACTTCTACATATGGCTATTTTCCCCATTATGACATTGAAGGTTTGAAAGATCAATTAGATACCCAGGAGTGCAATGCTATGTAATTTTGGTATTTTTGTCTTTACACTTGTGAAAAGGGACAACATTTTATGTAGTTTTTTGTAGTAGAGATAGCAGGTATTGTGATGGCAGTCATATACCATTGTCTGTAATTTACATGTCAATTGCATAGCCCTCATGTAGTTTTTTGTAGTAGAGATAGCATGTAGCTGGTTGCGTTCGTTTTCTTGAAAAAGAAAAAGATCTGTAAAATGGGCCTGGTTCTTTTTCTGTATGTTTCGGCTTTGTGATGGGCCTGGTTCTTGCTTTCCCGCTGTGGGTGTGTAATGGGTCGGAGCGGATTTGAATTTCTACCCGTTAGTGCGCGGGAAAGCAACGCGGGGAAGTTTTCGTTTGTTATCTGGGTTGTGTAATGTGGCGACGTGGCGACGCGTGAATGGTTGAAAAAAACGTCTGTGCCCCAAATCAAAAACAGACGTCTGATATTTAGACAGTCCCTTGTGTTATTGCCTCCAAGAAAGCTAGCAGAAAGATGCTGAGCAGTTGGTTGCATGAGCATCATGTTCATTCCTTGTATTTGTCAGATATAATATATATACGATGCATTCCATACAAAGGCAGAGACCAGTGTATGGATGTTGATAGTCATGCAAAATTTGTAGAAGATGGATGATACGTCCCCGTCAAGAATTTTCTTTGGTTTAACATTCCAGCAACCAACAACGCTGGGCACTCTGAGCCGTATTACTCTGTCAACCTGATGTGAAGGAAAGAGTCGATAGCAAAAGAAAATCTTACTCAGCCTGGTGTTCCGAGTGAAGAGCTGAAACGGGCAAGCACTCCTGCAACCAACCCTACTGTCAAGCGCTCCAGGGTTACTTCCTCACAGGCTGCTCAAGATTCAGCTTCCAGAGCTAATCGGAATGTTCGCAGTGGTGTGTCCTAGAGGCTTTGTGAACTCAAATTTATCATTCATATCCTATTCCTTGTTTTGATTAGCTTAGTACAGATTCAGTAAGTATCAAAGGGGATTATCGTGAGAGTAACTTTAGGTGGCAAACTACTTGTACGGTATACAACAAAATAATGATATAAACTATGATGTTTGAGTGGAGTAAAATACACTAAACTGTTTTTCAGTTTTGTGAGACTATTTTTATTTCTATTTTAACCTGTAACAGCGCACGGGCATTGGCGGGGAGGGTGGAGCGGCGCCGCCAACGAAGTGATGAATGTAGAATGAAGGTGCAGGGTTGGGGCTAACTTGGAAATCCTTCTGCGATTGGTTCAGTATTAGTTATACTGTTTTAGGACTGTTGATGTTGATTTGAATGATTTCTATGTTATCTCTTATTCTTTCCTTTAAGAAAAGGATCTATTGTGTATACTTGTTGTGAGTAGGTTTTCTGTCGGTGGTCATCACCCTTTTACCTTTTTAAGACTTCATTGCAGGTGCAGTTAGATTCATGTTAATTTTGAGTTTCAGCTTACTATTGTATTCTACTATTTGTCTGAAGTAGCTACACTTATTGCAGGGAAGAAGCTATCCATAAATTGGCAGGTGGTGAGATTCAAAAGTTGGATGATGTTAATGTGCTAAAGACGACTGCTATATACATGGCTATAATGAGTTAAACATGTTGAATTCACTTCTACTTGTAAAAAATCTAGACGTATTCTTTGTGACTGAAATTTGCAAAGAAGGTTTCACCATATTTTGTGTTTGCAGTAGTTCAGTCATGATGTGCATTGCACGTGCACGTCTACTAGTAAATCTAGAAAATTAAAACATCTTATATTTTAAACGGATGGAGTAATAATCTTGGGATGAAAATACGAATGGAAAATCGGGCTCTATGGAATGAGCTTCTTTTCAAACAATATTCTCATCGGAGCTGGGCTGTCTCATATTTTTCACTTGGGCTTTCTCCTGCGGCCCAAAAGCCCAAGACAGCCCATGTCTCTCCAGCCTTCAGCTCTCCACCCGCCGTCTCTGTCTTTCTCCCTCTTTTGTTTCGGCAACCAGCGCCGCCGCCGCCTCTCCCACCTCCACTAGGGCACCCGCACCACACGCCGCCGCCGCCGCTCGCCATGTCGGACTCCGACGAATACGGTTCGACTCCCGCTCCCTTTCGTTCCCTTCCCCGTTATGTACTCCTCCGTTTTTCTGATCGACTCGCTGCTTGCTTCGTGTGGCTCACAGTGGACTTGCCCGTCTCGGACGAGGAGGAGGAAGATGACTGGGAGGATGGAGAGGAAGCGGACGAGGAGGAAGAGGACGAGGAGGTGAAGGGAAGCTCTAAGAAGAAGGCCAAGCAGCACGTGGACCAACTCAAGAGGCTGCAGGAAAAGGTTCGTCTCATGTCCGTCTCATCCTCTGGTTTCTGCGCCGTCCTTCGGTGGCAGTATCTGTTTTTGCGAGCGATTGTTAGTTATTGGTTAGAAGCTATGATTAGCTTAGCAAGCGGATACTGATAGCTGTGTAGTAAAGCCTGTGTTCTGGTTCGTATGCAGTGTCCCCATAAAGTTTAATTAGCAAATTTTGGGCTACTTTTCTGGGGAAACTGGGAATGAGTAACAGCTTCTTCAACAAGTGCACATACACGAGGAGATGTTTAGCCAACAAGGGTATGATTGCGATTGACAGAGTGAAGTTCTGAGGTGGGAAATATAGTTTAGTCATTTTCTGCACCGATAGGGGGAGTTCTACTTCCCATTTCAGTGCGGAATGCCAATGTTTTACTGGCTTCAGCTGCACTGCAGTTGGCACGAGTGAATCTGAAACCATACGTGTAGGCACATCCATGCCCCAACAGAAGTAGTTTCAATTGAATTAAATGCCAAATTTATGATTTAAACTCGTACAAACCCCTTTCGCTGAAAGAATGTGGTGTTGATTTAACTTTGGATAGTCTTATTCTCTAAAACGTTTTCCCAGTTTATTATTTTTTGTTGTTTTTGACTTAATCTGTGATTGTTGGGTACGAGAATTGGTCCATAATCATTTGATGGCTTTTGGTAACCTTTTGGTGGTCTGGTTCCTCAATTCCTTCTTGCAGTCCTATCCATTATCCAGGAGCTCAATTCTTAATTTTCACTTAGTTGTTTGGTTCTTTCTTAATTTTGTAAATTCTAGTTTTCTTCTCTGTGCTGTTTTGTTACCGTTGACTGCTTATGGAACTTATTGAACTCTTTTTTTTGTAGGATCCTGAATTCTTCAAATATCTAGAAGACTGTGATAAAGATCTCTTGGAGTTCAATGATGATGATATCGATGTAAGATGAAGCACAAACTTTTTCCTTGTAGTAATTTTCCTTTACCCCTCTAGAGGATTATATGAGCTGGGTTGCTTTGTATATAGGATGATCAAGAAAGTGATGAGGAACCTAGATCTATCCCTAAGGAGGAACCAAAAGAAAGTGTTAAACCTATTACGATGGAAATGGTTGATTCCTGGTGCAATGGTGCAGAAGATGGGAAGATAGGTTCTATCCGGTCTATTCTTCAAGCCTTCAGGAGAGCCTGCCATTATGGCGAGGACACTGGGGACAATTCAGCACCAAAATTCAGTGTCATGTCAGGTAGTGTACTGGATAAAGTCATGCACTTCGTTTTGAAGAACATGGATAGCATTCTTCGCCAACTACTCAATGCCCCTGGCTTTGGAGGAAACAAAGAGAAAATCAGTGAGCTGATGGTGACTACTCCATGGAAGAGGCATGGTAATCTATTGAGGGTCTATCTTGCCAATGCGCTCCATATGATAACTGAGATGACTGATGAGCAAATGATAGCGTTTACTATTCACCGTGTCAGAGCATCAGCTGTTTTTCTGGCAGCCTTCCCTTCTCTCCTGAGGAAGTATGTTAAGGTGTGTTATCTTTGGCTTCTCATTTCATCTTTAAGTAGCTTTCTGCGTTACTCGATGTCCATCTGACAATGATTTATTTTCAATTGGATGTTCCTATTGTAGGCCCTGTTGTATACCTGGGCTAGAGGTCGAGGTGCTATGCCTCTTGTTTCATTTTTGTTCCTTCGAGACTTGTGTATTAAAGTAGGTCCGGATTGCCTTGATGCCTGCCTCAAGGGTATCTACAAGGCTTATTTGGTAAACTGCAAATTGTCCAAGTCTATCAGCGGATCGAAACTGCAGCACATTCATTTTCTTGCGAATTGTGTCAAAGAATTGTATAGTGTGCAGCCTCAAAGTGCTTATCAACATGCTTTTGTTTTCATTCGTCAACTGGCAGTTATCCTAAGAGGTGCCCTTACTGAAAGAGGACCAAAGGTATGTTGTCTGTTGAAGTCTCATGGTCATATGCTGGAACTGCATTAGTTGCTCATGATCTGACAGAGTTTTGTGGTTCTTCTTTCATCTTTTGAAGACATCAAAGGACAAAAAGCAGAAAGAAAGAAACAAACCAACAAACAAACAGCTGGAGGTATTATTTCTCTTAGTATTGCCAAGTACTTTTTGTCTTGTATCTCGGAAATACAAATGTTATCTTCTCACATGAGGCGTGTCATTCTTAAATGTTTTGTTGACAAAGAGGCCACTTAGGGCTAATTGCCTAATTCTATTGTTTCCTTTCCATGTTAGTTTGATATTATTTGGTGTCAAACAGACAAATAAACAAGTGTTTTCCTGTTGCTAACTGATGGTGAGCTTACATTGTTTCTGTGCAGAAATCATACCAAAAAGTTTACGACTGGCAATATATATTCTGCCTCGAGCTTTGGACAAGTGTTGTGTGTGGACGTAGCTCTGAGGAAGATTTCCGGCCTTTGGCTTATCCGTTAACCCAGATACTTCATGGCGTAGCATGTCTGGTACCGAGTGCACGCTACTTCCCTGTACGCATTAGATGTGTAAAAATGCTTAATTGCATTGCTCAAGCCACCGGTACCTTTATTCCTGTGTCGTCCCTGCTGCTTGATATGCTAGAAATGAAAGAACTTAGAGGGCGTCCAGATGGTGGTGTCGGGAAAGCAGTGAATCTGTTCAATGTTAAACAGGTTTGTTTTCTTATAACACAATTCCATGGGAATATGCCTCTGAAAAAATAAACATATGACAGGTATGCCTCTCTGGCAGGTAGATAAGAAAATAGTGAAGACACGTGCCTTTCAGGAAGCTTGCATTTACTCTGTGGTTGATGAGCTGGCTAAGCATTTGGCCCAGTGGAGCTACTCTGTTGCCTTCTTCGAAATGTCATTTTTACCACTTGTTCAACTTCGGAACTTTTGCAAAACCATCAAGGCTGACAGATTTCGAAAAGAGATGAAGGATCTCATTCGTCAGGTCTGCTAAGCATGTATAAAAGAATATGATATTCTCCTACATGATCCAACACATGTTTGCTGATTTCTATCACCATCTCTGGTTCCAGGTAGAGGCAAATGTTGAGTTCGTAAGCTCAAAGCGTGCAGGGATTACATTTTCTCCCAATGATCCTGCTGTAGATTCATTTCTACAGGTATGACTGGTCGTGTTGGCTTGGCTATCTTTGCATTTGTTTCATTTACATACTTTTTTTGTGGTGTGCTAACACATTTTTTTTTCCCAATAGGTTGAGAAGGAAGAACAGTCAAGTCCTCTCTCAAGATATGTTGCTACTCTACATCAGAGAGCACAGAACAGAATCGATGCTATGGACGAGATGAGGTTAGTACATGTATAACACCATAAATAAATATACTGTACATTTCATCTTACCACACAGCATACTTCAGTAGTTTGTATGAGGGGCGGGAACACATGCACTCCAAGTTATGAATAAACATATTGATTAATGGCATTACTAATTCATTCCTTTCTGTGCCAGCGTTATTGTGGGCGCTGAGTCCTCTACGTTTTCAAGGAGGCTATCAGAAGTGCAGAAGCAACAAGATGATCAAGATGAGAGTGAAGAAACCATTGCTTTCAGCAAGAACTTGTTGGCTGAAAAGAAGACTAAGTACGTTCTGACCTTCCTCTTTCTTTTGGGTTGCTTTCCTTGTGTGTGGAAGACATGTTGTTACCTCCTCCCTTTTGTGTTGCAGAGCAAAGGAGAAGAGCAAGAAAAGAACCCGTGACCATGATGATCTGCCTACAGACGAGGATGTGGTTGAGGACTTTATCTTGAGTTCAGATGAGGAAGAGGAAGACGAGAACGGTGATCTGGACTCAGACGAGGATGGCTCGGCTCCTGTTGAAGATGACAGTGATGAAGACTTTGTAGACCCAGACAGCGCGTGGAAGAAGCAGAAGAAGGAGAAACTGAAGAAGCGGAACAAGTACCAACCATCAAATAAGCCATCCTCAAACACAAAGAGGAAACCCCATCCTAAGAAGAAA
Source organism: Poa pratensis (assembly GCA_947311845.1). Classification (NCBI taxonomy): domain Eukaryota; kingdom Viridiplantae; phylum Streptophyta; class Magnoliopsida; order Poales; family Poaceae; genus Poa; species Poa pratensis. The sequence continues at coordinate 87,367,532 of CAMZMU010000035.1, forward strand.
GCGAAGCATTGATCGAGCTAGATAGGACTCGGCAAAGACTGTTGATGACGTGCAATCATGAGAAACACCTGCCTGCCACTGAATTTTTGTTTAACTTGAGAAAGACACAGTTTCGTTATCGTTTCCATGTATTTCCTTTATTGTTATTTATTAATATCCTCGTCAGTCCAACTTGGGTGATTTCCATGTAAATTTGACCCAGTTACCTGGAAGTCTACCCATTTTCATTTCGTGGATATATCTTTAAAAAATGTGCCTGATTGACATGAACTGTTACTTTCAGTACTGAATGTAAGCGAGCGTGTGCATGTAAGTATCATGAAGCTGCATCTCGGACCGAGGTGCTCTAATATCTTGGTCAGAAAAAGATTGATGCACGTCAAATCTCCGAGAAAATAAGGAATTTTCCAGCGCCTGGAAGATAATTGGACGAACAGTTACACAGAAAGTCCACAACAATTGTTTCATTTTCTTTTGTAGGAAATCGAGAAGAAAATCTGTGACGTTAGACCAACTTTATTTTTTTTAGTTTAAGGTGGTCGATATCCACCGCTCGGATAGATAGAATAGAATTGACCCAGTTTATGAGAAAACCAGGCTCAAAAACCATACAAACTGTATAATGCCCTGTTTATGAGAAAAACTTGGTCAAAAAACCGCACAGACGAAGCGACCCGCCGCCCACATGATACAAGTCGACTAAACGCCACAACACACACCACCCGTTCCGGGGCCGCCGCCCCGGCGTAGCAACCAGGTCGACCTTCGCATTGCCCGAAAGCGATCTAGTCATGGTCGACGAACCCTCTGCCCGTGCAGTATTCATCCAGGTCGCCACCAAAACCACCCTGTTCCGGGGCCGCCGCCCCGGCGTAGCAACCAGATCGACCTTCGCATTGCCCGAATGCGATCCAGTCAGGTCGACGAACCCTCTGCTCGCGCAGTCTTCATCCAGGTCGCCACCCAGACCTACGCAAGTCAACGGCTTTGCCTCATAGAACCGTCGTAGCATGGGAGATCGAGGCCGCCGCCTCGACGTCCACCACCGTCCGGGGCCGCCGCCCCGACATCCGTCTCCCCCGACCACGGAGCTATCCTGCCCATCCATCGCGAAGCCATCGCACCGTGAGGGCCAATAACTCCAAGACGACGCCTCCAACAAGGTAGTGACGCGTCCGTCACCGTCGCCCGCCCCCGACGGGGCTTAGGTTTTCACCCGGAGAGTCTTGAACCACTCGCGTTGAACCGGGTCGAGATTCCACAACGACGTGATCAAGAAGGGAACGACGCCCGAAAGCGCCGCCGTCGTTGGCACAGACCGAAGTCCGTACAAGCTTTCGCTCGGAATTCTCCCCACCCGCGAAGCTCAGGGAGCATCCGGATGGAAGCATATCTCCGTCGCCACCCACCGATCTTCTTCGCATGCTGCAGCCACCGTGGCTACTCACGCCACGGCAGAAGCACTGCCGGCCACGCCCCAGCCGCAGCCGCCGCTCCGGGGCCGCCGCCCCGACTTCCTCTTCCCCGTGAGCGTGCGCTGGCCGAACGGAACGGAGGAAAACCTCCGACCTACCCAACCAGCAGCCCGCCCAACCGCCTCACAGGATCTCCTCGCCGGCGACGTGCCCGCCGCCTTCACGCCGACGCCGCGCTGAGCGTAGGCCCGCACAGCCCGTCCGGGGCCCAGATGCGGCCCGCCCGGGGCCCAGATGCAGCCCCAGGGCGCCGACGCCGCCACCAGCCTCCAGTCCCTGCGCCGCCGTGCCACGGCCCCGTGGTGGAGCCTCCGCGCCGCCGCCTTGCGCCATCCGCAGTGCCACCGCGCCGCCAGCTCGCGCCCGTCAGCCCATGACGCGCCTTCGTGGCTGAACATTGAGCTGGAATTGGGGGAAAACAGCGCCCTGCCGCCGTCATCCTTGGGCGCGCGCGGCTTTTGCCGTCGCTCCCTCCGGCAGGGCGGTGCGGTGGGTGGAGGAGGGAGCCCCGCGGCGGCCGGCGGCTAGGATTCCCCCGTGTCGCCAGGCGCGGGCGACGCGGGGGTACCAACTTTATTTTTAGTTTGTAAAATAAAATATTAACAGAAGTAAAGAAAACAAGGGCTACGCGTTCGTGAACTGATGACGCCGACCGTGGCATGTAGGCTCTACACGTTCGTCCATGGCCACTGCTGGCTGTGCTCCTGCTCCGGCAAGGTTTGGCAAGCTCGTGCACGCACACATGCAGGTAACGGACGCTGCTACGTTGACCTTTTCTAGTAGGCTCCTAGTACTAGTACAGTACTTTTTTAAGGGGAGGGGGTTACGAAGGACGCGAAGCTGCATTAAACCGATGTCGGTAGAGTACAATTTACATAGAGTACCCTAGAGCAAATAGAAAGTACAACATAGTCCTGCAGTTTTGCACCAAAGACCCTAGAACAAAAGGTGAAAACGCAATCCAATCCAGAGCTTCTTCTTGCTCCTTCTCCACCGATTTCTTGACGCATCCGATGCCAGCTGACCACCGCACCACCGGGACATGACCACTTGGGGTGCAGCAGCGGGAGTAGGCCGCATCGGATCTGAAGGGCATCCAGAAGGGCACAAAGGCTTGGAGGTTGAACAAATCCCTGGGGCAGCAAATAGCCGTCAACCAGGGCGGGAGTGGTCGCCATCCGACCAAAGGATTCAGCAGCGAGACGACCATCTGCCGTCGACGAAGGGCTGCTGAGAAGAAACTCCCAGCGATCACAACAGTCGCAACTTTGCAACCCTGCTTCCCAAATCGGGTAGCAAGCAGAACCGACCACTCTTCCTTTGCCCATCACCTCGATGGCAAAAGGCAGAAGATAGCAGGTTCACCTCCGCCAAATCCGGGCCGCCACCAACCAACTCGAGCTTATTCAAGCCATAGAAGACAGCCGGTAAGAGGCCTCTCAACGCCTTGGTCGCTGCTCGGTAGCAGCCAAATCTAGTGGAGAGAGATGCAACAGAACCAGAACAGCTTGATCAGCTCGCCATCCGTCCTTCCCCGAGATCCACGGCCGCAAAAGAGAAGAGAAGGGGTCGGCTCCAGCCTCCATATCTGAAGCCAAGCAAGCTTATTTCAAGCGTGGCGTCCAGATCCAGGTCTCCCGCCGCGCACCTCGGACGCCAGCAAGAAAGAGGATCCCGACCCACTCCGGCTTGTCCTGCACGCACCAAAAAACCACTCCTACGCGGCACAGCGCAAGTCTCCACGTGGGAAGCAAACCTACTCCTAGTATACACAGGAGGAAGACAACCGGCACCTCCCCTTAGCCATCTCCGACCGGCGGCGTCGGCATGAGAGGCCTCAGTTTGCCCCGGGTACGGCGAGGGTGCTCTCGGGTACTGTAGCTCAGCTCAGGAGAGAAAACGAGAGGATAAGAATGAGAGCCCCTCTAGTACTAGTACTTGGATGTGGTAATGGAAGCAATGGATGTTTCAATTATAGGGCAGTTGTTTTTGAGTTATAAAGGCAGTAAAACGGCTGCAGCTTTACCAGCTGCCCTATTTTAGGGCAAGGATGCGGCGCAACACGCCTCTATCCTCTCTATGTATTACCACATTTACATACATATGTCAAATAAATAATATGGTAGATGATCTAAAAAGAATTCAAAGAAATAAAACTTATGTAGTACTTAATTATTACATCACAATACAAATTGTTCATCAAGTTGCACATAAATAAACACACAATATCAATTGTTTCATGACATACAACAACATATATCAAGTGCACAGTTTTGATATTTGCCTTCCGTACCATGACCACCACTCTTCCATAAGATCCTTTTGAAGATCCTCGCGCACATCAGAGTCACGAATGTCGTGGTAGGCCTCGAGGAAGCGTGCAACTCGATCTCCACCTTTCCTCGGACGCACCGGCTGTCCCATCAACTCATAGGTACCATAGACCACATTTTGGCCACACTCACCCTGGATTGTCATGTTATGCATGATCACACATGCAGTCATGATGTACCAAAGGATTTCTTTATCCCAAAACCCCAAAACCTCACCGGTCCCCTGACAATAGCAAATTGGGCTTGGAAAATTCCAAATGCTCTCTCCACATCTTTTATTTCTACCGCTTGAGCAGTGTGGAATTTAACTTCCCTCTTACCTTCGGGGGCAACGAGGGGCTTCACAAATATACCCACTTCGGGTAGATGCCATCCGCAAGGTAGTACCCCATCTTGTATGTTCGGTTGTTGGCTTGGAAATCCACTGGTGGTGACTCACCATTGGCTAGCTTGGCAAAGAGAGGAGATCGTTGTAGAACATTGATATCATTGCAAGAACCAGGCATCCCAAAAAATGCATGTCATATCCAAGTCTCATGATCCCCCATGGGCTCTAGAATGATAGTGGAGTCCTTTTTTGCTCTCTAAATTGTCCATGCCATGTTGTGGGATAGTTCTTCCACCTCCAACGCATGCAATCTATTGAGCCTAGCATACCTGGAAATCCACGAGCCTTGTTCATCTCCAGTATCCCTGTTGTGTCATCAGCATTGGGGGATCTCAAATACTCCGGGTCAAACGCTTCAACCATTGCAACCGCAAAACGCTTGACACACTTGATGCTCCGACTCTCACTCATGGCCAAATGGTGGTCGACAAGATCAGCCGGGATGTCATATGCTAGTTGCCGCAATGTGGATGTCACCTTTTGGTAGGTGCTATGCCCAATTTCCCGGAGGCATTCCTCTTTTGCTCGAAGAATCGATCATGAATCTCCACACGTTCCACAGTTTGCCTAAACAAACGGATGGACATCTAGAACCGGCAGCGGAATAAACGGTCGGGATAAACAGGGTTTGGATTAAAGTAGTTGCGTATGAGCTTATTGTCAGCTTCAATATGTTCCCTCCAAATCACCTCACGGCCAAACACCGAACATCCATGCTTCGGCTTCTTGCTCTTGTTCAACATCAAAATCAAGGCAATATCTTCTTCCTCCTCCAAGTCATACTCCTCATCGGAGGAATACTCAGTTAAAGGCATCTACAAACAAAAATGTATTTTTGTTCAAAATTCTAGTCCTAAAATTGAACACAGCAAAATGGGTTGGAATTTACCTCAAACAGGTTGCGTGCGCCGAGCCAGTGGTCACCGGATAGGCCACAACTGGTGGCAACGTCATCGTGGGAAAGGGGTTCAATGGTTTACATACGGGGGAGCGACGGCGGAGAAGTGGAGCGGCGGAATCGATGGTGGGTCGACCGGATTCGACCGCGGCGGCTGTGGGGACGAACGGCCGATTCAGGTGGCCGACAGCGGCAGGGACGAGTCGGGAAGAGGCACGATGGGAGTGGAAATGAATTTTCCGTGAGACAGCTGGGCTGCGCGCGTGAGGAAGTTGCGTTTTGCGGCACCATGCGTTGTGCTGCAAATATATAACAGCCGGGCCAAAATATACAGCTATAAATTTTTTAGGGCACATGCTGCAGATAGGGTAGCCGTTGGAGCGTGTTTTTGGCCCTCCGCTTCCCTATAAGTTAGTTTTAATTAAAGCGACACTCCACGCGTTGCGGCGGGTATCTCTTAAGAAATTTAATAGAACACATGAAACCTGAAGTTGCCTAAAGAAATGTGAAAATTTTAGTTAATCATGGCAGTCAAGAGGCTAAAAAATTTAGACACTGAATATATGTGTGGTTTATAATTTAAAGATCGTTATGGTTTAGTGGTGTATTTGATTGATATAGATAAGATTATATCAACGGGTTGAATAAATAAATCTTGTGGATGGCTTGCATGAAGATGACATGTACATCGCCGCATAATATTTCAAGAAACTTTTTGAGTGAATACATATAGAAGAGCCCATGATTTTGAATAACAACTCTATGGTTTTCATCATTGAAAATAATTGGCAAAAAGTTTACGGGCGAAACTAACTCCGGTGTTCTACTTGCATATGATTTACTTGTGTAACTACATAGTGACATGGTGTGATCCTATCGTTTGAACATAAAAAATGATGTGGACTTGATGGGCTAAAAAAAAGATGATGTGAATGCTTGCATGTAGAGATAGAAAATAATCAATGAATGTTAGTGGGATGATATGGACAATCGATTGGTTAAAAGAGCAAGTGATGTGGATAACTTGCATGTGGACATAGAAAAATCAATCAATCTATCTATCTATACTTCTTATAAAGCAAAAACCCACTAAGTGCAATTAATATTTTTCTATGTCCACATGCAAGCTATCCACATCACTTGCTCTTTTAGCCAATCAATTGTCCATGTCATCCCACTAACATTCATTAATTATTTTCTATTTCTACATGCAAGCATCCACATCATCTTTTTTTAGCCCATCAAATTGTCCACATCATTTTTTATGTTCGAATGATAAGATCACACCATGTTGCTATGTAGTTACACAAGTAAATCATGTGCAAGTTGAACACCGGAATTATTTTCGCACGTGAACTTTTGGCCAATTATTTTCAATGATGAAAATCATATAGTTGTTATTCAAAATTATGGGCTCTTCTATATGTATTCACTCAAAAAGTTTCTGGAAAATATTATGCGGTATGTCATATTCATGCAAGCCATCCACAACATCTGTTTCTTCAACCCGTTGATATAATCTTATCTATGTAAATCAGATACATCCCTAAGCCATAACAATCTTTAAATTATAAACCGCACATACATTCGATGTCTCTTGAATGTCATGATTAACTAAAATTTTCATAATTCTTTTGTCAACTTCAGGTTTCGTACGTTTTATGAAATTTCTTAAAAGATACCCGCTGCAAGGCACGGGGCGTCGTTCTAGTACTTCTTATAAGACAAAAACCCCACTAACAAGCATTAAATTAGTCTATCTCTACATGCAATGTGTCCACATCATCCATTATTTGAGTCATTCATTTATCCATGTCATCACCACATCATTCACTATTTGAGACATTCATTTATCCATGTTATTCCATATTTATTAATGATATGCATCCATACATGCAAGCTATTCGCATTATAAATTCTTTTAGCCATACAATTTTGCACATCATCAATTTTTAGCTGTGAGATATAAGAACATTTAATATTAATTAAATTTAGATTTTCGACTATTGTGGCTAATCAAATCCTCCATATTCCCGATAATTATTTCCATTTCATGCATTAAATATCCTTTCTTTATACTAAATTTTTTTAAGACTCCCGCTGTAACGCGTGGGGTATCTTTATAGTATTAATTACACTTAGTGGGGTTTTGCTTTATAAAAGGTATAGATAGGGCATGCCCTATTTTAGGTCAGTTGTTAGAGATGCTCTTACAGAGGGTGGATATGCGTTGGAGGCGCACATCTCCCTCTCCCGCTAGCTATTACCCAGCATCGGCAACCATCAGTTCATGCCGTTGTGCTTCCGCAAGGAAACGAGTGATAGAAGAGAAGGCGCAGGCGAGAACTGGATTCTTGACTCCATGACCTTCCGCTGGGGTACATATATCGAAGCTTGTTTTCCCTGTGGAGCCCTCTCTTATGTTTTCTTCTACAAACAGTACATATACATGTCATATCTTAAATTCCTAAGACATCGAGTATGTAGAGATTAAGGAGTGAGAGAGTTTCAAGATAAGTGCCACAAGGTCACGTGCCGAAATCCCAGGAGGGACGCCGTCTGTGCGGCCCAGCCGCATACGATTTCTTTCCTGATTAATTGGCATTAGACTCGTAGTTAACCTCTTAATTCCTAAACCGAATCAACTAGCGAGTCCTTCTCTTAGATCCTACAAATAATGCTAACCCCTTTCTTGATTCATAACCTCAGTGCAAGTTCTCCTTTGCAAATCAATTAGTTTTACTTAGGTCGGACTCTAAAGCCACAACAACTCTCGATCGGTCGATCCATCGACGTAAGGTGCGATACGATACCACCATGCAGTCGCCGTTCCGATGACGATGATGTCGCTGCCGGTTCTCGATTGCAAATTGGTACCCGGTTCAAAGTAATTTTGGACCCGGGGAAAATTAAACTAATATAATTATATCAAACTCTTATATTTTCATATAATTTAGTTTTATAATATTACAGTCTTATAAGTATAAATATTTCCAATATCTAGTTAGCACAGTTAAGTAATACAAATATTATGTGTTCCTGCTTGTACTATAATTTACATTAAAAACACTTTACATTGTGTTGAATACAAATAATTTTATTAACAAACCAATATTATGTTTCTTTTGTATAGACATAGACTAAACAATGAAAATAACTGAAACGTCTCCTCATTTTTTGCTGTTCAATTAAGACTTCATTATCTCTAATATTGGGAGACATAAGTATTTAGTATACTCTAGCAAATATCGTAATAGCGGTTTGTAGTGTATCATTACGTAACCGCATTTATAGAAACTCCTATAACATAAATTGAACTATTACGTAGACTCTCTACCTTTTTTCGATTGTCTTCAATAATAACCCCACAACACTTGTATTTTATGTACTACTTGATATTGAAATAAAAGTATTTAAACTAACCCCCAATGATTATAACAAATACTATAGATTACACAACTTTCAAATTCATACGGTTTGATCTGTTAAGGTCATCGTAATGTGCTTGCTATTATCTAGAGTACACAACTTCCGATGTAATTTTTCAAATAAAAAGTCATGTGTAATATAAAACTCAAAATTTAGTTATCATTAGCTTTCATTACATTACAACCATTAGGGCTCCCACCGGAGAGATACTAAAGGTCTAATTAAAATACAGATTAGTACATTCTCGGACATAGTAGATAAATATACAATACTTATGAGAATACTTTACTATTTGGTGTCCTCTTACCCTACGGGGGTTTCACTATTTGCCAAACTACTTTAGGCCCTTGAGGTGGCCTTTTCGATGCCACCGCTAGGTGGGAACGAGTGCAAGCCACCGCGACAGCTACGGGTGCCAATCATTCGGTTGCCGAAACACCGGGCGAACAATCAGATGTTGGTGTGTTGCGTCACTTGGTCCTACCTCGTCCTTTGCTAGTCATCAATGTCGACGGCATTGACATGCTCATCCTCTTCATGGTGTACCACTCAAAGGCGCAGCGATGACGCTCACTGATCTGAGTATTATCCCGATAAAAAGAATAAAAAAAAATCTACATAAGAAAATTAACGAATTAAATTGAGAATGTAAAAGGTGAATGCATATAAAGTGTACAAAAGTTGCACTTCTAAGACGTGCAAGAATAAGCAAAATGTGGCGCAACTTTGGGACGAAAATCAAAACACCGCAAAATTCAGTTGCCCTAAAATGAGGAAAATGCGTAGTTTTTTTTATAAAAATGTGCTCTATATTTCAAATATATAATTTCAACTAAATATTTGTCACTTTAAACTAAATTCTTTTTTACGACCAGATTTAGACTGTGCCCTACCAACCAACTATGACCTTGACAACTTTTTTTAGGGATGTGGATTCTTACCCTTTTGCGTTGGTACCCTTTTGCATAGTGTACCAACGATATGGTTGTAAACTCATGCGGCACAAATTACTAAGTAAATGGGTTATATAAAATAGATAAACCCAAAAAACTAAATACATGTAATCGTCTGAAGAATAAAATTCCACAAAAAAGATTAATTCCGAACAAATATATTCCTTTTCTCCCTTTCTTTGGTGTGACCACATACAAAATCTAACTATTGCACTTTTTATACTAGACTATACTAAGAAAGCGATACGAATAATTAACCGGGTTTTATACTAAAGTTAATAGTTTTAAGCAGTGTCGGGTGTTCGCTTGTGCGGCAGTGCGCTAGTCCCATGTAGCTAGGTGGTGTGGTTGTGTGAACGTATCTAGTGAAACGGGAGAATCTATGCACCCGGTGCACCCGAATTTAGTTGACCGCCTAAAATGTTTTCAAAAAATCTGCAAAATAGTTTAGACATTGGTACCATCCATATCTAACATGTCACAAAATTTCAAATCAAAATTCATAACACAGGTCATGAAATAAAATAGACAAATCTGACAATGAATAGTGCCAAAATGTAGTTGGGCTCTAAATTTGGCACATTGTCAATATTGATAACAAATTTGTCATTTTCAGCGTTGATGTTGTGTTTCAGATTTAGATTTGAATTTTTGCGACAATATATATTTATGTGATGTCAATGTCCAGACTTATTTTCAGATTTTTTGAGAACATTTTTGGTGCTAAACCAGAGATGGGTGCACCGGGTGCACAGATTTATCCGTTTCACAAGATACATTCTCGGTGTGGTTGTGTGTGGTTTTCACTCGGTTACCCCTTAATTAACCGTCTTGTGTGGTTCTCGGTCTGGTTTTCTGTATTGGATCAATTCTCTTCTTCTATTATGCAATGCGAGAGCTTCCCACCCTCAGACGAGGTTTGTCAAAAAGACGTGCATGTGTAAGGTAGCTCTAAATCGATGGCGCGCATATAAGGTAGCAGGGCATCGCATGGTAATTCTATGGACGCGGCTCGCGCTCGGACCGAGAAGCACGGTAGCGCTCGGTCCTCCGCCGGTCCACCGCCACCCCCAACCATCTCTCTAAATCTCCACACCCTGGTCGTTTTCTCCGTGCCGTCAGCCCTCTGTCGCAGCTGGCCGCTTCGTTGGCGGCTTCGGCTCGCTCCAGTCCTTGTCGCCGCTGCAGGCAGCCGCGTCGTCGACGAGGAGCTCTGCCTCCTGCTCTCTCTCTCCTCCTCTCGATTTGGTACAGTCGGGATCGACCAAAAATATCGGTTGCCCTACAGCTAGCAAAAAGCGCAATTCTATTCGGATCACTTGTCCGACTCGTGTATATCACTTTTTTTGAGATGGACTCGTGTATAACTTTGGAGTCCACTCGGTCGAACATAAGAAACGGGGTTCAGATCACCCCGCCCTGGTCCTCCGTTTCCTAAACCGAATCCCTGGCGAGTCCTTCGCCCCGATCCGATTAATATAATCTAACCCCTTTCCTACTCCATAAATCCTAAGCCCTGTGTCTTAGTTATCGGTTCTACTCGCGGACTCGAAAGCCAACAGCTAAAAAAACAAAAACCAGAGATCGACGTAAGATATGCTGCGCGCGGCGGCGGCGCCGATGACGATGCTGTCGCTGCCAGTGAAGACGCCGATGGCCTTTATGTCCACGGAGAACATGTCGTCCGTCGAGAAGGACGTCGACCTGGCCCCCCTGATCCGCTGCCGCAGCCTCGTCGTCCTCTCCTACTCGGAGAAGAAGATCACCCCCAACGTGCGCGGCGAACGCCTCCGCGCCTACGTCCGCGAGCTCGACGCCGTCGCCCCGCGCTTCGACGCGGCGGTCGCGCGGACTGGCCGGAAGCAGCTCTGCCTCGCGTGGCGCGACGCCGGGCCATTCACGCTCCGCAAGACGTACACGGCCCTGGCGACGGAGCGTACGGTGGCGCTGTTCGCGCTGGCGGTGGAGGAGACCCGCGCGGCGGCGGAGGAGAACAGGCGCGAGCCGGACGGGATCCGGCGCGCGTGCGCCGCGTTCTGCGACGCCGCGGGCTTCCTGAGGGCATCGGCCTCGGAGGGGTCAGGGGACAACCCGCCGAGCGGCGAGCGGCTGAAGCACGTGTCCGGCGCGTGCATGGCGGCGTTCGAGGTGTTGATGCTCGCGCAGGCGCTGGAGTGCTACTTCGAGCTCGCAGTCGCCGGAGGCAAGCCGCCGGCGCTCTGCTCCAAGGTCGCGCAGCAGGTGAGCCTGGACTACGACCGCGCGCAGGGCACCATGACGGCGGCACCGGAGATCGACAAGTCGTGGCAGGCGCACGCGCAGGCGAAGGCGGCATTCTTCCGAGGCGAGGCGTGCCTCCGTACGGCGCGGGTGCTGCGCGAGAACGGCGACGGCGACGGCGTGGGCGAGGCGATCGCGCGGCTGAGGCAGGGGCTGGCGTCCCTGGACGGAGCCAAGGGCGCGCTCTGGAAGGTGGCAGGGCCGGTGCGGGACGCGAACAAGCGTCTCCGGAAGGAGATGGAGGCCGATCTTAAGGAGGCCGAGCGCGACAACTGCAGGATCTACTACGCGCGCGTACCCACCGCGGCCGCGCTCGCCGAGCTGCCCGGGCTTCCGCAGCCGCTCGTGCGGGCCACCGCCGTGGACAAGATCCTCCGGCAGGGAACGGAGTCCGACGCATCGGCGGCCGGTGAACAAAAAGCGAGCTAGACGATCGTCGGCGTCAATGTGCGGCATGATTCTGTGATCATAGGACTCGGGAGGATCGATCGGTACGAAAGAATACGATCCTGTTCTTGTGTGTTTGTTCGTGTTTCTGAATTCGAAAAGCTGTCCATCCTGCATGAGACGTCAAACAGTGTACCTGCCCCAGCTCCAAAACTTCGACTACCTGCTCTGTCTAATCAGAAGATAGATCACACTGAGATGCGAGATGAAAGAACCGCCTCCCGATGGTGATTAGGTAGCAATGTCGTGAGAGCACGACTCCACTCGATTTATTATGCTCATGTTTATATACTCTGGATGCATTTAACATAATAATATTAGTTAGGTTAGATTTGTCTTTGATATCCGTCAAATATAACGAGTTTGGAGTTCGAGGTGAGCTTGCCTGAGTGTATGTTGAAATACACGTGACAAGTTTTGTTTCCCGAAAGATCCGACAAAAGCTGGCTTTTCATATATTTAGCAGGGGGAATTCGTACATCATTGTACTACCTCCGATCCATATTAGTGGGCACAACTTTGTCTAGATACACATGTATCTAGTCTAAATACTTAACTAGATACATATGAATTTAGACAAAACTATGCCCACTAATATGGATCGGAGGGAGTACTTTTTTTTTAATGGAGGGTGTACCCAGGCTCTAAATCCAAATGATGCATACAACCGTTTTTTCTTAATAAAAAATTCAGGACGACGAGCCAGCCACCCTCGTGGCACTGATTCAGCACCGCTGCGTGTGTTTGTTCGTGTTTCTGAATTCTAAAAGATGTCCATGAGATGTCAAACAGTATAAATGTGTAACTCACCCCGGTTCCAAAACTTCGACTACCTGCTGTGTGTAAACAGATGACATCATCCCATTGAGATGTACTCACTCGTTCCTCAATCTCAACATTCTTGACATTTTTTACTGCTGTATCTGCTCAATCTCAAATTATGGAGTATGGACTATGGACTGCTTGTTTATAGAGTATACGAGTGCACAACTGCACATATTTTCCATGCGATTTTTGGTATTAGATATAGAATCATAGAATCAGATTGCTAGTTTTTTATGTTGTATTTTTTGGCAATGTATGCAGTGGTAAATGGATTCGTCCGATACGCCTCAGGCTGATGGCAGCTCGGCATCACAAGACACTGAATCATCGCAGATGCAGCAGACAAGAACGCGAGCGAAAACTGATCCAGCATGGGCGCATGGTCTGGAATTGGAAGTTCTTGTTGATGGAAAGAAGAAGTGGATCCGATGCATGTACTGCAATGAGCTGTTCAAAGGAGGTGGTATTCATCGATTGAAGCTGCATTTGGCTGGAATAAAGGGTGACGCGAAGGGATGCCTTAAAGTTAGTGCCGAGGTGAGATATGAGATGGAGCAAAGTGTGGAGCTTTTTTTAGGGAAGAAGAGGAAGACTGATGAAGAGACAGCTCGAGTTAGAGGCGATGCCGGTGATGATTGTGTGGAAGTATCACCTCAGCAGGTTGCCGCTACCACTCGAGCTAGTCGAGCGAAAAAAGGCAAAGCTACTGCTACATCAACAAACCGTCCAGCAGATAGGTTCTTCTTATCTAGAGGGCAACTAGGTGATCAACAAACAATAAAGAGTGTGCTGCAGTCTCAAGAACAACTTGAGAGGGTTGATTTAATCATTAATAAATGGTTTCTAGATGCAAATCTTCCTTTCAATGCAACTACCTCTAGATATTACCAACCTATGATTGATGCAATTGCTAGTGTTGGTAGTGGTTATAAAGGGCCAAGTATGTACAGAATGCGTGGCCCTTTGCTTGCCAAGAATGTTGAAGCTACTAAATTTTTTGCAGAGGGATACCGGAAAGGGTGGAAGGATAGTGGTTGTACTATTATGGCTGATGGTTGGACTGACCGAAAGAGAAGAACTCTCATCAACTTCTTGGTCTATTGTCCAAAAGGTACTATTTTTCTCAAGTCTGTTGATGCTACGGTTAGTTCCAAAACTGGTGATTTCTTGTTCAAGTTATTATGTGATGTTGTGCGCTTTGTTGGAGTAGAAAATGTTGTGCATTTTGTGACTGACAATGCCTCAAACATGGTTAGTGCTGGAAAAAAATTAGAGGCTGAGTTTCCTTCAATCTACTGGTCTCCTTGTGCTGCTCATTGTTTGAATTTGATATTGTCTGATTTGGGAAAGCTTGAATTAGTGAAATCAACCGTAGAACATGCATCTAAAATCACTAGATATTTGTACAACCATTGCTACCCACTATTTCTTATGCGGAAGTTTACTAATGGACATGAGATACTTCGTCCCGCACCAACTCGCTTTGCTACCAATTTCGTTGCATTGCAAAGTATATTAAAGCAAAAGGATGCTCTTCGTACCATGGTTATTTCAAAAGAATGGACATCAGCCCCATTTGCAAGAGAACTAAAAGCAAGAAAGTTTGTCGACCTTGTATTGGATCAACAATTTTGGAAAGATTGTGCTTCCATTTGTAATTTCTCGGAACCTTTAGTTCGGGTTCTAAGAATTGTTGATAGCGATGAAAGGCCAGCCATGGGATATGTGTTTGGGGCATTGCATTGTGCAATAGAAGAGATTGAGAAGAGGTTTCAGAAAAAGAAGAGAGCAATCCAGCAACCTGTTCTTAATGCTATAGAGGCGAGGTGGGATAAGCACTTAAATAAAAATCTGCATGCTGCTGGCTTCTGGTTTAACCCAATGAACCAATATGATGAAGAGCTGATGGCAAAATATCATACCACTACATCTGGTGTCATAGATGTTATTGAGAGATATGCAGGAAATGATCCGGCTTTGCGCAAGGCTTTAACAGCAGAGATGAGAATTTTTAGAAACGCAGAAGGAGATTTTGGTCGGGTGACAGCCATTAATGATAGAGATTCAATGCTTCCTGTTATTTCACTTTATCTCCTTTGTTCCTTTATATTGTTTTTGTAATTTCAACACCTTATTTTACTAATAAGTATCCTATCTTTGCTACAGATGAGTGGTGGATGACTTATGGCTGTAGTGCTCCGAATTTGCAAAAGCTTGCTATTCGTGTCTTGAGCCAAACTTGTAGTGCTTCCGGTTGTGAAAGAAATTGGAGTTTATTTGAGCACATACATTCCAAAAGGAGAAATAGACTTGAGCATCAAGTGATGAATGATATGGCTTATGTTCAATGTAACTCAAGGCTGGAACAAAAGTACGTTTTGGTGCTCTATTACCTACTTTCTTGTTCTATTACCTACTTTCTTGTTTATTTATTCCCTAGCTTATTTGCTGTTTTTATATGGTTGCATCTTTCCCTGCCATGTGTAGGTCCCAAATCAGCAAAAGGAACTATGATCCAATTTGTTTAGAGGACATTGGAAAGTTTGATGAAGATTGGATCTTTGAAGAGGATCCCCAAGAGCTAACTGGGGAAGAAATTGATAGATTCCGGAAAGGTTTGATGCCAAATGACACTGAAATATGCAATGCTATTGCCATGAATGGTACTGTTTCTCTTTCCCTTCTAGACTTGCCATTTCTTATTTTTGTACATTAGTTCTTATTTTTTAGCACATATAATTGTGTAGTTGAGGCTCAATGGATCGATGATGAATATGACATGGATGCTTCTCAAGAGAATGATGAAGGAAACATCCCAACGGGCAATGAAGACCAAATTGTTGGAGATGAAGAAGCTGGACGTGATGAAGGCTATGGAGATGAAGCGCGTCATGGGAATACGACAGATTGGACCTTCGAATATCGTTGAGTTTGGTGTTGCTGCTGCGGTCATGTTTGGACCTGTTTATCGTTGAGTTTGGTGCTGCTGCTGCGGTCATGTTTGGACCTGTTATGTTTGAGAGTTGAGACCATGTTTGAGAATTTACTAAACAGACTATTTGCTACTTTTGTCATCTGGTGCTATTTATGCATGCGTGAAAACTCATCTGGTGCTATTTATATTGCCAAGTCTGGATTTATTTGCATACATATTGTCATATTTCTGAGGGAAAAAATATTATTTTACATATTAAAAAACCGAACATTGAACCGGTGAACCGGCGGTTCAACCGGTAAAAACCTGAACCAGGAGCCTCGCCGGTTCGATCACCGGTCCGGTTTTTTAAACTATGCTGGACCATGGTGATACCGGCGAGCTGCGTAAACAAAACTCTTAGTTCTTGTACTCAACTGAACTGTCAGTTCTTGTGAACAAAACTCTATCTCCTATAAAACTTAGGTACGCAATTAAATACACTCGAAAAAAAATAGTGCACGGATGACTATGCAAATCGGTGGTGTATGACTTGACTGAACACTAACTTAGTTCTCAGCTGACTGAGAATTATCAAAACCGATAACATAATAAGAGGAACCTATAGGAGTTTGCGCGATAGAAAACAAAAAATTTCTCTCACATGCGGAAGCAACACTCAAGATCCTATCTAGAAGATTCTAGTAACGGGGAGAGTAGTTCATCATACCCTCGAAGAACACGCGCGTTGAACGTTTAATTCAACGCAGCTCGGTGAAGTTGTTGACGATGTTCGATCCGATCAGCACCGCAAACGAGCAGCACCTCCGGAGGCTTGCACACGTACAGCTCGATGACGTCTCCCTCTTCTTGATCCAGCAAGCTAGAGGGAGAAGTAGGTGGGATCGATTCCAGCAGCACGACGGCGTGGTGGTGGATATGGTGGAGAGTTCCCGCGGGCAGGGCTTCGCCAAGCGGTGCGCGGGAGGTAGAGGAGCAGCAAGCCAGTGATGCGGCCAAGCCTCTGTCTCTTGGTGCACCTCTCCCTCTTCTTTATATAGGCAAGGGGCTGCAGCCACTTTATTTCCAAAGTAGAAACTCCCTCTTTCAATAGTGGTAACCCCTTCTCATTTAAAAGGTGGTAACCCCCTCTTTCAAGAGTGGTAACATCCCTTTTAAAGGGCTACCCATTGAATGGCTGCATGGACCAAGTAGGACTGGTCAAATGGACCAGTGGGCCACCCTTGGTCGTTGGGGACAGGTGGGCCCCACTATGGGACCCTCCGGAACCTTCTAGAACATTCCGACACTCTGCCGAAAAATCCCGAACTTTTCCGGAACCCTGAAATCAACTTGCCATATATAAATCTTTACCTCCGGACTCTTCCGGAGCTCCTCGTGATGTCTAGGATCTCATCCGAGACTCCGAACAATATTCGGACACCATTAACAAAATTATCCCAGAGCTACTCTAGCGTTACCGAACGTTAAGTGTGTGACCCTACGGGTTCGAGAACGTGCAGACATGATGGAGACACCTCTCCGATCAATAACCATTAGAGGGACCAGGATATCCATAATGACTCCCACACATTCAACGAAGATCTTTATCGGTTGAACCACTATGTCGTGGACTACTATAATCCGTATACAATTTCCTTTGTCACGCGATATTTTACTTACCCAAGATTTGATCGTCGGTATCACTATACCTAGTTAAATCTTGTTACTGGTAAGTACTCTTTACTCGTTCCGTAATACAACATTCTCTGTGACTAACTCATTAGTCACGTGCTTGCAAGCTTTACCGAATGTGCACTACCGAGTGGGCCCAGAGTATATCTCTCCGAAACACGGAGGGACAAATCCCAGTCTTGATTCATGTAATTCAACAAGCACTTTCTGAGATACCCGTAAGACACCTTTATGATCACCCTGTCACGAAGCGATGGTTGATGTCCCCAAAGTATTCTTCCAGTACCCGGGAATAACATGATCTCATGGTCTAAGAAATAGGATACTTGACAATAAAAGGCATGACAATAAAAACTTAATGAAACGATCAATATTGTTATGCTTAGTTGGGTCTGTCCATCACGTCATTCTTCTAATGACATGATCCCGTTAATTAATTAACAACTCATGTTCATGGTTGGGAAACCATAACCATCATTAATTAACGAGCTAGTCTAGTAGAGGCTTACTAGGGACGCAATGTTGTTTACGCAACCACACATGTATTATGTTTCCGGTTAATACAATTATAGCATGGAAATAAACATATATCATGAACACGGAAATATGATAATAACATTTATTTATTATTGCCTCTAGGGCATATTTCCAACAGTCTCCCACTTGCACTAGAGTCAATAATCTAGTTTACATTGGTAAAAATCTAACACCCATGGCCTTCTGGTGTTGATCATGTTTTGTCTGTGGAAGAACTTTAGTCAACGGATCAGCGATATTTTGATTCGTATGTACTTTGCTAATGGTAATATCTCCTTCATTGACATGCTCACGAATTTGATGAAACCGGCGTTTGATATGCTTGGAACTCTTGTGACATCTTGGTTCCTTGGCTAGAGCAATGGCACCAGTGTTGTCACAAAAAATCTCCATGGGATCCAGTGCGCTCGGAACAACGCCGAGTTCAGTGACGAACTCCTTCAGCCATATCCCTTCTTTCGCTGCTTCAGAAGCGGCCATATACTCCGCCTCTAATGTAGATGCCGCAATGACGGTTTGCTTGGAACTCCTCCAGCTAACCGCAGCTCCATTCAAGATAAAGACATACCCTGTTTGAGATTTCGAGTCATCTGGATCAGTATCGAAGCTAGCATCAACGTAACCTTTTACGGAGAGCTCTTCATCACCACCATAGACAAGAAACATGTCCTTAGTCCTTTTTAGGTACTTAAGGATATTTTTAACTGCTGTCCAGTGAGCCTCTCCAGGATCACTCTGGTACCTGCTCGTCAAACTAAGAGCATGGGACACATCCGGTCTAGTACACAACATGGCATACATAATAGAACCTATGGCCGAGGCATAGGGGATTTTCTTCATCCTTTCTATTTCTGTTGCCGTAGTTGGACACTGAGTCATACTCAATGGCTTACCTTGTAACATGGGCAAAGAACCTTTCTTTGCATCCTGCATATTGAATTTCTTCACTATCTTCTCAAGGTATTTACTTTGACTAAGTGCTATTAAGCGTCTTGATCTATCTCTATAGATCTTTATGCCCAATATGTATGCAGCTTCACCAAGATCTTTCATTGAAAAACTATTATTCAAATAATCTTTCACACTGTTAAGCAGCTCCACATCATTCCCAATAAGTAATATGTCATCTACATATAAAACCAGGAATGCAACCGAGCTCCCACTCACTTTCTTGTAAACACAAGCTTCTTTATAATTTTGGACAAATCCAAAACCTTTGATCACCTCATCAAATCGAAGATTCCAACTCCGGGATGCTTGCTTCAGTCCATAGATGGATCGCTGAAGTTTGCACACTTTATCAGCATCCTTAGGATCGACAAAACCTTCAGGTTGTACCATGTACAACTCTTCTTCAACGTTTCCGTTGAGGAACGCAGTTTTGACATCCATCTGCCAAATTTCATAATCGAAATAAGCAGCAATTGCTAGTAGAACCCTAACAGACTTTAGCATCGCTACGGGTGAGAAGGTCTCATCGTAGTCAACTCCTTGAATTTGTCGAAAACCTTTTGCGACAAGTCGAGCTTTATATACGGTGACATTACCGTCAGCGTCTGTTTTCTTCTTGAAAATCCATTTACATTCAACAGCCTTACGGCTATCAGGAAGGTCAACCAAAGTCCACACTTGGTTTTCCTTCATGGATTCCATTTCAGAGTTCATGGCGTCTTGCCATTTTCCAGAGTCTGGGCTCATCATCGCTTCCTCATAGTTCATAGGTTCATCATTGTCTAACAATAAAATGTTCAAGACAGGATTACCGTACCATTCAGGAGCAGTACGTAACCTTGTCGACCTGCGAACGGGAACTTTGACCGAAGCTGCATGATCACTATCATCAGCTTCTTTCTCTCTAGCTGGTGAAGGCGGTGCCTGAAGATCCAAATCTTCCTGCGCTGCGCTGCTCTCCAATTCGGGAGAAGGTTCAATAACCTCGTCTAGTTCTATTTTCCTCCCACTCACTCCTTTCGAAAGAAACTCCTTCTCAAGAAAGGATCCATTCTTAGCAACAAAAACTTTGCCTTCGGATCTGTGATAGAAGGTATACCCAATGGTTTCCTTTGGATATCCTATGAAGACGCATTTTTCCGCTTTGGGTTCGAGCTTATCAGGTTGTAATCTTTTGACATAAGCCTCGCATCCCCAAATTTTAAGAAACGATAATTTTGGCTTCTTACCAAACCACAACTCATATGGTGTCGTCTCAACGGATTTAGATGGTGCCCTATTTAAAGTGAATGCGGCTGTCTCTAATGCATACCCCCAAAATGACATTGGCAGATCGGATACAGACATCATAGAACGCACCATATCTAATAAAGTACGATTACGACGTTCAGACACACCATTACGCTGTGGTGTTCCAGGTGGCGTGAGTTGGGAAACAATTCCACAATTTTTCAAGTGCATGCCAAACTCGTAACTCAGATATTCCCCTCCACGATCAGATCGTAGAAATTTGATCTTCCTGTTACGATGATTTTCTACTTCACTCTGAAATTCTTTGAACTTTTCAAATGTTTCAGACTTGTGTTTCATTAAGTAAATATACCCATATCTACTCAAATCATCAGTGAAAGTTAGGAAGTAACGATATCCACCACGTGTTGGAATGCTCATTGGTCCACACACATCAGTATGTATGATTTCCAACAAATCACTCGCCCGTTCCATCGTACCGGAAAACGGTGTCTTAGTCATCTTACCCATGAGGCATGGTTCGCACGTATCAAATGATTCAAAGTCAAGTGATTGAAAAAGTCCATCAGAATGGAGTTTCTTCATGCGCTTTACACCAATATGACCTAAACGGCAGTGCCACAAGTATGTGGTACTATCATTATTCGCTTTGCATCTTTTAGCATCAATGTTATGGATGTGTGAAGTACTACTATCGAGATCCAACAAGAATAAACCATTTACGTTGGGTGCATGACCATAAAAGATATTACTCATAGAAATAGAACAACCTTTATTCTCTGATTTAAATGAGTAACCGTCTCGCAATAAACAAGATCCAGATATAATGTTCATGCTTAACGCAGGCACCAAATAACAATTATTCAGGTTTAAAACTAATCCCGAAGGTAGATGAAGAGGTAGTGTCCCGACGGCGATGACATCGACCTTCGATCCATTCCCGACGCGCATCGTCACCTCATCCCTCGCCAGTCTCCGTTTATTCTGCAGCTCCTGTTTCGAGTTGCAAATATGAGCAACCGAACCAGTATCAAATACCCAGGCACTACTACGAGAACTAGTAAGGTACACATCAATAACATGTATATCAAATATACCTTTGACGTTGCCAGCCTTCTTATCCGCCAAGTATTTGGCGCAGTTACGCTTCCAGTGACCGTCTCCCTTGCAGTAGAAACACACAGTGTCCGGCTTAGGACCAGCCTTGGGTTTCACAGGTGTGGCAACAGGTTTGCCGCCCTGAGCAGCAACAGATTTGCCACTCTTCTTGAAGTGACCCTTTTTGGCCTTAACCTTCTTGAAACTGGTGGTCTTATTGACCATCAACACTTGATGTTCTTTCTTGATGTCCACTTCTGCAGATTTCAGCATCGCAAAGAGCTCATTAAGAGTCTTATTCATGCCTTGCATGTTATAGTTCAGCACAAAGCCTTTGTAGCTCGGAGGGAGCGACTGCAGCACCCTGTCAGTGATTAACTCATCCGGGATCACACATCCCAGCTGAATTAGGCGTTGGATATAGCCTCCCATGGTGACAACATGTTCACTGACAGAGCTGTGCTCCTCCATCTTACATGTATAGAACTTATCAGAGATCTCATATCTCTCAGCGCGGGTCTGAGTCTGAAACATGGTTTTCAGCTCTTCAACCATCTCATAGGCGCCGTGATGTTCAAAACGTTTCTGGAGATCAGTGTCCAGAGATGTAAGGATGGCACAGGCAACTATAATGTGGTCATCTCTGCGCGTCTCAAAGACATTTTGTTCTGCTTCAGGCGCATTGTCTGCAGGTGGGTCACCTAGCGCAGCATCGAGCACATAATGCTTCTTACACCCAGTGAGGATAATCCTCAGGTTGCGGTGCCAGTCAGTGAAGTTTGAACCAGATGATTTCAGTTTTTCTTTCTCAAGGAATGCGCTGAAGTTGAACTGAGCTACGTTGCGGGCCATGATCTACAACATTTTAGCAAAGACATCTTTAGACTATGTTCATGATAAAGAGTTCATTTTAATCAAATTACTAACGAACTCCCACTTAAAACAACATCCCTCATAGTTGTCTAGTGGTACACGATCCAAATCCACTACACCAAGTCCGATCTTCACGAGAGAAGATGTAGTTTCAATGGTGAACATCGAAATGTTGATCATATCATTCATATGACTCGTGTTTAACCTTTCGGTTCGTCGTGTTCCGAGTCCATGTCTGTACATGCTAGGCTCGTCAAGTTAACCAAAGTATTTCCGCATGTGTAAAACTGGCTTACACCCGTCGTATGTGAACGTAGAGTTTACCACATCCGATCATCACGAGATGCTTCAAAACGACGAACTTTCGCGACGGTGCATACTAAGGGAGAACACTTTATCTTGATATTGTGTGAGGGATCATCTTATAATGCTACCGTCGAGCACACGCAAAATAAGATGCATAAAAGGATAAACATCACATGCATAAAAATATGTGACATGGTATAGCCCTTTTATTGCGTCTTGATCTCCATCTTAAACGCACCGGCATGATCTCCATCATGGCGCCATGTTCATGTGGCGCCTTGGTTGTCTCCACCACGTTGCATCCCATATATTGCTAACTCATAGCGATAAATAATGCAATTACATGGCGTTTGAAGTTGACACGCAGGTCATACAATTGATAATTAAGACAACCATATGGCTCCTGCCGGTTGCCGTACTCATCGACATGCAAGTCGTGAAACATTACAAAACATGATCATCTCATACATCACAAATATATCATATGAAACAGTTTGGGCTATACCATATCACAAGCACCCCTGCAAAAACAAGTTAGACGCCTCTCCCTTATTCTTTGCAAATTTTACGTGGCTTAGGGCTTTCGAAGAAAGAACCGTTCTTACCTACGAACATGAAACCACAACGGTGATAAACAAATTATTAACAACCCGTTGTAGATTAAATCTTAACTATAGTGGGAGAGACAGACACCCGCAAAGCCACTTATGCAATACAAGTTGCATGTCAGTCGTGGAACAAGTCTCATGTACGTGGACATGTAAAGTTAGTCCGGGCCGCTTCATCCCACTATGCCACTAAGATTCAAAATACACAAAGGAAGTAATAAAAAGATTATCAACGCCCACATACACATATGTGTTCTACCCGTACCAAAACATCTACGCATAGATCCGGCTCTGATACCACTGTAGGAGTTTGCGCGATAGAAAACAAAAATTTCTCTCACATGCGGAAGCAACACTCAAGATCCTATCTAGAAGATTCTAGTAACGGGGAGAGTAGTTCATCATACCCTCGAAGAACACGCGCGTTGAACGTTTAATTCAACGCAGCTCGGTGAAGTTGTTGACGATGTTCGATCCGATCAGCACCGCAAACGAGCAGCACCTCCGGAGGCTTGCACACGTACAGCTCGATGACGTCTCCCTCTTCTTGATCCAGCAAGCTAGAGGGAGAAGTAGGTGGGATCGATTCCAGCAGCACGACGGCGTGGTGGTGGATATGGTGGAGAGTTCCCGCGGGCAGGGCTTCGCCAAGCGGTGCGCGGGAGGTAGAGGAGCAGCAAGCCAGTGATGCGGCCAAGCCTCTGTCTCTTGGTGCACCTCTCCCTCTTCTTTATATAGGCAAGGGGCTGCAGCCACTTTATTTCCAAAGTAGAAACTCCCTCTTTCAATAGTGGTAACCCCTTCTCATTTAAAAGGTGGTAACCCCCTCTTTCAAGAGTGGTAACATCCCTTTTAAAGGGCTACCCATTGAATGGCTGCATGGACCAAGTAGGACTGGTCAAATGGACCAGTGGGCCACCCTTGGTCGTTGGGGACAGGTGGGCCCCACTATGGGACCCTCCGGAACCTTCTAGAACATTCCGACACTCTGCCGAAAAATCCCGAACTTTTCCGGAACCCTGAAATCAACTTGCCATATATAAATCTTTACCTCCGGACTCTTCCGGAGCTCCTCGTGATGTCTAGGATCTCATCCGAGACTCCGAACAATATTCGGACACCATTAACAAAATTATCCCAGAGCTACTCTAGCGTTACCGAACGTTAAGTGTGTGACCCTACGGGTTCGAGAACGTGCAGACATGATGGAGACACCTCTCCGATCAATAACCATTAGAGGGACCAGGATATCCATAATGACTCCCACACATTCAACGAAGATCTTTATCGGTTGAACCACTATGTCGTGGACTACTATAATCCGTATACAATTTCCTTTGTCACGCGATATTTTACTTACCCAAGATTTGATCGTCGGTATCACTATACCTAGTTAAATCTTGTTACTGGTAAGTACTCTTTACTCGTTCCGTAATACAACATTCTCTGTGACTAACTCATTAGTCACGTGCTTGCAAGCTTTACCGAATGTGCACTACCGAGTGGGCCCAGAGTATATCTCTCCGAAACACGGAGGGACAAATCCCAGTCTTGATTCATGTAATTCAACAAGCACTTTCTGAGATACCCGTAAGACACCTTTATGATCACCCTGTCACGAAGCGATGGTTGATGTCCCCAAAGTATTCTTCCAGTACCCGGGAATAACATGATCTCATGGTCTAAGAAATAGGATACTTGACAATAAAAGGCATGACAATAAAAACTTAATGAAACGATCAATATTGTTATGCTTAGTTGGGTCTGTCCATCACGTCATTCTTCTAATGACATGATCCCGTTAATTAATTAACAACTCATGTTCATGGTTGGGAAACCATAACCATCATTAATTAACGAGCTAGTCTAGTAGAGGCTTACTAGGGACGCAATGTTGTTTACGCAACCACACATGTATTATGTTTCCGGTTAATACAATTATAGCATGGAAATAAACATATATCATGAACACGGAAATATGATAATAACATTTATTTATTATTGCCTCTAGGGCATATTTCCAACAGAACCCTAGCCGACGCTGGCAGTAGGAGCTCCACATCCCTCACCCTGCTTCGCCGCCACTGGAGGGGGCGCCGGCAAAGCCGTGCGCGCCCTAGGGAGGGTGGCGGTGGGGCATTTTCTTCTTCTGCGACGCTTCCTCCCGAGGCACGGGATCTGCGAAGGCTGGCTGGCCTAGCCAGGGCGCGTGCCGGCGCGGTGGAGGCGAGCTCGACGCCGATGCGAGGATCTCCAGAGCGTGTGGATGGAGGTGCGGGTGGCGCAGGCGACGCGCATGGGGGCTGGGCTCGTGCGGGCCCGATCTCGGCTTGCTTGGGCCGGTCCTGCCCACGCTTGCTAGGCACGGCGGTGGCCCTCTGGCGGCCATGATGGGGCGCGTGGAGCGGAGGCAGCGACGAGGCCCTGCGCATGGAGCTCCCGAGGGCGTGAAGACCGGCGCGGCTGGCCAGATGGAGGTTTGGTGGTTGGCGGCAACGTTGTCCTGCTTGGCTTGCTGCTCCCAGCGCTTCACGAGCGGATCGAGCTTCGGGCGAAAGCCTCGTGCCGGCCATGGTCGGTGCCGACGACGGCGGTGCCTTCGGGCATCGTTTTCTTCTTGTCTGGTCGTTTGTGGAGCTTCGTTTTCAACCCACGCGAGTGGTTGCAACATCTCCGGGTGAAAACCTGAACTCCTATGGAGAGGGCAGCGGCGAGGAATGCGTCACTACCTTCTTGAAGGCGTCACCTTGGAGTTGTTGGCCCTCATGGTGCAACGGATTCGCGACGGTCGTGCAAGATGGCACTGTGGTCAAGGGAGGTGGACGTCGGGGCGGCGGCTCTGGAAGGTGGTGGTGCGTCGAGGCGGCGGCTTGGGTATCCATCGCAGTGACGTCCTACGGGGCAGGACTGTGACCTTGCACGGGTTTGGGTGACAACCTTGTGCTGTGTGGGCAGCAGGTTCATCGATTCGGCCGGATCACCTCCAGGCAATGCAAAGATTGATTTGGTTGCTACGCCGGGGCGGCGGGCCCAGGTTTGGCGCGATGTTGAGGTCTGTGGGCGGTCATATTTAGCGAGGGTAGCAAGGGCTACGAGATGGCTGGGTTGTGCGGCGTTGTGGCTCGTGTGCGGCTTTGGTGCCGAGTGGTGTAAGTCGGGGCGGCGGCCCCCAGAGCTGGTGGTGGGCGTTCGTTGTGTTTGGTGGACTTGCGTCATGTGGGCGACGGGTCTCCTCGCGTGTGCAGTTTTTTGGCCCGGTTTTCCTCATAAACAGGGCAATATATGGTTTTTGGGACCGGTCTTCCTTATAAACTGGGTCAATTCTATTCTTCTATACGAATTGCTGGAACGGCATGCCCTCTTCGAGAGGTTACTTGAAGAAAAATAACATAATATGGTTTTGCTAATTCTAAATTGACTCAGAATTAACTAAATCTCGGCCGACTCCCTACCCATTAGATTTGCATCGTGATTTATGTGACCTGTGTAGGTTTCAACTCATTAGCCATTACATTTGCATCATGATTCATATAATATGTAAGTTGCAGCTGGGTTGCAATTTAGTTTTTGAGTTGCAAGTGAGTTGTAACTAATTGTTTTCTAGTTACACATGGTTGCGACTCACTAATAATTAGAACCGCGAAGCGATTTGTGTGATCTGTGAAGTGGGATGCAAGTAGAAATTTTATTTCCCAAAATGTTTATATTATATCAGGGATGAAGAAGCCGAGTTAGAGCTCAGTTTAGTGTGATCTAAGTGTGCCCACATAAGAATACTAGTAAGATTCGAAGATTTGTCTTTGATATACGCCAATATAATGAGTTTGAAGGTGAGCTCGTCTGAGTGCATGGTGTTGAGACTATGGTACAATATAACACACACGAAAAGTAGACAAAGAATAGACACAAGATGTAAGGCATTGCTCTCTCATTATTGTTCAAATCTTAGGAGAGATTCTTTATACGTGTTTCTACCTCTAAATATACAATTGGCCACTTAGAACAGTTCGAATAGGAGTCCGACTTCCTTGACTTGTTAGAGGGGAAAGTCCTTTTTAGGGTCGGCTTCCTAACACTCCCATTTTAAGTGCCACGTATGCTCAACTAAATCATTTTGAAGTTGTTGTTAAGTTACCCTATAACGTGTCGCATGATGAAATTCGATGAACCGTGTTAATGTTGCCGCTCAACCAAATCACCCTAGAACTGCCACTATTGGTCATAGAAACTATCATCACTCTCATCCTCTACGATCATGTTGTGCATTATCATACAAGCAGTAATCACCTCCAACATAGTGTTAACTTTAGAGTGTCGAACAATAGCCCAGCGAGATTGGAGCACACCAAAAGTGCGCTTCAATCCTTCCTATAACTCCCATGTTTTTTTGTAAACCTAGGCTTCTTCTCTCTTTGGGGATTTGAGATTATCTTCACAAAAGTAGTAAGGATATATACCATCGGTTAGGTAGTGTCCCTTGGTGTATGGGTGTCCATTGATCTCATTGCTCATCCATGGGGAATTGCCCTCCGAAAACCTAAAGAACACCGGAGAGCGCTGAAGCCCATTGATATAATTGTGGGAACCACCCATACCGAAAAAGGAGTGTCAAATTCAGAGATGTTTTGAAGGCACAGTTTCAAGTATAACCATGCACTCGACAACATGTCCCTTATATTGCCAAAGCCAAGCAAATGGATAGTTTCCACCATTTTGAATAGGAATCAGAAACCTTTCCACTTCCATTGCATGCAATTTATACTTCCAAGCATGCCAGTAAATCCGCTTAAGCCGGACAATGTCGGCAACATTTGGCTCTCTCAAATACTCTAGGCCAAACACCGTAATCACAGCTTTACAGAACTTGTACGTTGAGTCTAGGCGTGTGTGCTCACTCATGTGCATGTACTATTCAACAAGATCATCAATAACTCCATATGCAGGCATTTGAACAGCTGAAGTGCATTTCTAATAAGAGGAGACGCAATTCTTACCAAGGGAATCTTGCTTGCATTTGAAGTAATCATCAAAGTCATCACCCCCACCAAATGCGGTTAAGCACATGTGTCGCCATCCAGAAGCATCGCCGAAAAAAATTAGCAGGGAATGTTGGCTTTGTGCGATGAAAGTAATCTTTGGGCATAGCCCCCTTCTCTGTTACGATCCCCTGAACAATTGTTGATGCCTCGTAATATGTTCATTGATGAGCAAAACATCACTTCCATCGTCGAACGATGATGTGTACAAAATGTTGTTGTATAAGTACTTATCTGAGCTATCCGCCATGAGGAGATGGTGAATGTGTATCTCACAAACACCTCGGACAGCGTCTTCTCCGCCGCAGCTTCCTACCGATCACGGTGACATCGCCGTCTCGGATGGTGTGGGGGGGGGCGAAGAAAACGGGGCAAAGAAAGGGGAGGACGCGTCGCGATGACCGTGCGTAGAAAAGTAGTTTTGGGTAAAAACAAAGAATTCTATAAAACTTGTAAACCAATTTATCATGTTTCGTTTATTGCAAAATTTATAGAAAAACATATGTCCCGTAAATTTTATTTTTCTGCTTTATGATCACCGAAATCCCGGCGGCAGCACGGACAATACGGCTCATGTGGGTTTGGTCAGTCGATTTTTACAGCTGTTGCCCACTGCCCACCCAAGCCACGGCCACGGGCCTCATCCCACGGGTGCTGATCAAATAAACGACCAGCACAAGCCCCGGTATTTCCGTCGCCGATACCCAAATCCCCATCCCTTTGCAAGTAGTCTCCATCCAATCGCCTCCCTCCTCTTTGAGCTCCGTTCCCGACCGGCCGACACGAACCAGGAGATGGCGATGGCCCAGCAGCCGGATCCACTTGCGGTGAGGATACAGTAAGCTTTAGGGTTTTACAAGGTCGATTTGGCCGGTATCTAGCGAACACTAGTAGAAAAAGCAGCATCGGTTCAGCCCTTTTGTCCCGACCAAATTTATGAACCGAGACGAATGAGCTAGTGCAGGGACGGTAGGAACCTTTGGTCCCGGTTCGTGTTACGAACCGGGACGAAAGGGTCGCGGCATGCGCAAAGGCGGGCCCAGCGCCAGTGCGAGCTCCCTTTCGCCCCGGTTCGTGGGTTCCCCCTATATCATCTTCTTCCACCCTGGCTCCTCTCCATTTTTCATTGCTCCAAACTTCACCATTTTTCTCCTCCATTTCCTCTCCCTCACTCAAGTTAATGCCCATTTTTTTCACCATTTGTGAAGATTGAAGACACCCCCTCTATTCAAGGGTTAGAAACTTCATCATTTCTTCCGGCGTTGCTACTTTAGCTCATTCCATTGCTAGTTTAACTCATTTCAATTTTGTAGTGCTAGCTAGGTGTTTGATGAAATGCCTAAGTTAGGGAGTTCATTTTTTATATGCATTTTGGGCTCAAATTAATTTATGATTTGTGGGTTTTAGTGTCGTTCCGTCCCCGTCCTCACCGCCATCGATAGCCCGCGCCGTCCCGTGACCGGCACCACCTCGGTGAGCCTCTTTTTTATCTTTTATTTGAAAGAAAAATTACTTGTATGATTTAAATGCATAGTTATTTCTTGTATAATTTTCTTATGTTTTTTTATATGTATAGTGTCATGGTTTTGATATCCGCCCCCGTCGGCCCTCGTCCGGTCTATGATTCGGATGTGGTATATTTTTATAACTATTTGTTTCATTTCGTGTTTATAACAACTATACCTACCAACTTGACATAGACGCTTTTATCTAGGAGGTAGTTGAACCGGAGATTCCAACCGACCCTATTGTCGAGTTTTTTGTAAAAGAAAACAATTATTTGAAAGCAAAATTGAAAAGAAGTGAAGATCTTCATCTCCAATGCCTAGAAGAGAAGATGAAATTGGAGTTCAAGCTTGCCGACATCATCGATGAACACGAGTTCAAGCTTGCCGACGTCGTCGATTCTCACGAGATAAAGATGGATGCAATGCGCTTGAAGATTAAAAAGATCAGAAAATATGCCATTAGTCAAGAGGCTTGGTATCATTATGTTGTTGGTTCAATAATTACCTTAGTATTTGATTTTGATCGCATTTGTTGTTGGATTTAAATTCTTTAGATAGTTGTATGTTAGTTTCAATTAATGTATGTTTTATGAGAACTATGTATTACATTTACTTTACTTTGGTTTTAATGTGATGAACTTGTATTAATTAATTTTGTCACTATTATATATTCATGATGTAGTGTAATGGTTTTTGATATATTTATATAATGCAGATGAGCCGGCAATGGATGTATAGTGACCGACGCTGTCCCGACTATATTAATAGCATGCATAGTTTTCTCCGTGTGGCTGAGAAAAACAAGCCGTCGAATGGTTTTATTTCTTGTCCATGTAGTGTCTTCAAGAATACGCAGGATTACTCTACCTCAAAAACCATTCGCGTCCACCTGTTGCAGTACGGTTTCATGTCCGGTTATAATTGTTGGACCAAGCACGGAGAAAGAGGGGTTATAATGGAAGAAAATGAAGAAGAAGAGGATAATGACAACTATCCTACGTTCACTGAAGACGGTGATACTACAATGGGGGAAGACGAAGCTGAAGAAGAGCCCATTGTTGATGAGCCCATTGTTGATGAGCCCGATGATGATTTTGGTCGGGCCATTCTTGATGCACAGATAAACAGCGGAAGTGAAAACGAGAGGTTGAAGTTGGAGGGCATGTTAGAGGATCACAAAAAGTTGTTGTGCCCAACTTGCGAAGATGGCCAGAAAAAGCTTGGTACCACACTGGAATTGCTGCAATGGAAGGCAGAGAATGGTACATCTGACAGGGGATTTGAAAATTTGCTGAAAATAATCAAGAAGATGCTTCCAAGGGATAACGTATTACCCCCAGTACGTACGAAGCAAAAAAGGTTGTCTGCCCTCTAGGATTAGAGGTGCAGAAGATACATGCATCATTGACTGCATCCTCTACCGCGGTGAGAAGTACGAGAATTTGAATGCATGCCCGGTATGCGGTGCATTGCGGTATAAGATAAGGCGAGATGACCCTGGTGATGGTGATGTTGAGGGCGAGCCGTGCCCCAGGAAGAGGGTTCCTGCCAAGGTGATGTGGTATGCTCCTATAATACCACACTTGAAACGTTTGTTCCAAAACAAAGAGCATGCAAAGTTGTTACGATGGCACAAAGAAGACCGTAAGAAAGACCTGATGTTGAGACACCCCGCTGATGGGTCGCAGTGGAGAAAAATCGACAGGGAGTTCCCGAAATTTGCAGCTGACGCAAGGACTGGGATTCTTTCAATCAAGCACACTACACAGTTCTACATAATTCCAGCTTGGTGGCTCCGTATATCAAGGAACACATGAATAGTTTACGCTCTAAATGTCCGGAGCAGCCCGAAGAAGAGATTGAAAGAGAACACATGAAGACTTTCTGCGGGTGGTTGCAAACACGTTTCATTAATGACAGCACTGTTGAAGAACAACTACACTTGTTGGCCAAAGCACCATCTTCGACTATATTGACTTTTCAAGGGTACGAGATAAATGGGAATACATTTTACACGGCCGACCAAGATAAAAAGAGCACGAACCAAAATAGTGGTGGCCGCTTTGATGCAACAAACAATAATGGGGAAAAGGACACATATTATGGTTGCATAGAGCAGATATGGGAACTTGACTATGGACCTTCTTTCAAGGTACCTTTGTTCTGGTGCAAATGGTTCAACCTGGAAGGCGGGGTAAATATAGACCCGAAGTACGGAATGACTACAGTGGATCTCAAGAATCTTGGGTACGACACCGAACCATTCATCATAGCCAATGACGTGGCCCAGGTTTTCTATGTGAAGGACATGTCTTCCAGACCGAAAAAAAGAAAAGATAAGCAAGCGAATACATCATACAATGAGCCAAAATGCCACATAGTTCTTTCAGGGAAAAGAAACATCGTGGGAGTGGAGGACAAGACAGACATGTCAGAAGATTACAATAAGTTTGATGAAATTCGGCCCTTCGCAGTGAAAACTAACCCAAGCATCGTGTTAAATGATGAAGATTGTCCATGACTACGGCGCAATCAGAAGAAAGGGACACACACGAAGAAAAAGTGAACACTAGATAGGGATGTTGTTGGTGATGTGTAATAATGTATGAAACCTTTTATGTAACTGTGTTCTGAAAACTGAATGATTTGTATTCGGTCGATGAACTGAAGGATTCTGTAGATAGAACAAAACACATGGTTTCCCCGTCATACAGCCCAACGGTGGCTCGTGAGTGCCTGCATATCAAATGCACCGTTGGGCTGTATGACGGGAATCCGAATGATTTGCATTCGGTCGATGAACTGAAGGATTATGTAGATATATAGAACAAAACACACGGTTTCCCCTGCATACAGCCCAACGGTGGCTCGTGAGTGCCCGCATATCAAATACATCGTTGGACGTATGCAGGAAATCCGAATGCTTTGTATATCAAATGAACTACACTGAGTGCCGAACATGTTCGAGAGGGGGGCTATATATAGGGTCATGTGGCTGATACAACGGCTCACAAGCGCTTGAAAGAAACACACCCCTGATCCAATGGCTCAAAAGCGCTTGAAAGAAACACACCCCTGATCCAACGGCTCACAAGCGCTTGAAAGAAACACACGATCCGTGTGCTTCTTTACTCCCGGTTGGTGTTACCAACTGGGACTAAAGGCAGGCTTTGCGGTCACAACTCGTGTCAGTCACGGCCGTGAATGGGGCTGGCTCCTCCCGGCGTCTGTCGTGGGTTTGTCACGTCAGATGTCATGGATGACTTTGTAGGTGTGGGATTTGCGTGAGTCAATCGTCTCCGAGCTTGGGATCGCAGGAACAAGGACGAACACAGATTTACCCAGGTTCGGCCCCTCAATGTGAGGTAAAGACCTACTTCCTGCCTACCCTAGATTGGTATTGATATGATATATGTGGTGTTACAATGGAGGCGATCCGATCTGGGAACTCGCCGTAAGAGCTAGGGTTTTAGGGCTTGATAGCTTGACCCCGTCTAAGTCCTGCGAGTCCTCTTTATATACACAGAGGCTCGCTAGGTTACAAGAGTTCTACACGAAGCCGATTGCAAGCTTGTTATCCAAGGCAAGTTTTACCACCGACCTTCTGGAGCCTTCCTTTGGCAGGCCGCGATCCTTGATCGGCCCATCTTTTACATGGCCCAATAATAGCGTGATCATGAAGTCGCTGTTTTGGATTTGAATAAGTCGCGGGTTAATTATTCCCCCGACATTAGCCCCCAAGTGTAGCCTGAACTTCATGGAATATCTTGATATGTTTTCTTGACTTTGAAAGGTTCCTTGGACGTTTAGGCTGCACTTTTTTCTTTCTGGCTTGCACTTCCTTGCTCTGCGACTCATGATCACGTTGGACTGGCTTTTACCCGCACTTTTGGGGCGGCCTTGAAAATGCATCTGACTTCGTGAGCTTCTTACTCTGTCAAGGTTTGCCTGATAGCTTCAACACTTGATGATGACCAATCTTCAAATTTTTGATAACAATATGCTGTAGCCCCCAAGGATTGAGCTGATGTGATTTGACAATCATCTCAATTCTTCTCAGGAGGTTTTGAAGATCGTCACCTGTAGCTTGATGTCATAGATAAGAAACAATTGTTAAGATATAAGCAATTGCAATTGGTGTTGCCGTACTATAAGCAGTACATTGACCTCTAGTTAGGCCTTTCTGAATCCATTAAGTGGGCACTCGCGCGACTCAGTATTTCCTAGGAACATGTGTGTTCAGGGTCGAGAGCGGCCATGATAGGCAATCAAGCTCGATTGACGCCACACCCCAGTACTTTGGACGCATAATGCAAGTTGCAATCCGACTTAAGGTAAGTTTGATGGTTGCCAGTAGGTTGGCTGTTTCAGGGTACAAAGCCCCCAAGAAACAAATGATATATAGCTATAAAGCTTTGTTTATGATGACACATAAGGTCGCGCCTTGGTGGCAACCGAGTGTTATACATAGGGTTGGGTCGCACGTAGGCGGCGATCCCAGTTTGAGACATACGGCCGCGCCTAGGTGGCGGCCGATTTCTGATACATAAGGTACGGCCGCGCCTAGGTGGCGGCCGATTTCTGATACAGGTGTTGCAGGTCGCGCCTAGGTGGCGACCAATTTTGAAGCAAGAGCCCTTAGTGGCTAGGATGATACTCAGCTATAGGCAGCTGGAAAAGATGAAACTTAGCTCTGATTAGCTTTTTTATGTGTAGTAAGGTCGCAGTTGCGCGACGTTCCAAGGGCGAGGCGCTTCTAGACGATCCTCGAAATCATGGCGATCACTGCTTTCTTCTCTCACATCCAGCAGATAGTACGATCCATTGTTTAGTTTTTTGCTGATGATGTAGGGTCCTTCCCATGGAGAAGATAGCTTGTGCATTCCCTTATGGTCTTGCTTGAGTCGCAGCACTAGGTCTCCTTCTTGAAAGGTGCGGGTTCTGATGCGTCTGGCATGATAGCGTCGCAAGTCTTGCTGATACACCGCTGACCTTGATGCTGCCAAATCTCTGACCTCTTCTAATGTGTCCACAGAATCCTGCCGAGCTGCTTCATTATCTGCTTCGACATAGGCCGCAACTCTTGGTGAATCATGTATGATATCGCTGGGCATAACCGCTTCTGCTCCATAGACCATAAAATATGGTGTAAATCCTGTGGATCTATTAGGGGTTGTTCTTAAACTCCATAGCACGGCTGGCAGTTCCTCCACCCAACATCCTGGAGATGCTTCAACCTTTTCAATAAGGCGCGGCTTAATCCCATGGAGAATTTCCTGGTTAGCTCGCTCAGCTTGTCCATTGCTCTGCGGATGTGATACTGACGTGAGGTCCAGCCTTATCCCATTGTTCGCACAAAATATTTGTGTAGCTCCTTCAGAGGTGTTGCTTCCGTTGTCTGTAATGATACTATGGGGATATCCAAAGCGGAATATGACCTTCTTCAAGAACTTGACTGCTGTTTCAGCTTCACAATCTCCCACGGGTTCTGCTTCTATCCACTTTGTGAATTTGTCCACCACGACCAGGAGGTGAGTTTTTCCCGTTGGGACCGTCTGAAGGGTCCTACCATGTCAAAACCCCATACGGCGAAAGGCCATGTGATGGGTATTGTACGAAGTGCTTGAGCTGGCATATGATCTTGCCTGGCGTATCTTTGACATCCATCGCACACTCTGACAATCTGCTCAGCGTCTGCTAGCGCCGTTAACCAGAAGAAACCATGTCTGAACGCCTTTGCCACCAAAGATCTTGACGAAGCATGATGGCCACAATCGCCTGCGTGAATTTCGTGCAAGATTTTTCGTCCTTCTTCTGGTGATACGCATCTTTGGAATGTCCCGCAACGCTGCGCTTGTATAGCTCATTGTTTATTATTGTGTAGGCCTTGGATCGCCGTGTTATCTTGCGCGCCTCTACTTCATCCTCTGGTAGCACTCCGCGACTTAAATATGCCATGTATGGCTCTGTCCATGCCGGCTGTTCATGCAGGGCTGCGACTAAAGTTGAATCATCCTCTGGCTCTGCGATGTCAATCTCTGCTGGAGGCTTAACTGATGGGTTATGCAACTCATCCAAGAAAACATTGGGCGGGACTGATTGCCTATTGGATCCTAGCCGAGACAAGGCATCTGCTGCTTCATTTTGTCTTCGATCAACATGTTCAACTTGGAAGCCAGTGAAGTGTCCAGCAACTCTGTCCACCTCTCGTCTGTATGCAGCCATGTTTGCATCCTTACTGTCCCATGTTCCAGAAACTTGTTGAGCTACCAAATCTGAGTCTCCAAAGCAACGGATGCGACTGACATTCATCTCCTTTGCTATACGGAGTCCGTGAAGCAATGCCTCATATTCTGCTACATTGTTTGTGCAATTGAAGTGTATTTGGAGCACGTATCTTAGCTTGTCTCCCTTGGGGGAAGTGAGTACAACTCCAGCCCCCGAGCCTTGTAGCTGTCTTGACCCATCGAAGTGCATGGTCCAGTATTTTGTTTCTGCCATGGTGGGAGCGACTTGAATTTCTGTCCAATCATTGATGAAATCTGCGAGAGCTTGCGACTTAATTGATGTGCGCGGCTCGTAGCTTATATGGTGTGGACCCAGCTCGATCGCCCACTTGGCTACTCTTCCTGTTGCTTCTCGGTTGCGGATGATGTCTGCCAGTGGTGCCGAGCTGACCACAGTTATTGGGTGTTCCTGGAAGTAGTGCTTCAGCTTGCGACTCGCCATGAATACTCCAAACACTAGCTTCTGCCACTGAGGGTAACGCTGCTTTGAAGCCGTGAGCACCTCACTTACGTAGTATACTGGCCTTTGGACTGGGTACTCCTTGCCTGGCTCTTGTCTCTCTACAACCATCACGGCGCTTACGGCACGAGAGTTTGCAGCTATGTACAACAGCATGGGCTCTTATCTTTTGGAGCTGCCAGAACTGGAGCATTTGTCAACTGAATCTTCAGGGCTGTTAAAGCTTCGTCGGCTTCTGAGTCCCAAACGAAGGTATCTGATTTTTTCAGCAATCTGTATAAAGGCAGGGCTTTTTCTCCCAGTCTTGATATAAAGCGACTTAACGCCGCGACGCAACCGGTAAGTCGCTGTACGTCCTTGATCTTTTCTGGTTTTTGGAGGTCCATTACAGCCTTTATCTTGTCAGGGTTGGCCTCGATGCCTCTTTCTGACACTATGAACCCCAATAGCTTCCCCGCTGGTACTCCAAAGACGCACTTCGTCGGGTTGAGCTTCATGTTATATCTTCTGAGATTTGTGAAGGTTTCTTCCAAGTCACTGATGAGATCCTGGCCTACTTGCGATTTAATGACGATATCGTCCACATAGGCGTGAACGTTGCGACCTATCTGCTCATGCAAGCAACTTTGAATGCACCTCTGGTAAGTCGCACCTGCGTTCTTCAATCCAAAGGGCATGCTTACATAGCAAAAGGCCCCAAAGGTGTGATGAAGGATGTCTTTTCCTGGTCCTCCTTCTTCATCTTGATTTGATGGTAGCCTGAATAGGCGTCTAGAAAGCAAACAACTCGCATCCGGCTGTTGAATCAATCACTTGGTCAATCCTTGGCAAGGCAAATGGGTCCTTTGGACAGGCTTTGTTGAGACTGGTGTAGTCAATGCACATTCGCCATGTGCCGTTCTTTTTCATAACTAGGACTGGGTTTGCCACCCACTCCGGGTGATATACTTCTGTGATGAATCCTGCGGCCAATAGGCGAGCTATTTCTTCCCCTATCGCTTTTCTCCTGTCGTCGTGGAAACGCCGCAGCGGTTGCTTTACTGGCTTGGCCAGGGGGTTCACGTTAAGACTGTGTTCTGCCAATTCCCTTGGCACCCCTGGCATATCTGATGGTTTCCATGCGAAGATGTCCTTGTTTTCCTGAAGGAAAGCGATGAGTGCCCGCTCCTGTTCTTTCTCCATGTGGGCTCCGATGCTCGCCTGCTTGGATGAGTCGCCAGGAACAAGATCTATCTGCTTGGTGTCTTGGGCCGCTTTGAATTTCATTGGTGGTTCGGCAGATGGCGTGGTAACTACGCTCATATCATTGGGATCCACCTGCGACTTATAACTCTTTAGCTCTTCAGCGGCACAAGCTGATTCTGCGAAGGCTGCATCTCCCTCCTCGCACTCTATTGCTTTTTCTCTATCGCCGTGCACTGTGATGACCCCTCTTGGTCCTGGTATCTTCAGCTGTAGGTAAACGTAGCATGGCCTGGCCATAAACTTGGCGAAGGTTGTTCGTCCGAACAGGGCGTGATATGGGCTCTGGAATTTTACCACTTCTGAAGTTTTCTTCCGTCCCAAAGGTTACTCCCAGGGTTATCTTTCCCACTGGCTGTGCTGACTTTCCTGGGACGATGCCGTGAAATACGGTCGTCGTGTGTTGCAGGCTGGAGTCCATGAGCCCCAAGCGCTTGAACGTATCGTAGTACATGATATTTATGCTGCTTCCCCCGTCCATAAGCACTTTGGTTAGCTTGTATCCTGCTACATAAGGTGCCACAACTAGCGCCAGTTTCCCTGGCTCTCGCACTTGCGGCGGATGATCGTCGCGACTCCAAGTGACTGCATGTTCTGACCATTTTAGCCAATTGGGGGTTGCTGGTATCACAGCATTTACCTGCTGGCTTCTGCGACTTAATTTTCTTCCCTCTTGGAGGTGTTGATAACTATTGTATGGTACTGCCCCACCTGCCTGGGGTTACTCGCATTGTGCGGCCCGGCGCCTGAACCATGAGTCGCACCAGGGCTTCCTTCATGGTGGTTTCCCCTGTTGTGTTGGCTTTCTTCTTTCCACTTCTTGTAATAATTACATTGCGCCTTGGTATGGTCTGCTGGCCGCCCGTCGCCTCCCGTGTGAAGATCGCACGGCCGATTAAAAACTTCTTCCATGTTAATTGGACGAGAGCCGATTCCTCGGCCTCTTCCTCGTTGGCCCCTGAAACCTCCACGTGTGTTGGCGACAAGCCCAGAGTTTCCTTCTTCACTCTTGCGCTTGTTTTGATTCGCGTTGTTGTGGCTAGTTTGTTGCTGTTGAGGCTTGCTGGTATTTTTCTTTCCTTCAACAGCGGCCTTCTCCTCTTCTCCATCTGACGCATCTCGGGTCTTGTCTGAGCCAGCGTATTTGTTAGCCGCAGCCATTACCTCGCTGAGACTCTTGACCTTGCCCTTCATGCGACCTAACTTATGGATCAGTGGTTCGAACTTACAATTTTTCTCCATGACTAGGACAGCTGAGCTTGGAGGTATGTTGTCTGAGGAGTGTATAATTTCTGCCACCCTCCTCATCCAGTGGCGACTTGACTCGCCTTCCTTTTGAACGCAACGCTCTAGATCTTCTATATTGCAGAGTCGCTTGCAGGTTCCTTGGAAGTTTTTGACGAAAGCGTCTTTCAACTCTTCCCAGGTATTTATGGAGTTGGGGGGTAGATTTTGTAGCCATATGTGAGCCGCGCCCTCCAACATCATGTTGAGGTACCTTGCGCATATCTCTTCTGAAGCATTTAAAATACTCATCCCCATCTCGTAGTTGTTTAGCCAGGTGGTAGGGTCCATGCTGGCGTTATAGTTTGCCACCTTGCGTGGTCCTTTGAAATCTTCAGGGAAAGGTTCCGATCTGATCTTCTCAGTGAAGCATGCCGGACCTTTGAGTCGCGAGGACAAAGCTGTGGATGTGCCCGTAGGGTTGTTAACTTCCACGAGCCGCGTCTGCGTCGTTGGCATGATAGCCTGTGCTTCTGCGGCTTGTTCCTGCTGCCTCTGCGCGACCCTTGATACATCCTCCGGTGGCCGGCTTTGGACGCTTCTTTCTGCCGCGATCCCGCGGCCGGCCAGTACGGGGGGCTGCTGCCCCTCGGCTTCTGCCCTGTTGGCCTGTTGTAGGACAGCAGTGCTCAACATCTGTATCGCACGCCGTGCTTCAGTGTTGATTGGGTCGTCGCCTGTTGGTACCATCTGTGTCAAGATATTAGCCGCAGCATACATGTTATCGACCGGGCTTTGGTAGTGGCCTTGTGGGGTATGAAACCTCCTTGGTTGTTGCGATGGTAGTTGCTGGGCTTCGTGGACAATCGATGGTTCCAAAATCCTTGCGACTGGTTGGTCTCCAGCAGCTGGAGTGGGTGGAAGTTCTATTGTTGGTTGAGTCGCGCGCGCTTGCGCCTGCGAGTCAACTTGTCTTTGAGTCGCGGCGAGCGCGGCTATCCTTTGCCGTTCCTGTTGGATTCCTTGGTTCACCTGTTCGAGCCTGCCGCGCTCTGCTTCCATCCTCCGAACCTCGTACAGGAGCTCGGCCCTGGCGGCCTCAATTTCTGTTGCGCGGACAGCGGCGTTCGTGGCTGACCCGGGATAAGTAGTGGGTTTCCGGGAGGCGTCGACCTTTCGGCTTCTCCCGCAGTTCCTGACGTACTTGCACCTCCGGTCATGTAGACTCCGACTGGTGCCGCCTCCCGTCCTGCCATTGGTGCGTAATCCCACTACTAGGAAAAGGGTTATAGGTAGGTTGACATTCTTTGGCGCACCCTTAATTGGTGCGCCACAAAATTATTTTTTGTGGCGCATGGTGCCTGGTGCGCCACCGAATTTCGCAATTCTGTGGCGCACGAAAATCGTATGCGCCACAGAAATGTGAATTTCTATGGCGCACCAGGTCCTGTGCGCCACAGAAAGTCACATTTCTGTGGCGCACCTAGCCACGTGTGCCACAGAAAGTTAAATTCCTGTGGCGCACCTGGCCACGTGCGCCACAGAAATTTAACTTTCTGTGGCGCACATGAGCTGGTGCGCCACAGAATCTCTCAACTAGCTACAAGCCACCCACTGCTCCAGCGTCTGACCCCACATGTTTGTCCGACGTGGCGCCGTCCCATTGGTCACACCACGTCACCGCAGACCGCACCACTCGCCACTCTCCTCATCCTCGCCACACACGCCGCAGCCCACCCACTGCTCCCCACCTACCACGATCCAACTCCCATGCTTCCCGGCCGCGCCCCATCCTCTTCCCACCGGCGCCGGGCGTCCCAGCTCCCACCCCCGCCGGGGGCCGTGCGCCTCCACCCCTCCCTTCCTGGCCGCGGCCCATCCCTTCCCGGTCGCGCCCCATCCCCTTCCCGCCGGCGCCGCGCGTCCCAGCCCCCACCCCCGCCGGTGGCCGTGCGCCTCCACCCCTCCCTTCCCGACCCCGCGCTCGACTGCGTCCTTGACCACCGGGAGGGAGATGTGGATCCTCTCCATGGCGGTCCTCACCGCGGGATCCTGCGGGTCGAGGTCCTGGAGGGAGGCGAGCTGCCCGGAGGATGGGCCGGCAGGGTTGCGTCCGATGAGCGTCAGGGCCTGGGCCGCCATGAGGAAGACGGCGGCGGAGTTGAGCTGCTGCACCGGCTGCACCAAGAGACCAAAGGAGCGGGCAGGCCCTGGAGTGGGGACGGGTGCGGCGAGGTGGGGTCGGGCGGTGGTATCCCGGCCACCTCCTGCAGGTGCGGCTTCCTCCACCGCCTGTCCGACGTGGCGCGCCCCCGCCCACCTCCTTCCAGGGTCCCTCCACCTCCTGCGCACGCCGCCGGAGGGCTCGTCGAGGAGGTCGTCCGGTGACCAGGATGCTGAGGCGTACAACGCCGCCGCTCCGTGCTGCTCCCCAACGCCGACG
Organism: Poa pratensis; assembly: GCA_947311845.1. Lineage (NCBI taxonomy): Eukaryota > Viridiplantae > Streptophyta > Magnoliopsida > Poales > Poaceae > Poa > Poa pratensis. Next base: position 87,408,993 of record CAMZMU010000035.1, read on the forward strand.
ACCGCGGTGGCTGGGTGGCATCCTTTTTTTTAACCTGAGAAACAACTTCTGTGGCGCATCTGCGCGGTGCGCCACAAAATTGTACGTTTTTAGTGGCGCATGACCGGGTGCGCCACAGAATATATATTTTAGTGACGAGAATTCTGTGGCGCATCCGGCGTGCGCCACAGAAATGTAAAAATGTGCGCCACTGTTAGCCCTTTTCCTAGTAGTGTCCCAGTAACTGTCCTCAAGAGCTGGTATGATGGACCCAAATTCTTGCGAGTCCATGCTTTTCAGAGACTCTTTTCCGTCACTGGCGAATCCTTCTGCTGAGTCGCCTTCTTGGGCTGAGCTAACAGATCCGCCGCCAATGAAACCGACGAAGACGTTGATAGATCCAAACGGGATGATACGGCCGGTCTCCAGGTAATCAGCTTCTGGTCCCCAGCTTGAGTCGTCAATGAGAGGCGTGCCATCGACCATGATGATGTGGCCAATGGCGAGATCTTCAGCTCCTTTCATCGATCCTACGTGGAACGTGACGCTCTTGACCGCATGCCCCACGGTGGGCGCCAACTGTCGTGGGTTTGTCACGTCAGATGTCATGGATGACTTCGTAGGTGTGGGATTTGCGCGAGTCAATCATCTCCGAGCTTGGGATCGCAGGAACAAGGATGAACACAGATTTACCCAGGTTTGGCCCCTCAATGTGAGGTAAAGACCTACTTCCTCCCTACCCTAGATTGGTATTGATATGATATATGTGGTGTTACAATGAAGGCGATCCGATCTAGGAACTCGCCGTAAGAGCTAGGGTTTTAGGGCTTGATAGCTTGACCCCGTCTAAGTCCTGCGAGTCCTCTTTATATACACAGAGGCTCGCTAGGTTACAAGAGTTCTACACGAAGCCGATTGCAAGCTTGTTATCCAAGGCAAGTTTCACCACCGACCTTCTGGAGCCTTCCTTCGGCAGGCCGCGATCCTTGATCGGCCCATCTTTCACGTGGCCCAATAATAACATGATCATGAAGTCGTTGTTTTGGCTTTGAATAAGTCGCGGGTTAATTATTCCCCCGACAGCGTCGTTCCCCCTAATCCTACGGCCTCAGAGCTAGCAAGTCCGGTTATGTAGATATGTGTAGCTGTGTTATGAAACCTTTTATGTAACTGTGTGGGGATGTTAAGGATATTTTTAAAATAAATAGATAATTATTACAAATTTTTAGACAATTAAATCAATAGATAAAAAAGAAATAAAAAAAGATATGATTTTCAGAAATATTGAAACATTTAAATTAAATATATATAAAAAAGAAACTAGATAAAAAAATATACGAAATAAGAAAATATATGTTTTTCAGAAATAAGAAAGGATGTTTTAAAAATAAAGCGATAATTATTACAATTTTTAGATAATTAAATCAATAGATATAAAATAAATAAGAAAAAGATATGATTTTCAAATATTGGAACATTTAAAAAAACTAGAAAAAAACAATTCAAAAAGCATGTAAATCAAAGTATATAAAAGAAACAAAAAAAGGAAACAGAAATAGAAACTAGAAAAAGAAACAAGAAAAAAAAATAAAAAGGCCCATTAGTCGCGGTTGGTAACACCAACCGGGACCAAAGGGCCGTTGGGCTTCGCGCGCAATTTTTCGCGGCCCAGACAGACCTTTGGTCCCGGTTGGTGTTACCAACCGCGACCAAAGGGTCTTTGGTCCCGGTTCGTGGCTGGAACCGGGACCAAAGGTCCTTTTAGTGCTTTTTAGACCTGCCTGCTCGTCTGTTCTGCGCAGTTGCGCCTGAAAAGACGAAGGAACTGCCCCTGCTCCACGCCGTCGCCGCCAGGCTGCCCTGCTCCACGCCGTTCCCGTGCCGCCATCGCAGCCGTCTCGCCTCCACGCCGTGCTCCGGTGCCGCCCTCCGTCGCCTCCCCGCGTCGTACACGTGCTCCGGTACGGTGCCCTCCCGACGCCCGCCCGCCGTCGCGCACCTCCGCGCCGTGCTCCACCACCAGACGATCTGCCGCCTCGCCTCGCCGTCGCCGCCTCGCTCCTCTCCCCCTAGCGCTACAGGCCAGGTGCCGCCGGCTCGCCCTCCTCCTTCTCCACGCCGGCCGAATCGCCTCCCCTGCTACAGAGGTTAGTTTCTTAATTATTCTTTTTTCTTCTTTTTTTTCATAGTTTAGGTTATTAGTGTTAGTGTTATTAGCAAATTTGATAGTTATTAGCTTCAAATTTATTATAGTACTAGTAGTTTAAATTTATTAGATGCAATTTTTTTAGTTTTGTGTTAGATATGCAAAATAGACGATTTTGTGTTAGATATGCAAAATGAGATGATTGTTTTTGTATGTGAGATTTGCAAAATATATGATGTCGGTGGAGAATTGTATGCAAATTGTTGTGCTATATATGCAAAATTAGATGATTGTTTTTGTATGTGAGATTTGTAAAATAGATAATGCAGGTGGAGAATTGTATAAAAAACCGAGATTTGTGTTAGTTTTGGAAATGTGCATGCAAATTTGTTAGTGTTAGCAAATGCATGTGTTAGTGTTGGCAAATGCATGTGTTAGTGTTAGGTAAATTTGTTAGTGGTGGAATTTGCTAGTAGTTGGTATAAAATTTAAATTTGCTAAGTAGTTGCTATAAATTTGCATTCACATTTGCTAAGATGCAAATTTTAAGATTCATATTGTTTTTACAAAATTGATTGCAGGGACATTGAGTTATATATAGATCCAAATTTTCCGGACGCCTTCGGCAGAGACGAGGAGCGTGAAGAGCAAATGGATCCAAATTGTCCTGACGTCGCCACTAGAGACGAGGAGCGTGAAATGGAAATGCTTCAGATTATAGCAGGACATGCAGCCGCGCCTGTCGTGAAGAAGATGGGGTAATTGGAGAAGATTATAGCTCCCAATTTCTGAACAACTCCAGTGAGGAGGTTGAGCAAGAAGAAATTTGTAGAGAGGAGGAAGTGCCCTTAACAAACTCCGGCGAGGTATATTAAGCCTCTGTTGATCGATCACACTAGATGTATTATTTGAGTTGTATTGCAGTTATTAACGAATCATTTTTTCTTTTAGCCCTCCGGATCGAGCAAATCATCCGCAGCTAAAGGGTCGAAAGGGTCGAAAGCAGTGTCGAAACGAGCCCGGCGAAGCCATTGAAGGAGGGTCAAAGGATAGTGATCGACAGAGTTAGTGATAGTGGCGAACCGATGGAACCCTTACAGTGCCGCCACAAATATATAAATCAATGCGGAGTTGTTGTTAGGGACTTGGTCCCGATCACCCTTGAAGAATGGCATCAGCCGAAGGACGAGAACAAGCCAACTACTTATGTTGGCAATACCCTAAAAGATTTGTGTTGGGACACGCTCTTGACAAAGGTCAACCTACCGCCAGGTCTACCCGAGCAGTTGAAGAAGAAAGTCAAGCATTGGACTCTTATTAAGATGTCCGAACAATTCCGGACCTGGAAAAAAACATATGGAAAGCTTATGTAGAGGCGAAGGAACAAGATCCAGAATTCACTGGACCACTAGTGAAGATACAACAGCAGTGGCCCACATTTGTGAAGCAAAGAAAATCAGAGGCCGCTGTGGCCCGATCGAAAACAAATAAGTTAAATGCTGGGAAGAAGGAATATCACCACACTTTGGGGGCAGGTGGCTACAAGGCTGACGTGCCTAAGTGGGAAGCTTTTGAAGCAAAACTGCTTGATAACGGGATCATTCCACAGACAGCGGACTGGCTCGAGTGGTCCAAGTTTTGGTTGTTCGTGCATGGGGCAGGGTTGGACCCAGTGACAGGGCTGATTGTTGCTCAGGGAAGATGGAAGGAAAAGTTGAGTATATAACCAAAGAACTTGTGGACGCAATAGATAAAGTTCGAAGGGGAGTGTACGTGGTCGACAGAGAGAAAGACGAGCTGTCACTCGCACTCGGGAATCATGAAAAAGTTGGACGAGTACGAGGCTATGGACCAGAGTTTCGTGGAAGCAAGGTTTTCCGGAAGACGCTCATACTTATAGAAGCCGTCAGAGAAAGAAGAAGCAGGAGTCAGACCGGTTATCGGCATTGGAACGCAAGGTGCAGCAGCAGCAGGAGCAACTAGACACAATAAGTCAGCAAAGGGCATCTCAGCAGCAGCTAGTAGGTCCTGAAGTCGAAGCCGCCCCATCTGATCAGCAGAAAAGCAGCGTGGGTTCCACGCAGCTAGAACATTCTGAACTCGAACCGCCGGCGGCTCACTACCCCGTAGATGATATCATGGAGAAAACAGACTGTGAGCTACATATGTCAATGAAGAACATGTCCATCAAGGTGGCGGTCGGCTATGCTTTACCTAAACAATCTGGAGCAAGCTACCATCTCGGTGCGAATCCAGCTGGCTATGCTCGTGTCGGGGTGGATGAAGTTGTGCCCTTATATGCTAATCTGGTCCTTGACATTCCTGGAGGTGACGGCGAGAAGACACTGGGAGAAGTCAAGAAGGGTATCGCTCTCTGGAACAAGAAAAACATCGTGTTTCCAAACTTGGCGCCAAGGCCACCGACTCCTCCGAGTAGCAGTCCCCTACCTCAAGATCCATCCCCCCACCTCAAGATCCATCCCTCGACGCCCCGTCCGTCACGAGTCCATCGCCCGCGACGTCCCGTCCGTCGATTGCGCCCACTGCTAAGTCCTTCTCGTTAAAGCGGAAACTAAACTTCCCGTCGACGAGCAGAAGTGCAGATAAGTTAACTCGAGAGGAACGCGAGTTGCTAAAGCCTCTTTCAAAGAGACCTTACGACTTGACTCCAGAGGAACTCGATGAGTCGGTGCGTGCCAATTTGAAAAGACAAGTAGGACCGAAACGGCCCCCGCCTAAAGAGATAATACCAGTAGAAAAAGTTGATAGATGTTTGAAAAACCTATCGTGTGGACCGCCATAGCCGCCTAAATTGCGATATGACTATGATCGTGTTATTGAGAAGACAATTAGTCAAGAGAAGCAGGAGAAGGAGGCGGCATATCGCCTAAAGAGGGAGCAGATGCAGATGGCAAAATACGGGAAACAAGTGTCCCAGCTCGGAGAACAGGCAAATCAGTCGATCCCCCGCTCAAGGTGATGCCCGATAAGAAAGTACACCACGACACTGGCACCATAGGCGACCCCAGAGAGTATCAGTATGCATGGACATATGTCTACGGGAGGTCCCTGGTCAGACCTGAGCAGGTCAATTCTCTAACAACACAATTGCGTCGATTGCATCAGTGGTACGAGAACGCCGCAAAGGCCGGGCATGATGCCTTCTGGGTGTCATATAAGAAAGAGCATTACTTCACGGATGACGCGATGTATATTCCGTTTTCTGAAATTTTTCAGTTATTCAACCAAGACGCCCTCGACAAAGCCCTCGTCAGTTGCTATTGTTTGTAAGTGATTTATTTATGCAATTTAATTAAGTCTCTAGCTCTGCTCGTTCATTGTCTGTAATTATCTCACTATATTCTTTTGTACGCTATTATGCAGAATGAAGATTGTCGAATGCAGACAACGCCGCATCTATGACACTAGGTTCATTGACCCATATTATATTCATCAAGTGACCGTAAATAACCATCCCGCGGACACAGAGAAAAGCTTGCTCCGGTCGTTAGTGAAACAAAATACCTGCGCGGAAATACTTTTTCCTTACGCCTTCAAGTGAGTGTTACTGTACCTTCTACACATTCTATTTTTCTTACTCGATGTTTAGTGTAATCGATGAGTCATGGACATATAAACGTGCGCAGATTTCACTGGATTCTGCTAATCATTAGAATTGACCAAGGAGTCGTTCAAGTCATGGACTCGATAAGGAAAGATATGGACGAGTACCAAACCTTGATATATATGCTCCAGAGGTAATTTCAATCATTATCGCTCTATATCGACCTCTTTCATTCATTTTTTGATATCAAATAATTAATAACTCCTTTAATCATTTTCTTTTGGCAGGCAGGGTTTGGAAACGGTTCATCGTGAAGGTTCCAGGGGATTGGAAACCGGAGCTGTATTTTTATACCACCAAGGTAAGTAATACTATATATATAGGTCCGCGCAACTTTTTAATTATAGTTTCAATACCATTATCATGCTTGATTATTATTTGATTAAATTCTATTTTTTTTAAGTGGTGTCTGAGGCAGCCACAAGGGACTAATTTATGTGCATACTACGTTTTCGAGTACATACGCTCTTTTGTCAGTGAGCGGAATAGAGAAGTCAGAACAGCTGAAGTATGTATACACTATTCGCAATTTTTTTATTACCATATTGTGTTGAGTTCCATTCATAAATTACAACTCACATATTCATATTGATCTAGATGGATCGAATGCGGGACCAGCTCATACCAACGAAGCGCCTAAAAGCAATTCAAGAGGAATTGGCGGGATTTTTGAACTCGGAGGTCCTAAAGAAAACTGGAGAATTTTATCACCCTAGCAATTATGTTTTGCCTCCAATGTAATTGACGTGATCTCGACGTGTGAGAAACGTGATGTAACATTACAAGTTTTTCAAAAAGTTGAAAAATCAGAAAAATTTAAAACTTTTGAAAACTATTATGTATTTGGCTTTGAAAAGAAAAAAATCATGCATGCATTCATCATCTTATTGCATTATTGCATTTGGATACTTCAAAAGTGAGAATTAAAAGTTCCACTGGAAAACATATTTAAGAAAGTATAATAAAAGGGCAAATTATGCCCTATATATATTAATTGGACTTTTATTGTTTTATTTGTTCTATTCAAATTTTGGCGGTGACTTGATGATACTTGTTTAATCCCAAATTTACTTGTGTGGTGTTTTATTTAAGAAACAAATTTTGTGTTCCAAAACCTATATTTTAAAATAGACATTAAGTTTCAAAATTCCTTTTTACCACATTTCAAAAATTCTTGTGACAAAATAATAGTTAAAATTTCATTCGAAAGTTTCAAAACAAAGACTTTGATTTTATAAAACTATAGGAGTTGGTTTGATTTGATTTGGTTTTATAAATCAAAGGTTACAAAAGTTTGCAAAAAAAATTGAAAAGGAGAAAGAAACAAAAAAAAGGAGAGGAACCGAGCAAATGGGCCGAGCCCACTGCCTCTCTCTCGCGCGCGTGCCCTGCAGCAGCCCAGCTCCAGCCCAACCCCGGCCTCTCCCCTTTCTCTCACTGCCAGGTGGGCCCCGCCCATGACGCCAGCCATGACGTCACGCGTCTTCAACCTCTCTCGCAAGAAACTCTCCCGAAACCCTAACCAAACTCGGATCAAATTCGTTGAGATTTGCTGCGTGTTTTGCACGAACTCCGGCCCCATATAAACCCCCATGATCTCCGCGTCAAAATCCCCCAAAAACCCTAGCGAATACACCCCCAGGCTGCTCGCATCGATCCCCGCCGTGCCGCCACTGCCGCCGCCGTGTTCTTCAAACTCCGGTGAACATCGACCACCTCGAGCCTTCTCCCCTGCCCCATCTTCTTTGTAATGTCCATGCGCACCCGTATGAATTTTCCCGTGGTTTGTTTTGCCCCAGATCGCCGTGTCCGTGCTCGACCGAAGCTCGCCGCCGCTCGCTCGACTCCAGCGAGGTTTTCACGACGAACCAGCGTGTCCCCGTCCACCGCGAGACCTTCATCGACTTCGCCTCGACGCGCTGCACCCAGTGGTACGACTCGCGCATCTCGAACTCCTCTCCTCCGCCGCATGCGTCCACGCCGGCCATGGCGCCGCCGTGGAAGCTAGGTTTCTGGCGAACAGCGCCGCTTGTTTTAGGTCAAACGAATCTCGGCCGTCCGATCTCGTTTTAACGCGTGAGATTAGATCCATCCGATGAACCGGTACCGGCGAATCAGAGCGCGCCACGTCGATAGCCCAGTCAGCAGCAGCGTCAGCAGCACAGTCAGCAGCTCCGCACCAACCAGAAGACGCCACGTCGACGGAGGACTTCAGCGCGAGGATCTTTTCAGTTTTCTTTATGTTTTAGTCCCTGCGCATCACAGATTAGTCCCTGGATTTTAGATTCATTATTAATTTTTATTCCTTTAGCCAAAATTTATGAAATTTATATTTTTGGAAAGCTAATAGTGTGTAGAAACTTTCTGTATGCTTAATTTGGGGTTTGGACGAAAGTAATTTAGATAAATTTTAAAAATGGTTTAATTGATATTTTGGCTATAATTTAATTTTAAAAATTGATAATTGAGCAAAATATTTTGCTATATTTTTGTTTGTATAAATAATGGCCGTAGCATTGCTCTGTATTTTTGTAGAAGTGTTTTTATGTGTTTTGCATGTAAATTGTTTTTATTGCTTTTTAGGTGTTATTTTAATAAGTAAATTATATTAAAATTGTTCTCCACATTAATTTCGAATAGAAATTTTAGCTAAGTCATGATGATCATGTTAGATGCAAAATAACTTAGAAATATTTTACCTCTCCCACAAAAGTGTTATTTCTTTCTTAGAAAAATTTTGAGTAATAAAATTTTGACAACACTTTTCCTTGGAAAATTTCCTTAGAAAATATTTGATAATTATTTTGACAACAGTATTTCCCTTAGAAAATTTCAACATCTTAAAAGTGTTAAATCTTTTCCTTAGAAAAATTTAGCATCTTGAAAACTTAGTGGTTTTAGAATATTTTCCTAAGTGTTATTTTTGACAAGTGTTTGTCCTTAGAAATTTTATCAACTATGGTTTTAAAAGTATTTTTCCTTAGAAAAATACCAACACCTTATTTTATGAACTCTTACTTAGAAATTATTTTGACTTATTGTTTGACCTCTTTGGTCCTTAGTTATTTTGGAACCTCTTGTTTGCTTGCATTTCCTTAGAGCTTTTACATAAGCATGGCATGCATAATTAAGTCCTTAGTATTATTTTATACTTTCACATGACCTCCTCCTTAGAAATTTTGAGGATGAATGCTAGCTCTTTTGACCCCTCTAGTTAAAAACACTAAGTTAGAAATTAGTGGAAACAATCAAGAACCAAAGAAGGACTTAGCCAAGAAGACAAGACTCAGGAACATCTCCAAGAAGAAAAGTACTTAGAAGAAATCAAGAGAAAGTTCATGAAGACCAACCAGCTACATTTTCTAAGTCTTTCTTTCCTTTCTCTCCTTTCTTCCTCCTTCTCCTAAACTTCATGGTGGCTAAGTTATATCCAAGATCAATCTTCTGCCAACATCATCAAGTCTTCAGAATCAACAAGTCCACAAATGCGCAATGAAGTCATCACATCAAGTAAAACTACAAGGAAGCAAAGAGAAGAATTTTAGAAGACCAACTACTTCTTTTCTTTCTATCTCCTTTTGTCTCACTTTGGACATAGGCCAAGTCCTCGGTGTTTAAGACTAAGTTCATAGAGTGCTATTTGAAGATCAATGAAGCTGCAAAGGAGTTGAAGATTATTTGAAGACCAAACTTGTGAAGACTTAGAGTAGCTTTACAACCTTCAATTGGTGGTTTTATCAGAATGGGATAATGTTATTTTGTTGTCTTTCCCTTATTTTGTTTTGCTTGTCTTTTATACCACATTTCTCTGTGTCATCCTGCATCACATGCATATCATATTTTTCTAAGTGTTGCATTTATGATTGTATGTTTATTTGTGATTTGTTTGACTTGTTAGAAATTCCGGAGAGAGACGAAGGTGGTTGCAACTGCTACACCTGTTCTTCTGTTTGCCAAGGCAAGTGGCACACCCCCATAAATTTCCTAAGTATTTTTCTATGCATGACTTAGTGTATTTCTTTATATGCATGTGTAGGATAGTATTGCTATGCTGAAACTAATATCTCCTCTACACTAGTTGTGTCTAGAATCCTATTGATAACTTAGTAGAATTATTGGTGCTACGCAAAAGTGTTTTATTGAAAAGTTAAATTCTACTAAGTTAATTTATCACCTGGGTGGATTTGGGCTTGCATGGCTGTCAGAGTTGAGTGTTTATTCACTTGTGGATTGCCACCCAGGGTATTAAGGGGCCAAGGTTTTCTCTAAGTGAAGTTGCTTACCGTGCAGCCATTAGTCATATGGGCTCTGGCTAGACGGATTAAGTTGCGTGGACTCGTCCCGACTTGACAGGTGGTGGTAGAATGGTTAGAATGGGAGCGCGTCAAGTCGGTATGGGATGGGAAAATGCTTCTGAAAAGTCTCGTCTCAACTCTCTCCTTTTCCTTAGCACAAATTGAGTGCTTGAGGATAGTTTGGGTTTGTTGGGTCTAATGGTGAAAGTGCACAACCTCTGCAGAGTTAAAACTAAGTACTTAGCCGTGTCCCCGGTTATGGACAATTTGAGCAGCTGATCAAGGATTCAACGGAGGCTTCATCATTCAAATTTCGAAATTAAAACTTGGTGGTGAACAAGGGTAGATGACAATGGTTTTCAAGCCATCTTGTCTCAAAAGTTTGAAGAAAAGTTTTACAAAGTGTTAGGCAAAATTGGCTTTTATGCAAATCAGCCTTCAAACTCCACCAGCCAAATATGCATATAGGCTATAGAGTTATTCCATTAAGTGTCCACATAGTGTCACTTGCCAGATCCATTTTTAATGGTATCTGACCCACTCTGTTGCAAATATTATTTTGTTGCAGATTTTCTGACGATGAGTAAGGTCACGTTTGGGTTTCGAGTCTGCAACCAACATGTTTTCGCCTGTGGCGCATCATGAAGAATGGAGGCTCATTAAAGATTTATTCCGCTACTTTATTTGTTTTGAGCTAGCTATAAGCTATGCAAAGATGTATCGAACTATTTATTTTCCCAAGTCTAGATCATTCGTGTAATAATTGATACAATGTTGTGATATTCATCTTAAACTGTGTGTGCAAATGAAACGATCCAGGGTTTGCACTATACACAGGTACCTTGCCATTTTCTAAGTGCAGGTACACTACAGATGGTATCAGAGCATAGTGTTGCCTGTAGGTTCGAAACCCTAAGTCTGGTTAGAAATAAGAAAGCCCATAGGACAAAACTTATTTGCTTTTTGTCTAAAAACTTTTGATATCATTCTTGTAACTTCTTAACTATTCGAGTTCTAAATGTCTTCTCTTATTTATAGATGTTCCGCCTCCTGGAATCACTCAAGAAAGGTCCAGCAATGACCATGACCTTGGAATGTGAGACTGAGTTTCCAAAAGCTTTGAAGGACCTCATGTTGAGCATGGGACTTGAAGGAGCAGCAGTCTACAAAGGATTTCCTTTCAAGGGTGAAGGTCAAGAGTACTGGTGGGTACAACTCCATCTATACAAGAACAAAGACGATGACCACAAGACCAAAGGTTGCTACATGTTCACAAACCCAATAATTTGAACGTCATTCTTTGATTCAGCAAGAAGTGCAGCATGGGAGGCCATCGAGCACCTTGGAGGAAGACTTCAATTTAGACTTCACAACACTCAGAAATACCTTGATGAACTCAATGGAATAGAGGAAGAACTCGATACAATCAGGAAGTAGATAGAATAGACCCCCTTATGTATTAGAATAAAGAAACCATGTTGATGTATTGACCTATCAAATTGTGGTATGGCAGTACTATCATATTGCTTCCCCATATCCTGGGCATACTTTCGATCCAAAGACGACTAGTTGTTTTTCTCAAAAATTTGTGAGTTTTATTCTGTGTGTTTGATTGTTAAATTGCTTGTATGGGTAGGAAATATTTCTCTTAGATCTGTCTATCTTTTACTCATCTATGCTAAACCTAAACAGATGCCTTGCCAAAGTATCAACGATGATGAGAGGACAAAAGCAATGCAACTATTAGAAGCTCAGAGTCAGTTGATGCAACTCATGGCCCAAAATCAAGTCAACAACTGCAACAAAGAGTTACCCCAAGGGATGCAACAACTGTTGGATAACCAGACCCACATTGTGCAGCTGATGCGTCACCACATGGCCAACAGTAACACCAAAACACCACAGATTGACATAGGTAACACGAAATTCAAAGGAAGTGTTTTGAGAAAACCTCAAGCCTGCCAGACGTGTGGAGAAATAGGACACACATCCAAGGAATGTCATGATGAGTGGCCCCATGGTGTCTCTCTCCAAGACGGATGTCACACAACCCTAGTTACTTGCTTTTTGTGTGAGGCAACAAACCACATCCCATCACAATGTCAACTCTATTCCATAGTGCAGCAAGCTAGGCAGCAAATACAAGAGGGGATGCAACATACTATCAGGAAGACCTTGGAAGTAGAAGAATCAGAGAAGAAACTCCAGAACAACCCCCACAAGAGAGACATTAGTCAAGTGATGTGCTTCAAATGCAAGAACACAGGGCACTATGCCAATAACTGCCCTGAGAAAATGAATGAAGCCAGACTCAGAACTCACCCCCACACTTCGAAGGTCACCACTAAATGCTGTTACTCATGTGAGGAGGAAGGTCATTTCTCTCGAGATTGCCCCATTAAGCGAACCAGATCGTCAGCCTTTGTGATAGAATATGATAAACAAGAGATAGAGGACCTTTTAGCACTACAAAGACCTAAAAAGAACATAAAGCGGAGTTACAATAAACATCTTTCTGAGCCTTCATTCAAAAGGTACATTACTCCTGATGTGAACCATGTTCACAAATATGAGAATCACCATGGTGGAGGAAGTCACCTCAAGCAGCTTGATCACAATGGTGGATTCAAGGGAAGCAATGGAGACCACAAGGGAAATGGACATGCTGGCCATAACCATAATAATGGACAGCACCGCCCAAATTCCGAGCTCAAGAGAGATATCAGCCAAGTGCTTTGCTACAAGTGCAGTAACAAGGGCCATTATGCCAATAAGTGCCCAGAAAAGGAAAAATAGAAGGAACAACCAAGTCAAAGCCTTTTGGTAAAGGATATGTGAACCACGCCAATATGGAAGAGGTAATTGAGGAACCTAGCATGGTGAACGGTACGTTCTCAATAAAGTTTGCACCCTGAAGTTCGACTACCAACAAAATTCCTTTTAAGGGTGGTAGCTACCCTGACATCCCAGTCATAACCTTTTGCTAGCCTTCTCGAATCTCGGGGACGAGATTCCTTTTAAGGGTGGTAGTCTGTAACATTACAAGTTTTTCAAAAAGTTGAAAATTTTAAAACTTTTGAAAACTATTATGTATTTGGCTTTGAAAAGAAAAAAAATCATGCATGCATTCATCATCTTATTGCATTATTGCATTTGGATACTTCAAAAGTGAGAATTAAAAATTCCACTGGAAAACATATTTAAGAAAGTATAATAAAAGGGCAAATTATGCCCTATATATATTAATTGGACTTTTATTGTTTTATTTGTTCTATTCAAATTTTGGCGGTGACTTGATGATACTTGTTTAATCCCAAATTTACTTGTGTGGTGTTTTATTTAAGAAACAAATTTTGTGTTCCAAAACCTATATTTTAAAATAGACATTAAGTTTCAAAATTCCTTTTTACCACATTTCAAAAATTCTTGTGACAAAATAATAGTTAAAATTTCATTCGAAAGTTTCAAAACAAAGACTTTGATTTTATAAAACTATAGGAGTTGGTTTGATTTGATTTGGATTTATAAATCAAAGGTTACAAAAGTTTGCAAAAAAAATTGAAAAGGAGAAAGAAACAAAAAAAAAGGAGAGGAACCGAGCAAATGGGCCGAGCCCACTGCCTCTCTCTCGCGCGCGTGCCCTGCAGCAGCCCAGCTCCAGCCCAACCCCGGCCTCTCCCCTTTCTCTCACTGCCAGGTGGGCCCCGCCCATGACGCCAGCCATGACGTCACGCGTCTTCAACCTCTCTCGCAAGAAACTCTCCCGAAACCCTAACCAAACTCGGATCAAATTCGTTGAGATTTGCTGCGTGTTTTGCACGAACTCCGGCCCCATATAAACCCCCATGATCTCCGCGTCAAAAGCCCCCAAAAACCCTAGCGAATACGCCCCCAGGCTGCTCGCATCGATCCCCGCCGTGCCGCCACTGCCGCCGCCGTGTTCTTCAAACTCCGGTGAACATCGACCACCTCGAGCCTTCTCCCCTGCCCCATCTTCTTTGTAATGTCCATGCGCACCCGTATGAATTTTCCCGTGGTTTGTTTTGCCCCAGATCGCCGTGTCCGTGCTCGACCGAAGCTCGCCGCCACTCGCTCGACTCCAGCGAGGTTTTCACGACGAACCAGCGTGTCCCCGTCCACCGCGAGACCTTCATCGACTTCGCCTCGACGCGCTGCACCCAGTGGTACGACTCGCGCATCTCGAACTCCTCTCCTCCGCCGCATGCGTCCACGCCGGCCATGGCGCCGCCGCGGGAGCTAGGTTTCCGGCGAACAGCGCCGCTCGTTTTAGGTCAAACGAATCTCGGCCGTCCGATCTCGTTTTAACGCGTGAGATTAGATCCATCCGATGAACCGGTACCGGCGAATCAGAGCGCGCCACGTCGATAGCCCAGTCAGCAGCATCGTCAGCAGCACAGTCAGCAGCTCCGCACCAACCAGAAGACGCCACGTCGACGGAGGACTTCAGCGCGAGGATCTTTTCAGTTTTCTTTACGTTTTAGTCCCTGCGCATCACAGATTAGTCCCTGGATTTTAGATTCATTATTAATTTTTATTCCTTTAGCCAAAATTTATGAAATTTATATTTTTGGAAAGCTAATAATGTGTAGAAACTTTCTGTATGCTTAATTTGGGGTTTGGACGAAATTAATTTAGATAAATTTTAAAAATGGTTTAATTGATATTTTGGCTATAATTTAATTTTAAAAATTGATAATTGAGCAAAATATTTTGCTATATTTTTGTTTGTATAAATAATGGCCGTAGCATTGCTCTGTATTTTTGTAGAAGTGTTTTTATGTGTTTTGCATGTAAATTGTTTTTATTGCTTTTTAGGTGTTATTTTAATAAGTAAATTATATTAAAATTGTTCTCCACATTAATTTCGAATAGAAATTTTAGCTAAGTCATGATGATCATGTTAGATGCAAAATAACTTAGAAATATTTCACCTCTCCCACAAAAGTGTTATTTCTTCCTTAGAAAAATTTTGAGTAATAAAATTTTGACAACACTTTTCCTTGGAAAATTTCCTTAGAAAATATTTGATAATTATTTTGACAACACTATTTCCCTTAGAAAATTTCAACATCTTAAAAGTGTTAAATCTTTTCCTTAGAAAAATTTAGCATCTTGAAAACTTAGTGGTTTTAGAATATTTTCCTAAGTGTTATTTTTGACAAGTGTTTGTCCTTAGAAATTTTATCAACTATGGTTTTAAAAGTATTTTTTCCTTAGAAAAATACCAACACCTTATTTTATGAACTCTTACTTAGAAATTATTTTGACTTATTGTTTGACCTCTTTGGTCCTTAGTTATTTTTGGAACCTCTTGTTTGCTTGCATTTCCTTAGAGCTTTTACATAAGCATGGCATGCATAATTAAGTCCTTAGTATTATTTTATACTTTCACATGACCTCCTCCTTAGAAATTTTGAGGATGAATGCTAGCTCTTTTGACCCCTCTAGTTAAAAACACTAAGTTAGAAATTAGTGGAAACAATCAAGAACCAAAGAAGGACTTAGCCAAGAAGACAAGACTCAGGAACATCTCCAAGAAGAAAAGTACTTAGAAGAAATCAAGAGAAAGTTCATGAAGACCAACCAGCTACATTTTCTAAGTCTTTCTTTCCTTTCTCTCCTTTCTTCCTCCTTCTCCTAAAAACTTCATGGTGGCTAAGTTATATCCAAGATCAATCTTCTGCCAACATCATCAAGTCTTCAGAATCAACAAGTCCACAAATGCGCAATGAAGTCATCACATCAAGTAAAACTACAAGGAAGCAAAGAGAAGAATTTTAGAAGACCAACTACTTCTTTTCTTTCTATCTCCTTTTGTCTCACTTTGGACATAGGCCAAGTCCTCGGTGTTTAAGACTAAGTTCATAGAGTGCTATTTGAAGATCAATGAAGCTGCAAAGGAGTTGAAGATTATTTGAAGACCAAACTTGTGAAGACTTAGAGTAGCTTTACAACCTTCAATTGGTGGTTTTATCAGAATGGGATAATGTTATTTTGTTGTCTTTCCCTTATTTTGTTTTGCTTGTCTTCTATACCACATTTCTCTGTGTCATCCTGCATCACATGCATATCATATTTTTCTAAGTGTTGCATTTATGATTGTATGTTTATTTGTGATTTGTTTGACTTGTTAGAAATTCCGGAGAGAGACGAAGGTGGTTGCAACTGCTACACCTGTTCTTCTGTTTGCCAAGGCAAGTGGCACACCCCCATAAATTTCCTAAGTATTTTTCTATGCATGACTTAGTGTATTTCTTTATATGCATGTGTAGGATAGTATTGCTATGCCGAAACTACTATCTCCTCTACACTAGTTGTGTCTAGAATCCTATTGATAACTTAGTAGAATTATTGGTGCTACGCAAAAGTGTTTTATTGAAAAGTTAAATTCTACTAAGTTAATTTATCACCTGGGTGGATTTGGGCTTGCATGGCTGTCAGAGTTGAGTGTTTATTCACTTGTGGATTGCCACCCAGGGTATTAAGGGGCCAAGGTTTTCTCTAAGTGAAGTTGCTTACCGTGCAGCCATTAGTCATATGGGCTCTGGCTAGACGGATTAAGTTGCGTGGACTCGTCCCGACTTGACAGGTGGTGGTAGAATGGTTAGAATGGGAGCGCGTCAAGTCGGTATGGGATGGGAAAATGCTTCTGAAAAGTCTCGTCTCAACTCTCTCCTTTTCCTTAGCACAAATTGAGTGCTTGAGGATAGTTTGGGTTTGTTGGGTCTAATGGTGAAAGTGCACAACCTCTGCAGAGTTAAAACTAAGTACTTAGCCGTGTCCCCGGTTATGGACAATTTGAGCAGCTGATCAAGGATTCAACGGAGGCTTCATCATTCAAATTTCGAAATTAAAACTTGGTGGTGAACAAGGGTAGTTATGACAATGGTTTTCAAGCCATCTTGTCTCAAAAGTTTGAAGGAAAAAGTTTTACAAAGTGTTAGGCAAAATTGGCTTTTATGCAAATCAGCCTTCAAACTTCACCAGCCAAATATGCATATAGGCTATAGAGTTATTCCATTAAGTGTCCACATAGTGTCACTTGCCAGATCCATTTTTAATGGTATCTGACCCACTCTGTTGCAAATATTATTTTGTTGCAGACTTTTCTGACGATGAGTAAGGTCACGTTTGGGTTTCGAGTCTGCAACCAACATATTTTCGCCTGTGGCGCATCATGAAGAATGGAGGCTCATTGAAGATTTATTCCGCTGCTTTATTTGTTTTGAGCTAGCTATAAGCTATGCAAAGATGTATCGAACTATTTATTTTCCCAAGTCTGGATCATTCGTGTAATAATTGATACAATGTTGTGATATTCATCTTAAACTGTGTGTGCAAATGAAACGATCCAGGGGTTTGCACTATACACAGATACCTTGCCATTTTCTAAGTGCAGGTACACTACACGTGATGTCGGTGTAGTATAAACTTGTGGGCTTATGTATGTATGAATCAAACGTGACATCGATGTATTGTATACTTTATGTGTATGACTTGTTGTCTGCGCAACGTGATCTTCATAAAAAATAATTAATTGGAAAACAAAAAATCAAAACCCCTAAAAAATAAATTAGCAGAAAACAAAAGGCGGAAATCTTTGGTCCCGGTTGGTAATACCAACCGGGACCAAAGGGTTCCCGCCCATGTCCGCCCTGCCGTGGCCACGTGGAGGCCCATCCGTCCCGGTTCGTAAGCACCCGAGACGAAAGCCCCCCCCCCCCCCCCCCCCCCCATTTAGTTCCGACCCTTTAATCTCGGTTGTAAAATCGGAACCAAAGCCCCTCTGGACCCGGGACAGATGGGCTATTTTCCACTAGTGGAAACACCCAGCTGTCGTCGTCGTTTCCTGCGGCCGACCTGCGCGTGCTCCGTCCGTCGAACAAGTGGCCAGTTCCTGGTTCGTTGTCGCCACCGCCTTCTCCCAACCACGGGAGACCACCACGCCGTGGGCCCGTGGCGGTGGCGGAGCTCTCGCTGCAGGGTGGCGTCACCTTCATGCACCTCGACGGCCTCTTCCGACTAGTTTTATGCATTTTCATTTTTTTTTCGGTTCCCCGCTCCTATTTTGTTCATGTGAATGTTTGCGTGGATAAGCCTATTTATGCTAGCTGCCGAGGCTGTTGACTCCATGCCAATTAATTAACTTCGTATCAAAATGCTGACAAATTTGGACTTCTTCAAATCAGTAGCTTTTTGTCAAAAATGTTGGTGTATATAGTAATTTAGTTGCTGCATTGTCTAATCTATATCAATTCCACGATTCTAATTATCCCGAGTGAGCAAAAAAATGCCAAAATAGCGCTGCCATAGTTGCTGCAGAGCAATGTTTGGAGCTGCTACTGTTGTAGCGCTGTTCATTGGGATAGCGTTCAGAACTGTGCATTGGGATAGTGTTCAGAACGGATAAGCATTTATACTGAATCAAGACATGTACAGTTCTGTTTCTACTATATGATTCTGTGAAAAATGAAATGCTAGTATAGAATTAATTTGGTACTCTTATATGGGATGAGGATGTGTACTGCATGGCAATGTATATGTCGAGTGGGTTAAGTAATTTAGCACTTCTATGTATAAAATGCGACTGTGTACTATGTAAGTATATGAACTATGGATATATATAGTGATTGGATAAGTAATGAAGCTGTGTTTTCAATATAGGATATACCGTCGTGAAGCGCTCTCTTATCCGCTCCCCTTGCTACAGTGAAAAGGAGCGGAAAAGGAGGTGACCGGTGGTTTCGTGCTCTCGCCGGCGGATCCACTGCTCCCCTCCGCCTCCGGTCGCCGCCTTGGCGCCGTGAGGTGGGGGGAGCCCCGGCCGTCCGTGCGTGTAGATAGGTGTTGGTGTGTTAGGTGTAGGTGTGCGTGTGGCTCTTGTTGTCATCGAGACGGCGGCGATGGCGGCGGTTTTGAGCTTTTGTCCTCCCCCTCTGTTCCCTGTTCCGGTGGTCGCCGGAGAAGTCGTGGAGGTGGTCTTTGGTGTGGTTCGTCCGGTGCTCTCCTCCTGCCTTGGTTCTCTGGCCTGCCGTGGTGGTGTGGGGAGAGGCTGCTCGAGGCAGGCGATCCAGTTTTGGTGGTGGTTCTGCAGGTGGTCTTCCTCGACGTTGCTGCTCCGGCCGGCCGTGGTGGCGAGGGGAGTGCTCGTTGGTTAGTTGTGTGGTGGTGCTGGTGGCTGGCCCGGGCGGAGCGGAGTCGGCGGGAAGCAAGGAGGTTTGGGGGAGCCTGTGCTGTGGCTGTGCGTGTTCATCATCTTCGGTGCTGTCGCGGAGCGGCGGACGGCATTTGCAGTCTTCTACAAGGCGTGGAGGTGCTTACTCCCCTGCGGCGAGCGGTACGGCGGCTCCGGCGAGGCCTAGGGCTCGGGCGCGCGGATGCTGGATCTGATCGTGTTCTTTCGGCGGCTCTGGGGGCTCTCTGCATATTTCATGGTCTTCTTTGTAATTTCCTTTTCTTTCGGGACCTGTTGTAATATGTTCTGAGCTGCTTTGTATTTGTGATCAGATCTTTTCAAAAAAATAAAAAAATATAGGATATACCGTCCATCGACATTAACGTTGATCATCCTGGAGTGGAGTCATATGAGAATGTGATGGATTGGCTACATAGCCGCGACTTACAACGGGCTCTCAATATTGCACGTGATCGCTTCCGCGACATCCCGATCACCTCAGCAAATCCAGGATGGCGGCGCATCAATCTCGTCTATAATGGACTTCGAGGTGTCTCTCTACTGATCAATGAGATCAATGGATATCTCACAGGTACGTCGCCTCAATCTGTCTATCTTCTGCATTCCTATCCCACTTGGTTCCTACTTAACAATTGTTAAATACATGTCTTAGCTATTTGTCGAGGGGATGGCACTTGGCTGAAATTTGATGATATCAATACTTTCCCTGGTCTGCCTGACGGAGTGGTATGGGCTAACCTTTTTTTAAGGCTCCAGAAGCTGCATTAGACAAAGCGGTGGGTACAAATTACAGTGAAGCCCCTACAAGTTAGGGTAACTGCAGATAAGGCTAACACTTTTACAGAAAAGACCCTGGGAAAAAATTGGAGGAAGCAATCAAGCCCATCGTCTTCTCCACCGCGCCTGGTTGACCACAAAGCAGAGGAGCCTGCGTCGCCGCCGGGGAACATGCCACTTGGGGCGGCGCTGGCTATGAGTCCCTTGCCAGGGTCGAGGAAGATCCTCCACTTCGGCACATCGGCCTGGAGGAAGAAGATGCCCGGGTTGATTCCCGCGGCAGGAGTGGCTCCATCAGCCATGGGTAGCGGCGTCGCTGAGCAGCGGCCGCTTGGGAACTCCATGGTTCGCAGCTTCAAGCGCACGAGAAGCTCTCGCGCGCAGAGGGCCAACAACCTTCCATCCCCAAGCACCACCGAGCTCCCGCCCCTCTCTCCCTCGCCGCCACGGCCGGCCAAGAGAAGGAGAAGGATTTCAGGGTGGATGAGATGGAGGCCAGAGCGCTTATTGAACGAGCCTGCCCGTCGGAGCTTCACCATCGGCCTCCGCCATGGAGGCTCAGCGAAGAGGACCTGGGGCAACCACCCGGCACCGCGCCCCGATGCCGAAGCAGACAAGCTCGAGCTGACCTTATTGACGGAGATCTCCAGCACCCACTCCACCGCCTGCGCGACCCCCTGCCACCGGAGCCACACAGCAACGAAGAGGACCACCGGAACGTGCCAGATCCGGCCGGCGAGATCTGGCGGCCTACTCCCAAACGCCCATACGGGACAACACCTACTCAAAGAACAACAAACTACACCTAAACCTACCCCGGCGTCCCTCCGCCACCGCCTCCCACCGGCTACTCCGGCGAGAAGGGTGCGGGAGCGACCCGGTCGCTCTCGCACGACTCTCAAAGCACCTGGTGGGGGGAAGGGGGGAGAAATGACGGGCCTTATATGGGCTAACCTTGGTATCGATTCTTCTTACCTGGAACTCGTGAAGGAAGAGGAAAGGTAGCACCCTGTACATATCCTCTGTCTGTAAATTCAATCTATGACAGCACATAATAGAATTTGTCAAACTTGTATAATCTTCACAGCTAATCATTACATACTTTAGGATCATGTTTATACCCTTCTAAGTAACACACTTGCAAAAATTGATCGTCCAACCTGCTTATTTAGAACATGTTTGTATACACATGAAGCCCGTACCTCGGGTGGACGAACCTCAGTACCCTCCGCCCCAAGGGCAGATGTACATGATATAGAAAGGTCGCCCTTTCAATAGGGAGCAAAAACTTCGCACTCGACAGGTAAACATGGCGGTCATGTCACCTCCTGCCGAAACGGAATTCTAGAAAGGATCCGAAACTGCAATAAGCTTCAGCAGAGAGGACCACCCGCCATCGGTTGTTCGTCTAGGGCACTCTGCTCTGGTACTCGACGCACAAATTGGAGGCTACGCCATGTTCAAGGTCTTCATGGATGGTCCCCCAAACCTCCTTGCTTCCACATCATCTTCGCAGATACACAAGGGAGGAAACCACACTACTCGATGACTTGCGAGAGACGTTCGCAAAGCTCAAACGCTTCCACATCAAGCTCTACGTAGATGACGAACTACTCGAATTTGTCTCCATGACGTGCAAAAGTTGGCGGGTTGAGCTTGATGTAGAAGCGTTTGAGGTTTGCGAACGTCTCTCGCAAGTCATCGAGTAGTGTGTTTTCCTCCCTTGTGGTGATGACGATGTCATCTACGTAGACCTGGACGTTTCGCCCAATTTGCTTCTTGAGGCAGTCTTGCATCATGCGCTGATAGGTTGCACCTGCGTTCTTGAGCCCGAAAGGCATTGTTGTGTAGCAGTAGAGCCCGAGTGGGGTTATGAACGCCGTTTTTTCTTCATCCACTTCCTTCATCCTTATCTGGTGGTAACCCGAGTAAACATCCAGGAAGGACAAGCGAGCGCACCCGGCGGTGGAGTCGACGATCTGGTCGATTCGAGGTAGTGGAAAGTGATCCTTTGGACAGCACTTATTGAGTGCCGTGAAATCTACGCACATCCGAAGGATATCTGTGTTCTTCTTCTCTACCAGTACGGGGTTGGCCACCCATTGTGATTTCTTGATTTCTCTGATGAAACCTGCTGCGAGTAGTCTGTCGACTTCGGCTTTGACTGCGGTTCTTTTCGGGCCGGATATGCGGCGCATTGTTTGCTTGACTGGTTTAGCATCTGGAAATAATTGGAGAGAGTGCTCGGCGAATTCCCTGGGAATACCTGGCATGTCGACTGGACACCACGCAAATATATCCCAGTTCTCACGGAGGAATTCGACGAGCGCGCTTTCCTATGCGATAGGCAGACTCGACGAGACATTGACTGTCTTGGTCGGGTCAGTCGGGTGCACCTGATGCGACCTTCTGTCATTGCTGGCGTTGAATGCTCTGTCGACTGCCACCTTCTTTTGCTCTGGAATAAGTGTTCGATCGTTGGAGACCGCTAGATCAGCGAGTGTTGCTACCATGCTGAACATCTCATAGATTTTGCTAAACTCTCGGTCGCAAGAGTCAGACTTTTGAAAGTTTCCCTTGACTGTGATCACTCCTTTTGGTCCAGGCATCTTTAACTGGAGGTATACGTAGTGTAGCACGGCCATGAATCGAGCGAACGTCGGGCGTCCAAGTATAGCATGGTATTGTGACTTCCAGTCGACAACTTCGAACTCAATCGATTCTGTCCTGAAGTGGTTCTTGTCCCCGAACGTTACGTCGAGTTGTATGGTGCCTTCTGGGCTTATTGCTTTGCCTGGGACGATACCGTGAAAGGTATTTGAAGATCTGGGCAGGTTTTCGACTGACCTGTTCATTTTGCGGAGTGTATCTGCGAAGATGATGTTTATGCCGCTGCCACCATCCATGAAGACCTTGGACATGGCGTAGCCTCCAATTTGTGCGTCGAGTACCAGAGCAGAGTGCACTGGACGAACGACCGATGGCGGGTGGTCCTCTCTGCTGAAGCTTATTGCAGTTTCGGATCCTTTCAAGAATTCCGTTACGGCAGGAGGTGACATGACCGCCATGTTTACCTGTCGAGTGCGAAGTTTTTGCTCCCTATTGGAAGGGCGACCTTTCTGTATCATGTACATCTGCCCTTGGGGCGGAGGATACTGAGGTTCGTCCACCCGAGATACGGGCTGTATGGCACCCGCAAGTAACGTCATGAATGCATAGTTCCTGCTTTAGGAGCAATGTGCTAATTAACTTCTGGAAAGATCAGGTGCGTTAAAGGTTAAACTGATAATCAAATCATCATTATTTGCACCCCATGCAGCACCCATTCCTTGTTTGAACATGTAAATAGAAATATTGCACGTGTATTTTGCAGATTTGAATTGGCACATATACTCCTTGCTTCCATATTGTTTGCATGTGAAAACTAGAGTTTGAGTTTTACTGATACATTTGCACGTTACAGCTTAGAGTTGACTGTGGGCAAGCACATCTTAACAAATGGATACCACGCCTTGCTTCGTTATGATGCTACACTCGCTCCAAACAGCCGCAAATGGAGACGTCAGAGAAGGGCACTTGCACAGCTCATAATTATGTCCTGTGAAGCTTCCTGTTGGGGATATACCTACTAGGGGTATCACCAGCATGGATCAATCCGGCTAGTCCAAGGTGGCCCGCAGTGGTGGTGAAGGCTTTGCCTACCGGGTGGTCCAGATCGCTGACGACCAAGGAAGGCAGATGCCGGCAAGGAGGAGGCCCAAGACCGAAGCCCATGAAGCCATCAAGACCAAGACGGAAGGCGGCAGACTTGCCGACTAGGTTTAGGACTCTATATGCTTGCCGGATACGTAATCACCTTGTAACCCTAGGTCCGGCTGCCTATATAAGCCGGACCACGGGAAGCCTTTAAGGCACGAATCCATACTTTCATACTCTCATACAATCAACCTCATTGTAACATGTACCTCGGCTATTTGCCTCATAGTGAATTATAGCAGCACGTAGGGCTCCGCCACCGCCGTGGAGCCTGAAGCTGGGTAAACTGCCATGTACAATCCCGACCTCGACGACGTCCACCTTCTTGCCCTACGTTCACCTTCGGCTAGCAGGACCCCGTCTCCTATCTCAGATGCCGATACGATGACAGTTGGCGCTCACTGTGGGGCCTAAGGCGTCAGGCGTCACGTTCCAGGCGGGAACCCTAGGCGGCATCGGCAAAACAATCGCCGTAGGCCGCGCCGTTCGCTACGGCGACAACCACTACATCAGCTGCGATGAGTCCTACATCCCCGCAGACGACTACATTGTCGGATGCGGAGTTGTGCCGCTTGGCGGCGTCGATGTATTCATCGGCTACACTTCCGAGGCGTATGGGTTGCCGCGAATTTATTCGCCATCCCACCCTCCCAACAATCAAGACGGATCTGAGTTTGCCTCCTCTCAGGAGTCTGCAGATTCAGATCTATACTTTGTCGGCATGATATCACTGGGATCCGACTCCCAGCCCAACAGTCAAGATCCTGAATCAATTCTTCCTGCACTCCAGGATGATGCGATGTCGGATGCCGGATCCAGATCTACCGTTCACGTCAACGTAGATTCTGACTCCGAAGAAGACGCTGCAAGCATGTTCGAGCAACGGGTCAAGCAGTGTCTCAGTACACCCGAGCCTCCGCCTTCTGAGGCGGCTACGGGCTCGTCCGTCAACATGCAGCAGGTTTTTGTGGCGGATGTCACCGGTGCAGCCTCAGCACAGGCCGCGGCAATAGACGCCGCCAACGTTGGGACCTCGACAACCGATCCACTGTTTTTGGAGCCTCCTGGGGCTCCAAAGAAGAGGATTCTAGAAAAAGGCGAGCCCAGCAAGATAGGGAACATGGCTGCCATGGCGGAAGTTCTGCACACGCCGGTAACCGACAAAACCAATCCGGCTGATTTGGAGAAACTTCGAAACACCTTGGTGGAGCAAACTGAGTACCTCAAAAGCAAGCAAGCAAGCAGAGGTCCAGGGCCTCCTCGACGAGGCCAAGGAGGAGAACGCCAAAATAACCGCCAAGTTAGACCCCAAGCGCAATCTTTTCACCACTACTCCACTGCCCAAGCCGGCAGGACCTGTAGCGGACAAGAAAAGCAAGAAAGGCAGGGATCCGACAACTTCAAATCCCCTGCCCAAAAGCTTGGTTTCGAGTGGGCTACAGCGCCGTAGCGTAAGGACAAGAATGGGGACATCATCCTCGCCACCCCTGTCCTCAACACTGCAGCCGCCTTAGACATCCTCAACAATGATGACTATGACAAGGACGAGAAGATTTACTACGCCTCGATCCTTGCTCACAAATCTCTAGAGCAGCAGACCCGTGCTGATTCTCGCGCCGACATGGCGGACGCAAGAGGAGGAAACTTGGAATCCAAATCCAACGCTTGCAAAGCTGCGGCCGGTGGCAACCCCGAAGATCCGTCCGGCTCCAGTAGCCATGGAAAAGGGAAAGACAAGGAGAAAGACCCGCGCAAGTCACCACCTCCCAAGAGGCAGCGTGACGAAGCGTCCAGGACCGGGAACAGACGCAAGGCCTTACCTCCTCCGCCTAGGCGGGATGAAGGCGGAAGCAGGGGCAGCAAGCAGCCGCCAAGGAGTGGCGGTAATCGCGACAACGCCCCGCCGCCAAGAAGAAGCAGGGACCGCACGCTGTCCCACCACCTGTGCCCGGGCACGAAGGTGGAAGCCGGGGGCACATCAACGAGCCCAGGCACAGCCGGGCAGCGCAGGACGAGCCTCATGCCGATAGATCCGGCAAACAGCTCAGTCCACAAGACGCGCGACATCGTCTCAATGACATCAAGGCTGGAAAGCAGGATGCCTACCTAGGCCCTGAGTGCTTTGGCCCAGCCATCCGCAATGTTCAAGTACTCCGAGACATGACATCAGTGTCAAAAACTCATCAAAGGTACAATGGAGCGGACAAGCCAAACTCATGGTTGTCGGACTACGCATTGGCAGTTGAAATTGCCGGGGGCAATGGCCTCGTCGCCGCACGCTTCCTTCCCCTCATGTTGGGGGGGACAGCCCGAAGCTGGATCGAAAACTTGCCGGAGAAAAGCATTCATAGCTGGCATGACATGGAAAAGGTGTTCACGCAGCACTTCCAAGGCACCCACAAATGACCCAATACATATACAGATTTGGTGCATTGCGTGCAAAAGCCAGATGAAACAGTGATACGTCTCAAACGTATCTATAATTTTTGATGTTCCATGCTGTTATTATATCAATTGCTACATGTTTTGGTTACACTTCATATCATTTTTATGCATTTTCTGGGACTAACCTATTAACAAGATGCCACAGTGCCAGTTCCCTGTTTTCTGCTGTTTTTGGTTTCAGAAAATCTATTAAGGAAATATTCTTGGAATTGGACGAAACAAAAGACATCGTCAATAATATCACGAGGAGATCACGGAGTCCAAAGGGGAGTCGGAGCAGACCCACCAGGGGGCCACGCCACACTAGGGCGCGGCCCAGAGTGGGCCCGCGCCCTCCTATGGCGTGGTGGCCCCCCTCGGCCACCGACGCCGCCTCTTCGCCTATATATTCTCCGCGACGCGAAAACCCTATTACGGTAGATCATATTCCACGAAAAGTTCCGTCGCGGCCGTCATCGTCAATCTCAGATCGGAGGAGTTCTGAAGCTCTTCCCGGAACCCTGCCGGAGGGGAGATCATCACCAGAGGGCTCTACATCACCATGCCTGCCTCCGGAGTGATGCGTGAGTAGTCCACCCCTGGACTACGGGTCCATAGCAGTAGCTGGATGGTTGTCTCTCTACCTTGTGCCTCCATGTTTAGATCTTGTGAGCTGCCTAACATGATCAAGATCATCTTATTGTAATGCTAGATGTTGTGTTTGCTGGGATCCGATGAATATTGATACCATGTTTATTCAAGTTGTTTATCTATGTGCTCTTGATCTTGCATGCTCTCCGTTGCTAGTAGATGCTTTGGCCAAGTAGATGCTTGTGACTCCAAGAGGGGGTATTTATGCTCGATAGTGGGTTCAGTCTCTAGATATCTGGATCAGTGACAGAAAGGTCTAAGATGGTAGATGTGCTGTTGCTACTAGGGATAAAACATTGGTGCAGTGTCCAAGGGCACTTGTATTGATTACATTACAAACTTTACTTCATGAAATAATCTGTTGTTAGCAACTTAATACTGAATGGGATGCGGATGCTGCCTTGAAGGTGGATTATTTAGGCATAGATGCTGTTGGAATAACGGTCTATGTACTTTGTTGTAATGCCCAACTAGATTTCATAGTAGACATCTTGGCATGTATTGCATTGTTATGCCCTCTCTATTTGTCAATTGCCCAGCTGTAATTTGTTTACCCAACATGCTAGTTATCTGTTCTGAGAGAGACACCACTAGTGAATTGTGGACCCTGGTCCAATTTCCTCATACTGTTTACACAGCCTGCTGCAATCATCTGTTTCCTGTTACTTGCTGTTTTTCCTGCTGTTTTCCACACCATACGTTTAACTCTTTGTTTCTGCAAGACCGGAGAGATTGACAACCTCTCTGTTTCGTGTTGGGCAAAGTTCTGGTTTGTGTCTGTGCAGATTCCACGTTGGTGCAAGCTCCCTAGCGCCAGGGGGAGTCAACATCAACAACCTTCCGATAGATCGTCAAGTCCTACTGGATTGATAACCTTGGATAGATTATTCAAGGGAAAACTTCTGCTGTCTACATCATAACCTTCCTCTTGGGGTTCACCAACACGTAGCCATCAAACAGCTACAAGCTTCTTGGCAAGGTGGATTCAGACGAAGGCAAGCTGCGAAAACGTAGACGACAATCAAGCAATCCACGCCTTCACCACAGGCCTCCTGAAGGGCTCAAGTCTCAGACATAAGCTCGTACGCATGCAGGTCAAGGATCTCGGAGTCATGCTCGAAGTAGCAGCCATGTACGCACAGGCGGATGATGATGCACGCGATGGAGATGGCGCACATGACATGGCGCCAAGCAGGCGAGCAAGTCACAAACGCAAGGCTCCCCAGGACGACAAAGCCGGACCGTCAAACGAGGTCGCCGCCGCCTTCGAAGGCAAAGGCGGCAACCGCAAGTGGAAAGGAAAGGGTAAAGATGGCGGCTCCAGCAAGCAACGCCTGACATACGATCAGGCAAAAGCCTTGCCTGCCCAATCCACGCGTCCTTAGGCAAAGTTAACCACACATTAGGGGAATGCCGGTTCATGGAGGACTTCAAGAAGGACCCCGAGGTTGGCTGGAAGCAAAAAAGAGCAAAAAGGCTGAGAAGACAAAGAAGGAAGACGATGATGGGGCAATTTCCATGTCCGAGGATGAGGAACCTAAGCTGTGCGCAAAGAAAGAAATATCCCAAGGTACATGGCCAATTGGTGTGCTTCTTGGGCACTCCTTCGGCAAAGGAAGAAAAGGCGGAGATGCGCGAGCTAAACGCCACAGTGCCAGATGTTCCCCAGTATCTAGACTGGTCTGAGGAGCCAATAACTTGGGATAGAGATGATCACCCAGATCACGTACCTCACCCCGGCAAATACGCCCTTGTCGTCGACCCAATTGTCGATAACTTCAGACTCACCAAGGTGTTGATGGATGGCGGCAGCAGCCTCAACATCATCTACGCGGACACCTGAAGCGCATGAACTTGTCGGAAAGCCAGCTTGACTAGCAAAGTCAAGTTTCATGGCATCGTTCCGGGAAAGCAAGCCAAGTCAATGGGAAGCATCAAATTGGAGGTTACTTTTGGACCTGAGACAAACTACCGCTCGGAGTATCTCAGGTTCGAAGTAGTCCCCTTCAAGAGTGCCTACCACATCATCTTTGGACGGCCAGCTTTCGCCAAATTCATGGCTCGGCCGTGTTACATCTACAGCAAGCTGAAGATGCCGGGACCCAACGGTACAATCACCGTCAGTGGCAACTTCAAGAAAGCAAAGGAGTGCGAGCGTGGCAACGCCGCCTTCGCTGAGGCAGTCCTCCATGCAGAGGAATTAGCCATGTTGAAAAAGGAGCTGATACGTCGCAGTTGCCGGAGGATGTAAAGACCGCTGAGCAAAAGAACACTTTCAAGGCGTCCGAAGACACAAAGAAGGCGGATCTGGTCCCAGGTGACAGCTCCAAGCAAGTCACCATAGGGGCAGGCTGGACGACAAATAGGAAAGCGCGCTCGTCAGGTTCCTCCGTGAGAATCAGGACATCTTTGCATGGTCATCAGCGACATGCCAGGTGTCCCGAGGGAACTTGCCGAGCACTCTCTTAACGTCTACGAAGGAGCCAAACCAGTGAAGCAAGGAATAAGGCGCTACGGTGAGAAGAAGCGGACAGCAATAGGGAAGGAGATCATCAAGTTGCAAGAAGCCAAGTTCATTAGGGAGGTAGTACACACTGATTGGTTGGCAAATCCTGTAATGGTTCCAAAACCTAATAAGGAAATGAGAATGTGCATTGATTATACCGGTTTGAACAAGTGCTGTCCTAAGGACCACTTTGCTTTACCTCGTATAGATCAGGTCATAGACTCCACAGCCGGCTCCGAGCTGCTGTGCTTTTTGGATGCGTACTCCGGGTACCACCAAATCAAAATGCGAGAATCCGACCAAATCAAAACAGCGTTCACTACGCCCTACGGGACCTTCTGCTACATCACGATGCCCTTCGGTCTAAAAAATGCCGGCGCAACGTATCAGCGGTGTATGCAAAGATGCCTTCACGAGCAAATTGGCCGCAATGTTCACGTCTATGTTGACGACATTGCCGTCATGTCAAGAAAGAAGGCAGATTTGCTTGACGATTTGAGAGAAACCTTTGATAGCCTCCGGGTATATAGGATGAAGCTCAACCCGAAAAAATGCGTCTTCGGGGTTCCTGCCGGCAAATTGCTTGGCTTTATCGTTTCCGAACGAGGAATAGAGTGAATCCAGAAAAAATCAAAGCGATCCTCAACATATCCAGGCCCAAGGACCTGAAGGACGTGCAGCGACTTGCCGGCTCGGCGGCTGCCGTCAGTCGTTTCATTAGCCGTCTTGGTGAGAAGGCACTGCCTCTCTACCGGCTTCTGAAGAAATCCGACAACTTTGAGTGGACAGACGAAGCAGACGCCGCCTTGCAGACTCAAGGACGCGTTAACGTCTGCTCCAATCTTGGCAGCTCCTCGTTCGCAGGAACCAATGCTGCTTTACATCGCGGCAACTAACTTGGTTGTTAGCGTGGTACTGGTTGTGGAACGCAAGACGGAAAATTCAGACTTGCCGGAACAACGTCCGGTTTACTTCATCAGTGAAGTATTTTCCGCCTCAAAACAGCGTTATCCGCATTACCAGAAGCTGGTCTACGGTGTTTTCTACGCCGCCAGGAAGTTAAGGCACTATTTCCAGGAGCATTCAATAACGGTTGTGAGCAAGGCACCTCTGGGGGATATCATCAATAATACAGATGACAGGCCGCGTTGCCAAATGGGGCATCGAACTTGCCGCCTTCGACATCACGTATAAACCCAGAACGGCCATTAAGTCTCAAGCCTTAGCAGACTTTGTAGCAGATTGGACGGAGGCCATGGACGAAGTACCTCTCCCTGAAGATGCATTGGATCATGCACTTTGATGGATCAAAAATGCTTCAGGGCTCGGGGGCTGGCATTGTTTTAAGAAACCCTCAAGGAGACAAGCTTAGTTATGTGTTACAAATTCACTTCAAGGCAACTAATAATGTTGCTGAATACGAAGCTCTCCTTCATGGTTTACACATTGCCAAGGAACTTGGCGTCCAGCGTGTCCTCTGCTACGGAGATTCAGACTTGGTGGCGCAACAGATACGTGGTACTTGGGACACAAAGAGCGAAACAATGGCGGCATATCGAGCTACCGTTGACGAATTCGCCAAGTGTTTCCTAGGCTACGAGGTCCGCCACATCCCAAGAGCTCAAAATGAGGCGGCAGATACACTTGCCAGAATGGGGTCTGAACGCAAAAAGGTACCAAAAGATGTTTTCCTGGAACACCTACACAAGCCGTCAATAAAAGGAGCAGACCTCCTTGACCCAGAGTCGGCAGAACCAGTTGAAGATGCTAGCTATGCCGTCTACCTGGTAAAGCCGGATTGGACGACGCCATATTTGGACTTCCTGATCAATCAGGAGTTGCCGGGATGAGGTTTTGAAAAGGCAAATCATAAGAAGAGCCAAGGCATTCACAATAATCAAAGGCGAATTGTACAAGCGTAGCACCACTGGTGTTTACCAACGTTGCATTTCGCCCGAAGAAGGCAGAGAACTGTTGGATGAGATACATGCTGGCGTGTGTGGACATCACGCTTCCTCACGCGCCCTTGTTTCAAAAGCCTTCCGACAAGGTTTCTATTGGTTGACAGCCAAGCAAGATGCAGAAGACATCGTCAAAAGATGCAGGGGCTGCCAACTTTATGCCAGACAATCACACATGCCGGCTCAGGAGCTTAAAACAATACCCATCACATGGCCTTTCGCAGTCTGGGGCTTGGACATGGTTGGTCCGTTTAAAACGGCGCCTGGTGGCTACACACATTTACTTGTGGCTGTAGACAAGTTCACCAAGTGGGTTGAAGCTAAGCCTATCAAAAAGCTAGACGGTGCCACAGCCGCAAATTTTCTGTGGGGAATAATCTCTCGGTTCGGGGTGCCTCATAGCATTATCACCGATAACGGCACTAACTTGTCGCAAGGCGAAGTCGAGGAATACTGTTATAAGCATGGTATCCGCCTAGATCTGCCTCAGTAGCACACCCGCAGGCAAACGGTCAAGTAGAGCGTACAAATGGTTTAGTCCTACAAGGCATCAAACCACGTCTCGAAGTACCATTGCACAGAGCGGCTGGGGCTTGGGTGGATGAGTTGCAATCTGTCCTTTGGAGTTTACGCACAACTCCAAACAGATCAACCAAGTTCACTCCTTTCTTCTTAGTCTATGGCGCAGAAGCAGTGTTGCCGACCGACATGATGTATGATTCTCCCAGAATTCAAGCCTACGTCCAGGAAGACGCAGAAGATGCAAGACAGGATGGCCTTGACCTACTTGATGAAGAACGAGACGTTGCTCTCACACGATCCGCCATCTATCAGCAAAGTTTGAGGCGTTATCACAGCAGAAGAGTACGGCAACGAAGTTTTAGAGTTGGTGACCTGGTCCTCCGCCTAATCCAAGACAGGAAGGGCTTGCATAAGTTATCCCCGCCATGGGAAGGACCTTTTGTGGTCAGTAAGGTGTTGCTCAATGGTCTTATTACTTGGTAGACGTGCGAGACGGATACAAGAAGAAATGAGGTCGCAAGCGCAAGAGAACGGTTGACAAGAAGGATGAAGGGTAAGAGATTTACTCAGGACATGCTCGTGGATGGTGTTGACCTCATCCAGATGGTTCTCAAGTGTTTCCTGAGCTAGCTGGACTGCCTTTGACAGTTGGTCCTGCTGCTCTTTGGCGTTCTTGTTCGCCTGGTTGAGGTTGTTGCTCATAGCTTCAAGTTGTCCCATCAACTTGCTAACCTCGGCGGCCAGCCCCCGCTTCTCCAGCTCCTCGGCATGATCCGCCTTCAGCTTTGACACCAACTGAGCAAGATCTGCAGCTTCGTTCATCAAAGCTTGCATGTTAGTGGAGTTCTTGAGAACATCTTGTGCAGTGTTTAATAATTCTACAAATAAAGAGAAAGATGACTAAAATACTTGTCAGAAAAGCAAAAAGAGGTCGGACGAACAGAAGGCAAAGAAAAATTTGTCACCTTCATCCTTTTTGCGGGCTTCTTCCATGCTCGCAATCTGGGCGTCCTTCATCTCCACGTCCTGCTGCAGTTGCTAGCATTCTTTGATTTTCTTCTCTTGAGCACGGAACAGCTCAAGATTGGAAGCAAGAACGGCCTGCGTACACGAAGACAACATTGCAGTTAACACTATATAGTCAACGAGACCACTTTGCTGGCTAAAATTTTTTTCAGCCGCCAAAGTGCTCGGGGGCTGCGACTATAGGTTAAGTTACCTCTAGTTGGCCGTGCAAGGTCTCGTGGAGATCATCCATGTGCGCGTACCATTTACGGGTACCTTCGCGCATGGTCCTTAGCGTTTGCCGAGGGTCTTGTAATCCTTTGCCAGATTGTGAGCTGGGATGGGAGGATGATCCGCCATGGCCAGCCGCCATCTCGTCATCCATCTCTTGCTTCATGGCAATAAATCGAGCGGCATCATTAGCCGAAGCTTCAGCCGTCTTGGAAAAAGTAGGTCCAGCAACCAACTTTTTGCCCACCATCTTCTTCGTAGCTGCCTCTGCGGTACCAGCAGATGTGTACGTTCCCTGGCATACAACCACGGGAACGCCAACTGTAGGCGTTGTCGGCGCAGTGGCTGGAGAAGACCGTGGTGGTTTGCCCCTGCCGGCAGAAATCTTCAGATTAGCGCGGAGCTTAGGCATGGCAGGCTTGCCCCTGTAAGCATAAAAGTGCAAGTTTGTCAGTACAAACTTATATCAAAATGGCTAAGTCAGGGAAAGCAAAAGCTTGCCTACCGCTTGAGTGGGATATTCTCCCCCAAGGTCTCATCCTCTGCATCAACAGAGGTGGCCGCTTTCTTCCTCTTCTCCAAATCCTTGGTGGAGCCGCCAACTTTGCGCTTCTTCGATTTGATGGCACCGGTATCGTACCAGTTGGGAGCTAAGTCGGCATCCTCCAAGGTTTGCAGCTGAAAAGGAAAAAGGCAAAACGCTAATTCAGTACCCAGTGGACACAGATGTCAAGAAAAAGACAAAGTAGCTCTGGCTTACCACTGGGGCTGGGTTATCGTGGGTGAACATGGCGACGCCTTCGGCCGCCTTCACCGGCAGAGGCTTTACAAGCTCTCTGAGCCGGTACTCCAGCACATCTTGGTCAAGGGTGCTATTGCCGGCGTCGTCCGCCTTGTACTCGCACATCTTCAGTGGGCGATGGCGGAGCGGCATTATCTTCCTCGACAACCAGCAGATGACGGTATCAACTCCGTCAAGTTGCGGAGCCTTCATCGTTTTCGTCAGAAACTCGATCCGCCTGACGGCAATTTGAAGCTCAGCCGACAAGCTGCTAAGGGGCACCTTTGCCGTCCAGCAGGCCTTGTGGGTTGGCGGACCGTTGACGAAGGCAGGCATTCCCTGTGTCGTGCCGGGTGTCGGGATGTCCTTGCAGTAGAAGAAGGTGCCGGTCCAGTGCTTCACCGACTCGATGTATGGGATCTTTGGGTGCCAGTCGGGTTGGCGGCAGTTGAAGGTTACGCTACCGCAAGTTGCCAGCTGGCCGCCTGGTATGGTTTGCCGGCGGCTGATGCATCCAAAATGCATCTACTTTTCCAAGCACTTTGCTTCATGATTTGCTCCGGAATCTTCCCATATTTGAATAAAACTGCTGAATCTGACGCTGTTTTTAGCAAAGTCTCGTTTCTGGCTATTTTTGCAGGAAATAAAATCGGGGAAAAATACCACGTCATTTTTTATGGAAAAGGAGGACAACGTGCAAAGGATGGACACGAGGGAGCACCGGAGGCCCAAAAGAGGGGGCCCCACACGGCCACAGTACCAGGCCGTGTGGGTCGGGCGCCGTCTCGCCTCCGGTCTTCGACGTACCCCTTCATATAGTGGAAAAATTGCGTGCTCTAGGAGGAGAGGAGCTTTCGCGAAACACACCGCCGCCGCCACCACGTTCTTCGTTTCGGGGACAGATTGATCCAGGATTTCTCCTCCGGTGGAGGGATCCGGAGGCCGTCTTCACCGCTATCGTCACCGCCTTCGTCTCCATCGACCATGAGCTCCCTCTCCATCACCATGTGTGAGTAGTTCGCTGTAGGCACATTAGGTGGATGGGGATTGGATGAGATTGATCATGTAATGCTACCCGTTGTTCGAGATTCTAGGGGTTTATCTTGAGGATACTTTTGTATTGTGTTGATGCACTCTTGCTATGTTTAATGCTTGCTACTAGGGCCCGAGTGGCATGATTTCAGTACTGAACTTATATTGCCTCATCATATATTTGAGTTTGGTATTTATCTGCAAAGTGTATCACCTGCTATTATGTTGAACCTGCGAATCCTAAAAGTGACATATAGGGAAAACAAGGGGGAGATGTTTTAGTTTGAGGATTCTATGTGTTCATGAAGTGTTAATGCATTGTTCCGGTCTATTCGAAAGGATAGACCTTAATTACCCGTAGTTCCAAGTTGGCCCCGGTAAAATGGGCGGGTAGGACAATAGATGTTGTGCAAATTCTCTTGGTTAGTACGCACAACTAATTATGGAACACATACCTACATATATCGGAGTTAGAGATACATCCCTTGGCTAGCTTTATATCATCATATGATCAATCTTATTCATGCAACACCCCGCTGTCACCTCATGCCTACGTTTTAGATCTCTGAGTTACACCTTCACTTTTCCGGTGAAAACTGGAAAACACTTGTTCACTGCTGTTGTTCTGCTTGTTACTTGAATCATACTACTGCCATCACTATTACTGCTGCAAGTTATTGATATACAGGTGTGGTTGAGAGTGACGCCTCGATTGCCAAAGTCTTATTGATATTCTTGTGTTCCCATCGTGTCGAACTATAAATTTGGGTAATACTTCCCAACGAAGACTTCAGCGATCCCCTATACTTGTGGGTATCAGCGGCATAGGAAGCAATATTGGAATAGCTCCATGGATGCAGCTATGCCTAAATACCCGTCGCACAAAGCCTGGAAGCCGGCTAGCACTAGAATGCTGTTGGGCGCAATGTTGTGCGGTTGCAGCCCGTAGAAGCTAAGCACCGCCAGAAAAAAGGCGGAAAGCGGCAAAGACATACCGCGGAGGTTGTTCGACGCCAACATGACGCGCTCGCCGTCTTGTGGGTCAGGGACTGGTTCGTCGCCTGGAATCCTCCAGGAGCACTCCGTCTTGGGCGGTATGTAGCCGCCATCCTCCAGCTCCTTCAGATAAGCTGACGTCATGATTGACGACAGCCAATATCTGGAGCCAAGGTCCGCCGCCTCCTCTTCTTCCTCGGCGTCGTCATCGGCGGCAGCTTCTGCCTCCGCCGTGGCTTCAGTGCTGGTCGCCGTTTGGGATGGAAGCGGGAAGGCAGGTGTGAACGCTACGGGTGCCACCGGAGTTGGAGAAGAAGTAATCCCACCCGCAGCCACGGTGGGGACAGAAGAGGTCTCCGGCGTACTCGCGGGAATCGCCGCCGCCACCGGAGCAGATCCAGATCCAAGCGCAGCCGCCGAAGTTGCAGCTAGCGCCGCCGCCGCCGCCGAATCTTGCTGAGAGGTGCTCACCATTTGTCGCAGAAGCTCTGCTCAAGTGCTCGCCGGAGTTGAGTGCGGGGGAGAGGAGCGCTCAAGAAGCTGAGGAGGCTACGGTGAATGCGAATGGGGAAGAAGTTCGACCCCGTTGCACCCTTTGGGTATTTATCTCCGCACGTTAAGATCCGTGCGCGAGATTGGGGGGGCGCACGATCTCCACACTAGTACAGAACGACACATCGGATACCCCTCTATGGCAACGGCAAGAGTTAGGCGATGGAAAAATGAGCTCCGCGCGCTTCCGTGAGTGCGCGCGCGCGCTAGTCGGTCGATGGGCCTGACACAATGGTAACGGAGGCTGAAAAGATCTCCGTTGCTCATATATAGGCAACGGAGGAAAGAATATCTCCGTTGCTGATATTGCCACATCAGAAACGGAGATCGGTCTATCTCCGTTTCCCATGTGAAGGCACATTAAGCGGTGCCGGTATTAATATCTCCCACTCCAGTACTGTATCTCACTCTCACTCTCAGTCTCACTCTCCCCAGTTCCTAACCCTAGCCGCACACGCTCTCCTCCTACTTCACCCATCGATGGCGAACCCCTCCGGCGCCGACGGAAGTCAGGATGGAGCATCTTCCTCCTCCCACCCTCCGAGGCGCAGCCCGGATCTCCCCTACAACTGGGGCAAGATCCCCGGCGACTGTGGTCGCGAGTTCATTCTGAGCCGTCAAATCCCATCCGGATCCACGGCGGTGGCGGCCACCGACGACTGGATCTCGTCCTCATCGTCCTCCTCGGACGATGAGGACGAGGATCTGGAGGTCGGTCTCCTCCTCTCTCACGCCTCCTTTGAGCGCGAGCGCGCCGAGGGTGTCATTCGGGCGTCTGCGATGCAGAGAGCTATCCGCATCTCCGCCGCCGAGCACGCGATAGAAGCCGCCGAGGAGGCGTTGTTCCAGACGCGGCTCCGGGCGGCCATAGACCGCTCTCTTCTCCCTGGTCAGGGCCCTGGGCCAGACGCGGCGGCGGTAGCGGTGGCGGCGGCGGAGGAGGAGGAGGAGGACGCTCCGGTGTTCGAGCAGGATGAGGTCTCCTCTAACGTCTCCTCTGGCGGTGGCTCCGGCGCCGACGCCTGGGACGCAATCCGCGACGGAAAGCGACCCCGCCTTGCCTAAGGTAAATGACCGCTCAGTTAGCTACTTATTTAGCTCGGTTTGCTCTGTTAGTTAGCTCTGTTCAGCTATGTATTTGCTATGTTAGCTACTTATTTAGCTCGGTTTGCTTTGTTTAGCTATGTATTTGCTATGTTAGCTATTTATTTAGCTCGGTTTGCTTGTTAGTTAGCTCTGTTCAGCTATGTATTTGCTATGTTAGCTACTTATTTAGTTCGGTTTGCTTTGTTTAGCTATGTATTTGCTATGTTAGCTACTTATTTAGCTCAGTTAGCTCTGTTCAGCTATGTATTTGCTATGTTAGCTACTTATTTAGCTCGATTTGCTTTGTTTAGCTATGTATTTGCTATGTTAGCTACTTATTTAGCTCAGTTTGCTATGTTAGTTAGCTCTATTCAGCTATGTATTTGCTATGTTAGCTACTTATTTAGCTCGGTTTGCTTTGTTTAGCTATGTATTTGCTATGTTAGCTACTTATTTAACTCGGTTTGCTCTGTTAGTTAGCTCTGTTCAGCTATGTATTTGCTATGTTAGCTACTTATTTAGCTCGGTTTGCTTTGTTTAGCTATGTATTTGCTATGTTAGCTACTTATTTAGTTCAGTTTGCTCTGTTAGTTAGCTCTGTTCAGCTATGTATTTGCTATGTTAGCTACTTATTTAGCTCGGTTTGCTTTGTTTAGCTATGTATTTGCTATGTTAGCTACTTATTTAGCTCAGTTTGCTCTGTTAGTTAGCTCTGTTCAGCTATGTATTTACTATGTTAGCTACTTATTTAGCTCGGTTTGCTTTGTTTAGCTATGTATTTGCTATGTTAGCTACTTATTTAGCTCGGTTTGCTCTGTTAGTTAGCTCTGTTCAGCTATGTATTTGCTATGTTAGCTACTTATTTAGCTCGGTTTGCTTTGTTTAGCTATGTACTCCCTCCGTATCAAAATATAAGTCGAACTAGTCACTTATCACACACATGTATGTAGACATATTTTAGTGCAAGATTCACATGAATCTTGTACTAAAACATGTCTACATACATGTGTGTGGTAAGTGACTAGTGCGACTTATATTTTGATACGGAGGGAGTATTTGTTATGTTAGCTACTTATTTAGCTCAGTTTGCTCTGTTAGTTAGCTCTTCAGCTATGTATTTAGCTCGGTTTGCTTTGTTTACTGCTTATTGGCTCTGTTTATTAGCTTTGTTTGCTGTTTTTAACAAAGAATATTCGTTGTTTCAAGGGCTTGGTGGATGCTTGGTGACGATGTTGCTGCCGTGAAGACCTAGGAGCGGGGCTCCATACACGGTGCCGTCACCAGGAGCAGTACATTTTGCGCAGCAGGAAAGACAGTTGATGTTCATCTGGCGGCCGTGAAGACATAGGAGCAGAGCTCCAGCCACGCGCACTGGTGAACTTTTGTAAAGCAGGGCGTACAGGAATACGGTGACGACCGGGCGGCCGTCTAGTCGCATGGAGCGGGGCTCCATCGACGGCACAGCCCGTCACCGTGTTTTTTTTCTTTTCCTGTAACCCTTATTAGAAACGGTTATTAGCAAAACTCCGTGTCTAATGTTAAATACATCACAAACGGTTTATCTCCTCCGTTGCCATTGTGAGGCTTCACATCAGTAACAGAGGCGGGGACATGAACCCTTTCTCCGTTGTCGAAGGGGTTTTTGGCCCGTTTCCGATGTATCGTTCTGTACTAGTGCCGCCACGTGCCCACGATTTGCACGTCGTGGCAACGGTGTCTGCAGCCTTCTCCCCGATTCTCGTGCGTAGTGGAGAAGAAATCATGACGCATGCCAAGTCGAAACTGTCGTGGACTGCATGACGTCATCCGTCAACATTTGACGGACCGGTCAAATGATAAGACTGGTGCCGGGAAGATTCCTGACAGCGGTCAGGCCGTCTTTCCCATGATGGCGGCAAATCATCCGACTAATTTAGGCGGATCGCCACTTATTTCAACTTTGGAATGCTTCAAGCTCTTCAGCCGCCTACAAGACAAGACGGACGTCGCCGACAAAAGAAGATGGCGTCTGAAGAACTCGAACCTTTCCAGGGGCTAATGTTGGGGATATACCTACTAGGGGTATCATCAGCATGGACCAATCCGGCTAGTCCAGGGTGGCCCGCAGTGGTGGTGAAGGCTTTGCCTGCCGGGCGGCCCAGATAGCTGACGACCAAGGAAGGCGGATGCCGGCAAGGAGGAGGCCCAAGACCGAAGCCCATGAAGCCACCAAGACCAAGACGGAAGGCGGCAGACTTGCCGGCTAGGTTTAGGACTCTGTATGCTTGCCGGATACGTAATCACCTTGTAACCCTAGGTCCGGCTGCCTATATAAGCCGGACCACGGGAAGCCTTTAAGGCAAGAATCCATACTTTCATACTCTCGTACAATCAACCTCATTGTAACATGTACCTCGGCCATTTGCCTCATAGTGAATTATAGCAGCACGTAGGGCTCCGCCACCGCCGTGGAGCCTGAAGCTGGGTAAACTGCCATGTACAATCCCGACCTCGACGACGTCCACCTTCTTGCCCTACGTTCACCCTCGGCTAGCAGGACCCCGTCTCCTATCTCAGATGCCGATACGACGACACTTCCAGATTTCTTAAGATACTCAACCTGATCATTGAGATTATGAAGACGGAAGAGAGCAAGCCACTTCCCTTTGACATGTGGAATTCCATAAGAACTGGTCAACTTTGTCTGCTTTTGCACTTTACTGCAAAACCATGGAGCGTAACCCAGCCGAGCTTAGTCCAGCAATGCTGAGGACAGTTGCAGCCTTCGGGGTCCATAACGGAACTGACATTGCTTCCATTTTGCGTTTGATTCTCCATCGCCGTGCTTAGAAGCCTGTGTTGGAGGTTTGTTTCTTGGAATCTTCAGAGTGATGCAGATTTGAGATGGCTACCAAGATTCTGAAAGAAAAATCACATACGTATTAGGTTATGTTAACTAAGCTAGCTGGTCCATGGCTGACACTGTATTATAGTTCTGACCCCTTTTTTTGAACCTCACATGATGGATTGTTAGATTTACGTTCTTTGCGCCTTAATTTGTCTATTTGTCTATATACATGTTTCACTATATAAATACTGTTGCAGATATGCCCTAGAGGCAATTAATAAAAATATTTTATTTGTCATATCTTGATTGTTCATAATACGTTTTATATCATGCTATAATTGTATTAAGCGGAAACATTAATACACGTGTGGTATGTAAACAATCAGGTCCCTAGTAGCCTCTTTACTAGTCCATTGAGATCAACAGATGATCAAGATTTCCTGATCATGGACTTGGACGTCAATTGATAATAGAGTCACATCATTAGGTGAATGATGTGGTGGACGCACACCCAATATATGTAGGACGTAGTATTCACGCCTTCGACCGTGAGATCATATTTAATTGCTATTTCTGGAAAGTATTTTGATTGCATCAAACGACACTCCTTATATAGGGTGACAATAAAGGTGTTTCTCTCGGGTATCGGAAACAAATATGTTGAGGCGTATGATCAAGAGCGGGATTTGCCAATCCACATAGCAGGATAGATACTCTGGGCCCACTCGGTGAAATTACATCAATGAGCTTGCAAGAATGTGACTAGGTCACGAGGATGTAATATCGCAGACGAGTAAAGATAGTATTGTCAATGACGAGATCAAGCTAGGTATCAGGATACCGTAGAACGAGTCTCGGACAAACTAAGTATCGCCAGGCAAAAGGTTTGAGACTCAGGGGTGGAGCTACAGTGTATGGCTGGGATCAAATGACCCCGACGCCTTTTGGCCCGACCCTTAATCTCAAAGCCCAATAGGAAAAATGACCCTGGTTAAAAATCTAATTTGACCCCAGCGAGCAAGTCGACACTGCGGCTTTTGTATTGGCCCAAGTACAAATTTGCAATAGTAAAAAAGGCAGCCTACAACTGAAAGTGCATGTGTTGCATGCCCCATGCATGGTTTTGGTAATTAATGACAATCCCTATGGACTAATGTTTGCATTGAGATATCTTTATAGATCGTGTCCATGAAGAAGATTGGAGTTCATGTGTTGAACTCTAGAAGATGATATGATGACCAAGGTTCTATCCAGGTCATCTAGAGTTGAGCTTATTGCAAGCATGGATTGGAAAAGAAGATTGAGTGAACATTCATGTTTATCTCCAAGCCATCATCTATATGAAGAGAAGAAGATGAAGTGCAAGTGGATACATGAAGACGGAGCTAAGCGAGGCTCTCTCATATTGGGGTATGGGGGAGCATTTGGAGAAGTCTTCATCAAGCATATGCCAGCAGGCATAATCAAGAAAGGTGTTCCACTTGAGAGAGTCAAGATCGTCATCATCGAGCTCAAGTG
Organism: Poa pratensis; assembly: GCA_947311845.1. Classification (NCBI taxonomy): domain Eukaryota; kingdom Viridiplantae; phylum Streptophyta; class Magnoliopsida; order Poales; family Poaceae; genus Poa; species Poa pratensis. The sequence goes on from CAMZMU010000035.1 coordinate 87,450,880, forward strand.
CAATGCGCAAGGCAAAGGTATGATCTTGATAGGTTTTCTATTTTACCGGTCTCGTGGTATTAGTGGGAGACCGGGTTATAGGATAGACGGCGTACTATCAAGAGGGGCTCTCAAGTGAGTAACTTGATCGCACCTTTGTGGAGAGCTCAAACCTTTGCATTTTTGGCATATCATCTTTCTTGGTTCTTATTTGGCTTTTATCCATGTGAGAATTTAGAGCTTGTGTTCATCTCCATACCAAGCTCTAGTTCACCAAAAATGGATTCCGTATTGAAAACTTGTTGCGTTTTCGGTTTTGGAGGTTTTGCCGGTTCATCTTTTATAGAGAGGTAAAACCTCTCTACATTTTATTTCCTCCTCACATGATGGACTATGATGTTTCTATGCATGATCTTGTAATGCTCCTCATTGCGATTCCAACAAACCCAAGATCATCGAAATCGGAGTCCGGATGGAAAATTTGTTGCATTCACAGTGTTGGAAATATTACCGGTCCTCCTCGAGATAAGGTCCACACCTCCCATGTGTGATATCTCCTCCATATTTGTGACCCTTAATATTTATTGAAAAATATATGATTTTTATTGAAAAAGATATGATTTTTACAAGTTGGTTTTCTGGGTGACCGGTTGCCAGGCCGGACCAAACCGGGCCCAAGTCCAGTCGCCTCTGCCGGGTGGCCAGTTGCCAGGCCGGCCCAAACCGGGCCCAAGTCCGGTCGCCTCTGTCGGGTGGCCGGTTTCCTGGCCGGCCCAAACCGGGCCCAAGGTCGGGCGCGGGCAAGTCAGCAGGCAGGCCGGCTCTCAGACCGGCCCAAACCAGGCTCCAGGCCGGGCGGGTCGGTGAGCAGGCCGGCTCACAGGCTGGGCCAGGCCGGGCCACAAGCCGGCGCGCCCAGGCCATTGCGAGGCTGCTCAGCCCAACGGTCACTTTGTGACCTTTTAAAAGGGGTCTTCTTCCCCATTGTTTTTGACACCTCTTGAGCAAGTTTTTCTCCCCTCTCTCCTCCATTGTTGATCTTTGGAAAAAGCTTGCCTTCCTCTCATTCCCTCCCATGATTCTTGCATATCTTTGAGGGAAATTGAGAGGAGATCTAGATCTACATATTCATCCAATCCATTCCTCCTCTAAGTGAGGGGAACCTAGTAGATCTTGATCTTGAAGTTCCATTTGTTGTGTTCTTCGTTGTTCTTCCTCTCTTCTCCCCCCATAAGCATTAGTTGCTTGTGGTGGGATTCGAGAGTGAAGGATTTGAGCCTTGTGCTCTTGCCATTGCTTCGTTGCATCGGTTTGTGCTCTCCACGAGGATTCGTGGAAGTTGAAAGCTTGTGAACTTGTTACTCTTGGGTCTTTGGACCCTAGACGCCCGTGTGGTGGTTGAGACCCTTGTGTGGTCACTTGTAGCTGTTCGGGAGCCCCCAATCCCATTGTGGGTTGTGCCCCAGATCGTTGTTGAAAGGCTCCAGATTTCCGCCTCGAAGGATTCCGATAGTGGAAGGTGAACCAAACCTTTGTGGTGCGGTTCATCGGAGAAGAAGGCGAAACCTTTGTGGTTGTTGAACCATTGTGTTGGTTCACACCTTTCCAACGAGACGTACTCCCTAAACAAGGAGGAACTCGGGAATACATCATCGTCTCCGCGTGCCTCGGTTATTTCTATACCCGAGTTTTTTACTTATGCACTTTACATTGTGATAGCCTTCGTGCTTGAAGTATTCTATATTGCTATCCTTGTTGCTTGTCTTGCTTAGCATAAGTTGTTGGTGCACATAGGTGAACCTAGTTTATTTAGGTTGTTGGCTTGTTAATTTAAACACATAGTTTTATTCCGCAATTATCAAGACTAAACCGGAAAAGTTTTAATCACCTATTCACCCCCCCCCCCTCTAGGCGACATCCTTGACCTTTCAACAACCCATCAATCAATCGCTAAAAACGAAACATCAATCGATCGCTAATACATGGCTCGCTTGGCAACAGCCAATAGATGCATCGCGAAGGAAAAATGCTTCTGCTCGGAACGCCGCCGCCCTCGAGCGATTTTCTTCCGTCTCCTCGTCCGGTTTATCAGCTCCTCTGCACTCCGCCGATTTAATCCGTAAGTGCCACAGCCACAAGCCCACAACCTACTAGTACTAACCCAGATCACCACCGTTAGAAAAAAGAATTTCCTCCATCTCCTTGTTTTTTCCATTTAGGGTTTGACAATTTGTCAATGTTTACGATCCGATTATTCGAAAGTTAATGTTCACGGACCGCTTCAATGAGGTAAACTCATATTTGCTTACTCACAATGGTTGCATTCGGTCCCAATGATTCAAAAGTGAGAGTATGGTGGATTTGGCTTAGATCTTATCCAGATGATTTTGCTTCCATCGAACTGAAAGATCTTTCTCATGAATTTCGCTTTTACATTGATAATGTGCGGGCAGATGAAAGATTTGTGGGATTGAAAAACTATTTCTGACTTACCAAGCTGATGGTCAATACAAACAAATATCTAGCTTTTCTTTTGTCTATCGGCTACTCAAGTTGGTATTAGTACTACCCGTCGCCACTGCATCAGTCGAGAGATGTTTTTCAACAATGAAAATAATAAAAACCGTGCTACATAATCGCATAGGTGAAGAATATATCATCACTACATCATTTATGTCTAGACCAAAGACTTTTATATTCAATCCAATTAAGGATGTCATAGAACGCTCTCTGAAGATGAAAGATCGCAGAGGCCAAGAAAAAATAGAGGTAACAACTTTTGTAAGCAAAATTTGACATTAGCAAAAAAATGTTAGTTTCTAAAATTTGTATAGTTACTATGATATGTGAATTAGTGCTACTTGTGTTTTGACCCCGGCGACCTTTTTTCTGGCTCTGCCCCTGTTGAGACTTGACGTCTAAGGTTCAAACGACAAAGATATTCGTGGACGCACAGGGTCTTTCATGGTATCCAGACCCCACTGATAGTCATTGATCGGAAAACGGGTCTCGATCATGTCTGGAGTGATCCCGAAACGTAGGGTGACACACTTAAGGGTAGGCGACGTTTTAAATAAGATTAGATATCGAAGAGAATAGAGAAGGGTTCCATAATGGTTCCGGGACATATCCGACGAAGTTCGGGGGCCGATGAAATGGTGCAAATTTTACCCGTTTCTCCAATTAAACATCAACGGAGCACACACACGTTTCTGAAGAAAAATCCAACAGTCAGGACCCACCAGCTCGACCACATCGCGCAACATTCTAGTAAACGGGAGCAACTGGAAAAAAAGTCGGCTAGCATCACACGCAACAGAATAAAAATGGGTAATAATCGATCAACAGTATCCTGAATGACTGACAGGGTGGAGCCATCGGCTACAACAACATCGCACGCAACGGAGCAACGGAATAAAAAAAGTACGCAAGAATCGATCGACAAGATTCTGAGTCACTGAAATGATGGAGCCAGCGGCAAGAACAACATCGCAAAAAACAGAGCCACGGAATAAAAAGTGGGCAATAATCGATCAATAGGATTCTGAGTCACTGACATGGTGGAGTCAACGGCAAGAACATCATCGCAAGTGGAAGATAAGGAGAAGGAGACGAGAAAGGGATCGTGAAGGAGAGTCGTGCTTTTTTTTACAGAATGAGAGAAGCAGACTCGAGAGTAGATGGGATCGGCCCAAGTTAGTTTCATCTGTTACCTAATGTGTCGTTCCGTTCCGCGGTAAATCACGATGACTCAGTACGTTTATCTTTTAATCAGCGGTAAATCACTTTTCGTACTGCGGTTAAAAAATCACTTTTCGTCCCAAAAAAAATTATGAGGTACAGAGGAAACATATGTTGGACTGTGCGTGCTAATTTTTTTCAATTTCAACTTTCTTCCCAAAACAATTCGGTGATATTCCGTTCTTACCGATTTTGGTATTTTCAGAGGCATTCATAAAACAAATGCCTCTAAAAATAGCATTTTCAGAGGCAATAAGTAAAAGTGCCCCTATAAATCACTATTTTCAGTGGCATTTTGAGTAAAATGCCCTTAAAATGATATTTTTAGAGGCACTTTGGTGAAAGTGCCACTAAAAATGTCATTTTCATAGGCACTTAGTAAGAAATGCCCTAAAAACTATTTTTAGGGGCAGTTTCAAAAAATGCCTCAAGCAAAATGCCCCTAAAAACATGTTCTCCCATAGTGGGAGCCGCATGGACAGGCAGCGCTGAGGGCAAGAGAAATGCGCTTGGGCGGCGCTAAGCGGGGGAGAGGGAGGCGCGTGGCGTAGATAAAGGTGAACTGTATAGAGGAGAGGGCGTCAATGTTGCTGCTGCTTGCCACTGCCATGGATCCGCCACTGACTTCCATGTATTTGAAGAAGGTATAACTTCAGATTTGCTATCATTCCTCGTGTTGTAGTTGATTGATTAGCCTGCTATTCGTCAGGAAGTTGTTGTAGTACGATAATTTGTGGTTACATGTTGTTTCTGTCAGTATTTAAAGAAGGTATGTTACATGTGATTTATGTCAGTATTATAAGTATGAGATGCTCAACTAGAATACTGTGCTTATTCCAGTATATTTGGGGAGTAGTATCCGATGAACTCTCATATCTCATGAGTGATATGCTTTAGCTGGAAAAATAGAGCTTGATATTTGGGTATATATTCACGAAATCTCACATCTTGACTCCCCTGTAGCTACAATAGAAGTTATCACTGAATCTAATCAGTATCTGAAGTTGTCACTGAATTTATATAGGTATATCTCCATGCGATTTTTTAGGATTTCCCTGTCTTCAAATGTGAGGATTCATCTTCAAAACTGTAATAAGTAATTAGTGGCATTCAATTGTCAATTCAGTAAAACGCAGAACTGTAATTAATTGTAATTCCTTTATCTTAGTTCCCTTTCGTGTGTATATCGTTTCAGTTAGATGGATAATCCATTTCGACATGTAATTTCAATATAGTTAGTTTATTTTCCTTCCTCCCTTACTGTTAGCTATTGTACGTAAAGGAACAATTGTTGCTAAGAAAGTAGAAAGAAGCGTTCAACTGTACATCTAAATTAAGCAGCCTACTAATTATTTTGTAAGTTGCAGATTGATTAAACTTTTCTAGGCTTCTCCCTCTATTTTTTTATATAAAGATGTGGTGCTAGATTCTAATTTCACTAGAATGGAGTTAGTTTTGCATTCAGCTTTAGATTTTAGAGTTCTTCTGGAATCTGGATGGTACTTGCAGCTCTTGGCCTAGACTTTTGTATAAATAGAACTCAAGAGATGTTGCTATGTTACTTTGCTAGACTGCTCAGGCATGTTTGGACAACACAAACTCCAGTGGCATAGTTATTTTCTCTGCTTTAAAATCAAGAATCATAGTGAATAATGCCTGCTTTAACAGTGCAATAGAAACTTGCCAATTAGAATTTTGTCCTAATTGCTTGCTGGAATTCATAGTCTGAGATGGGCAGATTGTGCTCTGAAGATACAGATTTTTTAGTCTGAATGAATCATTTTTTGTGCGTTAGCTTCATTTTTCCAGAGTGCTAGGCTGCTATCGTAAGTTTACTGCGCATTAGAGCTAGGTCTTCCTGCTATTTGCCCCCCTAGGCAATCCTAATTAGCTAAGGCCATGCATATATAAGCTAATTTCTCTAAAGTATAATCAATTACGTATATGGTTTGGCATTGAAAAGAATGGCATATGTAGAGGTACGAAGAAGTTAGAGTGGTATATTCCAAGTTTAGTTTTTGCAATTGTATCTCCAACAGGTGAAAAATAGAATGGCATAGACCCAATTAACCCTTCTATGAATTTCCTATTTTCGTTAGCTTTCTGAACTTTACAATTCTGGATCAACCTTTTATCCCGTAGATAAATCTGTCCTATGATGGATCAACCTTTCTGACCTTTACAATTCCGTTGTGCTTTCTTGGGCCGTGCACATAAATGGGTTGAATTTTTTTTTTTAGATAAAGGGCTTTATTACTCAAATGGTTTAAGTATTACACCCGGCCTCTGCATCAAAAATGCACACAGCCGCAATCCAACATAGCAAGTAAAAGTTGTGCAACAATAGACGCATTACAACCAACAAGATAATGTAAAACGCCTATGTCATGGCTAATCTCGACGGCCTATGGAGGTCCAATCCGGCGATCAAGCGGTCACCCATGTTGTGAGAAAATGTCCCTTGCCACCTCCACCAGTCATGCACACGCCTCCGTAAAGAGGTCTCGATGTCCCACACGTTGTAAGGTGGATCACATACGGAGAATACTTGTGCAACGGTAGAGTACCTGCATATGAGAAACATTTTTATCATTGAAAACCTTGTCATTTCTACTAAGCAAAGCGACCATATAACAGCAATCGCTCCCACCCTAATAACCGTTCTAAGCCTTTTATCTATCCCATGTAGCCAGTTACCAAAAACATTGGCAACAGACTTGGGTGGATATAAGTTAGACGCTATTTGGATGGCTGACCATATAGAACGTGCGAAACTACACTCGAAGAATAAGTGTTTTATTGTCTCTTCATTTGGACAAAACATACACTTCGTACTTCCATGCCAATTTCGTTTAACAAGGTTATCCTTTGTTAGAATGACACCCCTACGAAGATACCACGTGAATACTTTAATCTTAAGTGGTATCTTCATTTGCCATATTTTTTTATTATCATCAACTGGCACATCGGAATGTACTAACGCCCTATACATGGAATCCACAGAGAATTTACCATTCTCACAAAGATTCCAACGAAATTCATCGGGACCCTGTGTGAGTTGAACTGATCTCAACCGTGCCAGCAGGGAGTTCCAAGACGCTAGTCTTGGCCCGAACAAATCTCGCCTGAACGTCACATTCGGAGGAGAGCATTGCAAGACGGTGCAATGGTATCTCCCTTATGACGAACAATATTGTATAGGGCTGGATATCGATCCCGGAGGGTGGTGTTGTCTAACCATTTGTCCTCCCAGAATCTAATCTCCGAGTCATCCTTAATATTAAATACCCTGAAGCGAAAGAAATGTTTCTTTGTCGCCATCAGTCTAGCCCAAAAGTGGGAATCACCAGGTTTCCAATATACCTGTGATACCGCCTTTGTGCCAATGTATTTTCTCTTAAGGAGTGTTTGCCATATCCCCTCTTCAGTAAGCAGCTTAAAAAGCCATTTACCTAGGAGGGCTGAGTTCTTGACATCAAGGTCATGAATACCAAGCCCTCCCTGATCTTTAGGGCGACAAACAATATTCCATTTAGTCAGTCTGTACTTCTTCTTCTCACCATCTCCTTGCCAAAAGAATCTTGATCGGAAATAATCCAATTTATGCAAGATCCTTTTTGGTATTTGGAAGAAGGAAATCATATACAGTACCATATTTGTTAGTACCGAATTAATGAGAACCAATCTTCCACCAAGAGATAGCAATTTTCCTTTCCAACTAGATAGCCTAGCTTGTAGACGTTCTTCGACGTGTCTCCATTCCGCATTAGTCAGTTTCCGATAATGTATTGGTATCCCAAGATACATGATTGGAAATTGACCCTGCTCGCAGCCAAAAATATCGGCATATTGAGCAGCTGCTTCTTGAGCCTCACCGAAGCAAAACAATTCACTCTTATGGAAATTAATTTTCAATCCCGATAATTGCTCAAATGCTGATAGTATCAACTTCAGATTCGCAGCTTTATCTAGATCATGTTCCATAAAGAGGATTGTATCGTCTGCATATTGAAGAATAGATAAACCACCATCAACAAGATGTGGAACTACTCCGTCAATTTGGCCATCCACGTCTGAGTGAGCAGTTTCTTATGTCGGATCTTGGTCCGCTTCGTTACTTTCTTGGGATTGAGGTTTCGTCCACCTCTGATGGTTTCTTTATATCCCAAGAACGGTATATTCATGATCTTCTTTCTCGTACCGCTCTTACTGATGACCGTCCTGCTGAGACTCCCATGGAGCTCAATATTTCTCTTCGTGCTTCTGATGGCGATCCTCGATCTGATACCATGTCAAGCTTCATGCTCTAGCCACTATTCCATAAGACCGATCTTATGGAAAGGGAGGGCAATCCACTTATACACTTAACATGTCAAGCTTCATGCTCTAGCCACTATTCCATAAGACCGATCTTATGGAAAGGGAGGGCAATCCACTTATACACTTAACACCCCTCCTCACATGTGACGGTCACAGACAGGTCAACATGTGTAAACTCATAGGTAGGCACATCAAGAGAAAGGGGCCTTGTACGTGGAAGGAGGGGGCATCAGCAATTTTAGGAAAATTGCGCGCCACACAGGACTCGAACTCGAGACCTTGGCTCTGATACCATGTCAGAATGGCTCTACCAACCAACTATCCCAAAAGACCGATCTTATGGAAAGTGGTGGTATAATATACTTAACAACCCCCCTTCACATCCGACGTGGATATGGAATGATCAACACCTCCCCTCACACCCTCTTTCGAGCGTGGATAAATGATTAAGGAAATGCGGTTGAAAAAATATATCAACTACAATTTTGTTATCCGTGAAATCTGTACAATCAGTATGGTCTCATGGACGAGTCATTCATCTTGCTGAATCAGAGAACAGTATGACAAGCTAGCGAACACATTATTCATTGTTACTCCACTACTTTCACAAGTATTTTGGCTTTTAAGTGACAATCCACAATTCCTCTTTCTAATATCCTTCTTTAATAAAGTATTGTTATTTTATTTTCTTAACTTAATTAATTATAGTTTGAATTTTTGCACCGTGTTTTGAAATGCGATACGATGACCATCCAGTACAAAATTATCGCAGTGTACATCAATTTGTGTTGGTGTTAGAAAACAGACTATCAAACGTGTTCCCTGATGATTATAATGTGTTCAGTGTAGATATGTGAGTTTATGTTTCCGCTTTTGTTAACTGATCTGCTATGCATACTATACCGAAAGGTTATTGATGGCACACCACTCACTGAATTCAACAACCTTTAGCTTCAGATAAAGCACTTGCTTTCTCTTATTGCTTACCAAGAGTAATTTCCCCATGCCTAACTTATACCAAAAATTGATGGATCATCACAAGATATCAATGATCTATACAGGGGAATAATTATTTTTACCATGAATCCATCTCCTATATCCTGCTGTCTTGGATGAATCCAGATTTACAGTCTATCCAATTGTCTATAGGGCTTTATCGGGTTACTTTACCTGATGCATACAACTTTTTAGTTATGGCTTCTGTAGGTGTTGGATTTGTATATCATTGCAATATATGTTTAATATAGATTAGTTCAGCTAAGATGCAACAATTGGATCAGCAAAGTACACATAAGTTAAGACATGTTTGTTTCTACACACTGCTTGGTACCTTAATAACCTTCTGATACATAAAAATTTCGAGAGATAAAAACTCTTCCTGGCCTATGAAAGACAATGTTGTCTGCCTAATTTATTTCACATGTGTCCGGATATTCATAACGGTGCATGGGTCTAGATGCACCCACTATGTATTTTATTTTTAATTTTTTTTCAGAATGTCAAAAAATTCCGAAAAAAAATCCGGATGCAAATTACAGCGTGATGTGTTAGCACAAAAATTGGCATGGTGAAAAAACTTTTTTTGCAACCTGTACAAAAAAGACAAATTTCGGACACGTACATATACTTTTCGGTATGTCCGAATTTATCTTTTTTGCACAGGTTGCAAAAAAAAATTCACCATGCCAATTTTTGTGCTGAGTGCAAATATGTTGGACTACATGCAAATATTTGTTTTCGAATTTTTTGACATTCGGAAAAAAAAAATCTGGCTAGCGGGTGCAGCTGCACCCGCTAGCCAAATCGCCGTGTCCACATGTGTCCTCCTATCTACAAGAAAATGTGTACCTTCTTTCTACCTCTTATGCAGTACTTTTTTACATGAAGAATCAGTAAAAAAGTTGCATCAAACTCACAAACCATGTATGCGTGTTTTTTTACATCTATACAAACCAGTGTCAACTACATGTACAGTGTTTAGTACAACAATTTTTTGGATTACTGAGGAACAGGAAGCAGGCGTTATAACGATTTGTAATCTGCATTCGAGCCTATGAGGGGTTATATCTTGTTGATTCTTTTGAGAATGCTATGTATATGTCAAATGCCTAGGGACTCTCATAGCTTAATTACATTCAGGTTACAATTAGAAGGATTCTACGGAAATTCTAACCTCTGGGGGTGGTTCTCATTTTAGCAGTCCTACAATTTTGAATTGCTGGGATTAAAAGCAAATAGTTGTGCATCGAACTATTTATATGAAAACTAAAATCTTATTTGTTTCAGGACAATGAGGCCCTTTTACGACATTATTTCAGGATGCTGAAGGTCACTGGGAGGCAAAGCACCTACCAATTGCGAGATTTTTTTTTTTTTGTTCCTATGAATTCTCTCTTATTCGTTCTGTTAAATTTTCAAGAATTTTTTGTCTGTACTGTTGATGTCATGTTGTGCATATGGAAAAACAAGCCAAGATACCTGCCTTCTCATTGGTTTGATCCCTATTAACCGTAGTATGAATATTTTTATCGATTTCTTGCAACTCAAAAAAATTTAAGTTGTCTTTCCATCTAGAAGTGTATACGGCTTAATTTTGCAATCAAACAAACCGCTAACAGCACGTTACGTCCAAACAGAAACATACATCTCAGTGGCCACGTCGTGCAAAAACGCTAGGCAGGTGGCGCGGCGAAGCGTGCTTATTCATCTAGTTTACTGTATTTCCGATTGAGACTTGAGAGACATGGGCCACCGTACATTCTAATTTTACTTAGCGTTATGTTACTCAATTTTAAGGCTGCGTACTACTAAACACTATGGTTTCGTTTAAGCAATGGAATAAAGGAGGTTGACTCCCTGAAAGTCTAAGAAATCAACGATATGCAACCCAAGCACGATGTATCATTTCCTCAAAAAAAAAATCGGGAAATAGTTGCTTTATTGAAGCAAGGAAATTACAGGAAGGAGCACCACAAAGATTGAAAATACAACAAAGTCCTTCTGCAACCCGATGTCGTCGACGACGAGCAAGACGTGCCGGAGATGCGCCGCCGCAACTTCTTCACTCAGACCTTGGAATGGAAGAAGATCCCCTGCGAGCGGGAAATCGCCGATCCTCGAACCCCGGAGAGCCTCTACCGAGCTCCGCCGGCAGCATCGCCTCACCTCAACAGCAACCACTTCATCTTCTTGTAGAACCAGACCCACCGCACCGAGATCTGGCGAGGGGATAGGCGTACCTGCCGGCCCCAAAGGACCGCCACAAGCACGCGGAAGGAGGAGCTCCGCCGCGAAGCTCCGAAGAGCATCACCGCCGGAGAAGGCAAGCACCTCCTGCAAACTCCACTCCGGCCCCGTCTCCAACTCCACGACGACGCCGGCTGGAACCCTAATAACTCCTACGCTATGTACACACCGGAAATCGGGGTTCCCCCATCCTCCCGCCGCCGGAGCGGCCGGCGGAGGAGGAGGGAACCGGCGATTCGCCGGCGGCGAGGTGGATTTACCGGGGAGATCAGAAATATCGCCTCTTCTACTGTGCGGGAGAAGAGAGAAGGTCCAAGGCTCCTTCTATCATTTCCTCAAATTACTCCCTCTGTTCTAAATTAGATGACTTCCATTTGTTCACATGTGGATGTATCTAGATATATTATAAGTATAGATACATCCATATTTGAACAAATGAAAGTCATCTAATTTGGAACGGAGGGAATAGATCAGTATAAGGCTTTACTTATATGCAAGTTTGCTGTTCTGCAGCAACGTTGTGACGGTAACCCATAGGGTTACAGAACTAACGAAATTACTCAACATTACTATTCTTTCTCTGTCACACTGTCACAGAGAGGTATTCTCTCTGGTTTCATTGACTAAAGCAAATGGCTACGAAAACTGAAGCACTGTAATAAGAAATGGAGTTACCATTTGGAATTTGGAAACAATGTTTTAGCATCTGCAACAATAATATAATTATTGCAGGTGGACGCAAAACGTGGAAGCATACAAAAATATTGCAAAGGAATTGAAATAGAGACGACGATGACAGATAAGCACAATCGAGCAAGAGATAATCCTTTGCCCACACCACATTACTATTTGTTCAATAGCTGGTGCACAATTGTAGGCCAAGCACCACTCCAAGTGGCAGCCCATCAGATCAGCAAGCACATAACATACTAGTATTTTACAAACCATGTGCCCCAGGTCACACGACATAAAAAGTTTGAAATACCCAGTACCCAAAGGACGGATTGGCTAACAAGTCAAACATGGTACTAGCTACGAGGTAATAATAATAGCATACAGTACCTAGTAAGGCCCAGTTCTTTTGGGGCTTCTAGACAGTTTAACAGTCAAAAAAAGCTTAAGCCTAAAAGAACTCGAATTTAAGCCGTTTCTGTGGGCAGCCAGCTTCCACCGTTTCTTCACAGTGGAGAAAAGCCACCCTACCCCAACTTCCCGCCGCCGCCGGTGGCTTCCCGCAAGTCCACCGATTCGTTTTTTGGTGTTGTCCTTGTTGGACATCGTATTTACCTCACATTGCCACCGCGCGACAACTAGCGAACGGCTTTTCTTTTTTCCTCTCCTACCTCCCGAGCGACCTCTATACCTGAGCCGCCGCCAGCCATCCCCACCGTCGCCGCTTACCACCGCTGCCGTCCCTGCTCCCGAGCCGTCCCCACCTTCGGCTCCTGCCGACGACGCCACCTCAACCCGTCCCCCTGCTCACCGGCCGGGTTTCGATCTGGTGTAGCCGTCCACCACCGTAGCCGGCCGACCTGCTACTCTGTCGGGGCCGAATCAGCGCCGCCGCTCGCCGGCCCTACTCCGGTCGCCGCCCCTGCTCCGTCCCGAGAGCCGCTGCCCCTGCTCCGTCCCGAGAGCCGCCGCCCCTGCTCCATCCCGAGAGCCGCCGCCGCTTTGCTCCGTCCCCTAGCCGGCCCTACTCCGGCCGCCGCCCCTTCCTCCACCTGCGCCGCCGCCCGCCTCAACCCTCAAGCCGCCGGTCCGGCGCATGGCAGGGAACCTCGCCGGCCGTCGGCAACCTCCACCGATGGTCTTTGATTGGTCTCTTTTGTTACTTTTTATATTTTTTGTTAACTTTTTTATTAGGAAGATTTGTTAATTTTTTATTCGGGAAATCTAATTGTAAGGTGCCCTCGTTTTGGCTTAACCGTACGCACGCACGCACACCGTCCGATCGCGGACGCACGGTAGAGCTCGCGCGCGATGCACACGTCGCGCACGTCGTGCTTGCGTCTTTGGATAAGGCCGTCTTCACCACGAGCCACCCATCGCGTCTCCCCCACGAGCACCTCCCACGGCGTCTTCCTCCCCCAACGCGACGGCTGCTCCTCCGCTCCTGGCCGCCGCCGACGTCGCCCGTCGCGGTACCGCACGGGGGCCAGCACCTCCCACGGCGTCTTCCTCCCCCCAACGCCATGGCTGCTCCTCCGCTCCTGGCCGCCGGTGAGCGAGGCGGAGGTGTTGGTGGTGACTGGGGAGGCTGTGGGGTGGGCGACGACCGCCGGAGAGGGGAACGCCGCTGGGTCGCCCGCTGCGTCGCGGGAGCGTTCAATCCGCGACGACGTACTTGGTCTTCACGACCGGCGTCGGCGTGGTCTCCCGTCACAGAGACCAGCGGCTTGACGACGTGCTCCGACGAAGAAACCAGCGGCGGCCACGGCTCCTCCAACAGCGGAGGTCACATCCTCGTGGAGGCGTCGGCAATGGCAACGGCGGCTCCCGGCGCGACGGCAACTGGCGGAGGCGCCCGGCTCCCAGCGGCAGTGCCGCTGCTTGACGGTGGAGGGCAAGAGCCTTCGCGGCCCTCGGGGCAGCGGAGGACTAAGCTGAAGACTAGCCGACGGGCTCTCTATCACCGGTGGCGGTTGTTCCCGAGGGGAATTGGGAATTTGTAACCACACGGAAGAGAAGGGAGGAAATCCTATCTCTTTGTCGATTTTGCCACAACCCTCGGGTTCTATGCAAATCATGGATAAGTCCGGGCATGTTGTTGATTCGACTACACCGTAAAATCAATATAGTTATCATACTCTCTGGATAATAGTTACCGCCCAGTACTGATGAAGTTACCACCCAGTACTGATAAAGTTATCACCCAGTACTGATAAAGTTACCCATGTTTATCATGCTCCCTCGGTAATAGTTACCACCCCAATACTGATAAAGTTACCACCCAGTATTGATAAAGTTACCCATGTATTTTCATGTATAGTTATTCATCACAAAATCGTTATAGTTACCCTACTCTCTCGATAATAGTTATCACACAGTATGAATAAAGTTACCATGTATGTTTTCATGTGTAATTATCCACCACAAAATCGTTATAGTTACCCTTATCTCTCGATAATAGTTACCACCCAATACTGATGGACTTACCCACTTAGTACTGATAAAGTTACCCATTTGTTTTCATCATGAAGTTATCCAACACGAAATCAATGTAGTTACCATACTCTCTCGATAATAGTTATCCACCCAATATTGATCGAGTTACCCATTCAGTACTTATGTAGTTATCCATGTGTTTGTGACGTAGTTATACACCACGAAATCGATGTAATTAACATGTCATCTAAATAATAGTTACGAACACAATGCCCATCTTTTTTATGTGTAGTTTCACTATGAAATTGACAGTTACCATTCTAATACATATACACGATAAATTTACCATCTCAAAGTGTTGTGGTAACTTAAAATCTCATAAAAATCTAAAAGAACAACAAAAAAATGGTTCTATTTCAACCCAAAAACTAATCGCTAATATGGTGGGTAACTTATGTATTCAAGCCTTGGTAACTTATATGTTACGGGGGTGGTAACTTTTATGCCAAAAAAAAATTTCGTCGAAACATATCGACATGAGATCTAGTTTTGAAGATCTCGTCGCGACTAGTCCAACGGTGAAAACGGATCTTAAATCGGATAAACGGTTTGGGCTAAAAAACTTTTTGAATTTTTGAGTTTCGCATTTAATGCAGGATGACATCAGCTTTTTTGGATTTTTGTGCATGCATGCAAATGAGTGCTATTCTATCTCTAAATCCCGTGCGTTTTGGCCTGCACACATGTGCATGCATGCATGAGTTCGGTGATTGATAAAAATTATCCTAACGCCTTACGGTTATACCAAATATAAATCGCCTTACACATAGTCGTTCCCTTTTTTATTAAGAAGACATATGGTCTTTGATTGGTCTCTTTTTTCGGTACGATGATAAATGTGATCTGTGATGTGAATGTTGTTGATGTTGGATATCAACCGATGACAGAGAGCATATTCTAATTGAATATGTGCTCACATCATATGTTTTATAATTAAGTTCTTTTCATATCTAATATATGTGAAATTGGTAAAACAAAAACTCAACATCAGCTCGTTAGAACACAAAATCATCTAAGGGGTATTATAGACTTTTCATTGTAAAGCTCAGACAATAAGCTAGGACAGTGGAAGACCAAAAGAACTGGACTCCAATTTGTCATGAGCTTATTTCGACCGCAGTTTATTTGGACAGTCCGGAGGGGCTTATGCACAAGCCGGAGCCGAAAAGAACTGGGCCTAAGTTGGCTGCTTTGAAACCCTTAGCTATGGAACCCTTAGCTATGGAAGCAGTGACCAGGAAATCACGACACGCAGCGTGCTAAAGCCAAGATCGAAATAGTCTTCACTTCTCAAAGCCGACCTTGCACGGAACTCCATCTGCATATCAACAGTGCCTTCGCTGCCCACAACACCATCAGCTCGTGCAGCCTCGACACCAAGAATCAGTGTGCCCGTCTCCTCCACGACAACGACATGGCGCTGCAATACAACAAGTCCACTCTCGCTAATGGGCACATTTGCAGAATGAGAGTCCAGAAGCACCATATCCTCGTCAATGCTCTCAGTGCGAGCGGTAAAACGCGCCTTGAAAGCATTCAGTCCACTGAAAACACAGACAGAGATGGTTGCCTCAACAGCATTTGCAAGATGAGCAAATTTGACCTCCATCGTGCTGAGCTCACTAGGCACCACCTCTGTTATGGCGTAGCTGGCCTTGTGATCATGAACAAAGTTATTGTATATAAAGGCGTGGGAACTTAAAGTCTTGTCTTCTGATGATGATTCTTTGCTCTTCACTTTGAGGTCAATCTCAAAAGCAGGGCGGTCCATCAGCAGAACAGCGCGGCTTGGGCCTTTAAGTTCCAATAGTGAATCCTGTACAAATCATACAAATACAAGTGAGGCCAGCTAGTCAACTCTGAAAGGTAATGTACACAAGATAAGAATTAAGCTTTACTAGTGCTGTAAGTCATATAATCAAACCTTTCTTGCCTCAATAGTGACATACTTGCTACATATCGACATAGATGAAACTGAATCAAACGCTAGGGCAGAATAGAAAGAAAAAAAAAGCATGCCTGTGGCGATGTGAGGGTCTGGCATTCATCCCTGCGAAGGCGGAAGAGCATGTTGCGCTTATGATCCAATGAGTCGCGGACGGCAACAACTCCATAGACATCGAGAGGCCACTGGAGGGGGCTGTTGATCTGGGTCACCTTCACGGAGAAGATCTGCAAAGTGTGCATGGGCTGAACATGAAGGGGCACGATCGGTCCATCGGTGTGGGCCATGGGACGAATATCAGCTGCAAAATGTATGAAATTCCCGGTATGATAAATCGCGAAGACACGAATCAGACTAGTAAGAACGTAGTATAAACCAAGAACTGAATGGGGAAAAAATAAAGAGACGGGGAATCTAGATGAGAAATAGTTCGTACTTTCGTCCTCGAAGGAGGCACCACTACGGCCATAGGAGTCCATCCAAAACTGGCGATAGTGCTCGAGGGTGTTCTGCGGCGTTGAGCAGTCCTCGTCGTCGTCGTCGTCGTCGTCATCCATCTCCGCAGAGGACCGGTCGAGGTCGTAGTTGCCCTCGCGCGTCCTCTTGGCATCACCGCCGTAGGAGGATAGCTCCGGATCTACTCTCTTGTGGCCGACGCACTCCCCACAACCAAGCTCCGATTCGAGGTCCGTCTCCATCGCCGCCGTCAACAAACTTAGGGTTTGCTCGTTAACCACCCCCTTTTCTTTTACTTTTTTTTTTTTGAGAGAACCACCCCGTTTTCTTGCGAGTGATCGTCACCCTACAACAGAGGAAAACCATCCTTTATAGGTCCAGCGGGCATTTCCCATTTGTCAGCCCATTTACACGGTTGGCCTAACGTATCCACCTGGCCCATGCAGTCGCTCTTCTCTTTTGTTGGGATGGGATCGGATTTTTACCTCTACCATATCTTTTACTATATTTTTTTCATCGAATTCGCAGCGGAGTGGATAGTGACCGGATGCGAATTCAAAGACGGATATACATGATCGCAGATTCGGGAAAGGAAATAGAACGGGTTCAGAGCGGAAAAAAAATTAAACGAATAGATACGCGCAAAACTAAATCGTTGAACCATAGAGCCAAAAATAACCGTTGAGTAACCTAATAACCAAAAAAGCTATACTCCATAGTCTTTACAATGACTATTTAAGTGAATTGTTGTTAAACAGATGAACTTGACAACGCACTAACTGTAAATTATGCTAAATTAGGTCAAACATTTTGGTAGGAAATTGGATTATTCAGATTAAAATCATCAGATAATGGTACTTAATTTTTGGATAATCTATATTTCAGGCTATTCAACATACCATATCCAGGTGTCAGGTTCGGAATCGGATATCCTTATCCGTCACTTAAAATCGGATATGGATTATTTAAAACGGTTTCGGGATCGAATACGGTGCGAAAATTATCCAATCCGTTTACACCCCTACTTAGATGGCATGCATCCTATTTATCTATCTACCTATCTATCTATGCCTCTTATAAATTAAAACCCCACTAAAGGGTCATTTAAGTAGTCTATCTTCACATGCAACATGTCCACATCATCAACTAATCACAGGCCAAGGATTTTCCATCTCCATCGTCCATTTGTAGTGCCCCGATATTCAGTACAACCTCCTTTTTTTAACAAAGCGAGCATTTCATGATACTTTAAAGACATACCATTATGATTCATATTTATAACAGCATGTATGATTCCCCTTCTAAAACTGTCGTCGTTTCCACTTCTCTATGGATCGAGCTATTAAGCATATGATGGGCTCACGCCAGAGGAACCCTCCTATCCGCTCATCTCTCAGTGTCTCCTTCTACAATCTTTTTTTAGAGGAAGATCCGATGCATATATTCAGACAGCTCAATCCACTTTACAAAAAGGTCCAAAGGAAAGCAGAAATTACAAAGAGGACCCCGCAAAGTGCAAGGAGCACCCTGAGCTATCTTTGGAGATCACAAACGGATCCAGACGAACCCCAAACTCCTAGACGAGGACGACGCCGCCGTACCTCCCGCCGCCGGGGAGAGGACGCCGCTCCAGCATGTAGATGGTCGCATCAGCCATCCGCCGCACTGCAACGGAATCAATAAACGATGAACGAAAACGACCACGGCGCCTTCTCTCCGCTTCCACCGAGCTCCCAGCCGGCTCCGCCACGCCTAGGACCACCACCGCACACACCGCAGCAACTCCGGCCTCTGCTCTCCACGCCACCACGACGAAGCCGTGCAGAAGCAAACGAAGAAGCCAAACAGCAACCTGCAGACAAAAACGGAACAGCAGCCTCCGCCCGCACCTCTCCTCGCCTCCACGGCCGGCCAGAGGAGCTAGGACGGACGGCCACGCCCGGCACAACCACTCCACAACCTCTCCGGCGAAGAAGCCGGGACGGGAAGAGGGGGAGGAAGCAAACCCACACGACGCCGCCGCCACCGCCATCAGCAGCACCAAAGGGGACTCACACCTAGCTAAACTAACAACTAACACACACACGACGGAGCTGAGGCTCCCCCCCACCTCGCGGCGCCGAACGGCGGCCGGAGGCGGAGGGGAGCAGGAGATCCGCCGGAGAACTCTCGGAGAAGCGCGCGGTCGCCTCGCGGTCGCCCCTCACAAACAGTGCACCCTTTCTCCTTCTACAATCTGTGTGTCCTTGCTCCCCCAATTCCATGCTGACCAATTTTGCCTCCTCATATGTCTCTTCTTCACATTCAACATGACCAGCGGCGACAAGAGCAAGCTCCGTCATCACCTAGAAGAATTGGGGAACCCGAGAGCAAGCTTTCTGCAGGTTACAACCAGTAGGACTCCTTCATGTAAGCTGAATAATAGGGTATGTCGGCGCCGTGAAGATCCACATGAAGCCAACAGTCCAACACCACACTTAGTTGGACAATCAGGTTAGCTCATTAGGGAGCACTTCCCCACCCTTTATTGTCGACTTACATCGGGTTGTGTGTCTAATTTCTTAAAATTGATGTCCATGTTTGTCCAATTCAGAGATGCAGTACAAAATGTATGACAATTGTACTGACTCTATAGGTATAATGTACTCTTGCAGGCAAGCTCGTCTTGATTTTAGTATGTAACAATGGTAGAGTTAATCATTTGGATGCGTGCAGTCTTAGTTGGTTTTGTAGAGGATAATCAATCCTTTCGATAAGCAAATGAATAACACGGTGAGCATCTTACTACATTTCCAGGTGTAACCAATTTGAGGAAATCCATTTGAGTTAAGGATCAAAATTTTGTGATGTAAGTTAGCTAGACGAAGAGTCCTTATTTGGTGGACCTAAATGTGTAAATCCATCGCCATCAGGCTACTCAATCTAATCTAGGTCCACTCATATATACATGTGACTATTTGGTTCCCCTTTTTTCTGGTCATGCATTGTTATTCAAGTGCTTCCTTAATCCGTGAAAGATTTTTTATGCATGGTTCACTCACTTGAATTGTTCTCTCGCTATCTCTTAATGCATACTAGTGGAATTTTGCGCGGCGTGACGCCGCGGCTCTTTCGAATGTTTTTATTGGCAGTGTATGTTGTTGTTGATTGTTTTGATTGGCATTGTATGTTGTTGATGGTATTGTATCGCATATCAGGCCGACAGGTTCATCTAGATGAGAGGCTTAGCAGTCTGGTTGGACAATCTAATTATACATGCATAGGAGCTTTCTGGTACGGTATTGCTTTACATGCCAACGAAATTAGCAAGAAAAATGTAAGCTGTCCATTCGCTGGGGAAGCGCCTTTATAGTTACTGCTTCCAACTTCATGCATTCGCTGCACATACCATTTACTTTTCCTGTTATGAGCAAAAAGTATAAGCTGTGCTAATTTTTGAAGAAATGCAGATATTGTGTGCATATAGAATAGATTTTATAGTAATACCTGATGAGGCTAAGCTTGTTGCCCTGCTGATCTGTTCAGAACAAAGCTTTAGCTGTTTCTTTGACAGTAGTGTTGGTTCTGTGGGCAGGAAAAAATAAAAAAGATGATTCTTATGCGAGTACTGATATCTATGTAAATGAGTAGTTTGAAAGTAAACCTTTTTCCAGACGTTTCAGATGTTGGTGGTGAGTCTTTTCTCTTTCTTGCATCCATGCATAGTTGAAGACGCTTCCTAATAAATGAAGAAATAAGCATATTTGTAAAGTAATGTGTCAATAGGCTGTTGGATAAAGTAGTAGTTAGCACTGTGTACCCTTTCTGCATGGATGGAAGGTGAGCTTATTACGTCTTTCACGGGTGTTGCTTCTAGATTGCTGCTTGCTAGTGTAGGTAGGATAGGTTGGAGTGAAGTTTCCTCTGCTGGTAATGCAAGAGCTAATGTTTCAACCTTTGATACTTTTAGAATCATATGCCCAAGTTTTTTGTCGTAGGTATCTTGATTCACTTCAGCTGTGATGTCATATGTCTTGCCAACGACATCAGCGATGCTGGGAGGAGTGTAATCATGGCGACCTCTAACTTGTGAAACCAGCAAAGATGCGTCATGACCAGTGAGAGCTAAACCCTGGTTGCCAAAGAATATGAAGTCGCTGATAACTTCTTTGTCTGTGTTTGTCGGATGGATATCTTCAGCCCTCTGTGAAATTTTATACCTGTTAGCGCAAGAACTGTGTAAGTGTATCGTTTGTAACTATTATTCAGTTATGTATATTGTTGCAGAGCATAAGTTCTTACCTTTGGTTGTCGGTACTGCCTTTACAAACAGGGCATCTGCGGATGGCGCCCGCTGGCACCATTTTTGTAACATTTCGTACATGCGTAGAACCACCAATCTATAGGGTTGTTTATCTGGGTGACTCGTACTTTTAAGTTGAAGCTTTTTCCCTGTGAATAGAAGAAGTTTGTGAGCTAATGATACTATGAAGTTACGAAGTTTCATGGAGCGCATCTGCATTGGTAGCGAAAATATGTGCATACCACTATATCGTCCAAATTCTGGTTTGCTAGTTCAGAGAGAGTTGTTTCAGTTATAGCAACTTCAGCAAGTTCATGGCCTTCCCATTCAATAATGTAATGCTCATGCTGGAGGCTGATACAAATTAAATAACATGTTTTAGTATGGTAATCAATTAGACTATGAGAATGTATATTATGTAAGAACCATGCGACGGACCTTTCATGGAGAGATTGTATCTCAGGAATTGGTGGATCAAGGAGCCACCGAGTTAAATGAGTACTCTTGAAAGCTAGCATTCCTACAGTTTAGCATCATTGCATACTGTGTGTAGTAATATTTGATACACTCATAAGTAGGAAGTAATCAACTGATGAAGATTGAATACCTGAGAAGTTGTCAACCACCATTCCCATAAATAGTACTGCCACATTTTTTTCTATGGAAGCCTCATATAAGGACTGTGCATTAAAACTCTCAGCTAGTTCTCCCCATAATGTAACAACAGCAGACCTATCACTTTTACATTTAAGCTAGAATGAGTTTTGCTGTAGTAGCAACATGATTGATGATGTAGCAAAAGATCTAATACACTTAGGTCATGGCAGTTGTAATGTGAGACATACTTGTCATTTTTTATGTAGATTTGTCTCCTTGAATCATAGCCTGACTTGGATGCAAGAATTCCAGTGACTTTGTATGCTATCCCGATGACATCTGCGGTTAGGTTGAATTAAATACATGTACGAAATACAATTACAGAATGAAGCAATGGATGGAATTAATGTAGGAAATTTTGCTACACCTGATAGAGTCTCAGTTTCTTTCATACGCTTTGCAAGAACTTCGAACGGCTTTGCATTATGTGCATAGTAGGGGAAGTCTTCAGGCGGTGGATCAATTTCTGTTATCTTTGTTTGTTGGCCAATTTTGATCCTGGAGGTATGGTTTGCGACTCTGTAGCTATTGCGTGCAGCAATAACTATGAATGACTCAATTTCATATAGCAAGCCCTCCTTTAATTTGTCGCCGAACCACCATATATTATTTTCTGGCAAGCAACCTTCTATCATATTTCCCTGGAATGAAGAGTGACTACTACTTTAGATATTATACTATGGATCAGTATTTGTGTAGTCATCAAAATTTCATGCATATATATTTACATCTTTCTCTTGCTGCAATGTGTGCTTTTTAAGCAGTGGTTAATAGTAGTAAGTAGTAACTTAAGGAACTTAGGGGACAAAATATATGCTGTGTATTAAAAAGCTGGATTGGTGCATGGACATTAAAATTAATTGGACGTTACTATTAAATGTAATTGCATGCAGGAGAACATATAGTAAAAGAAAGTACAATGTGTAATGGAACTGGAAGGAAGCTTAACTTATAGCAGTGGCAGGGCTTGCCATGTACTAAAATACAGTTTGCATTTTCAATTTATCAGTGGAACGGGTTGCAAATGCTCACAGAACGTGCAGTTTTAATTTCTTCTAGACAACTGTAACAGTTATAAATAATAGCTGCGTATTTTATTAGGTTCTGTAGTCCAATCCTCAATGTAGCAGCCTAATACAAATATAAATGGTAAGAATTATCTGAGTGCATGACATGACAAATTATTTGGTCAGGAAGGTTAATCAGCATATAGTTAATTGTTCCTAAGTTGGCATGCAGCTGCTTTTGGTTGATGAACTTTTGGAGGCATAAACAAAAGAACATCCTGCTGCAGCAATTGGTATTTTTTACCTGGCGATCCACGAAGAGTAGCCCAAGTTCATACATTTTCTTGTCTATGTTTTTGTTTTCCCAGATCCGCGTAAGCCGTACAATTACTTTCCATCGTCCTCGGGGGGACAGACCTTTTACTAAACCAGTTTGCATTGCTGTTATAAAAATGAAAGGAAATAAGTAAGGTACGAACAAATCGTCTAATTAATGAAACAAAGAAAGCAGTAGAACCGGTGAAGAATAGAAAATGAAAAGGCAAAAGAAAAGCATCGTTTCAACGGGGATCAATCGTTTCGCTGCTGGTGCGTTCTTTCTATTCAGAGAAGGAAGAAAGAGAAAAGAATGCAAAAATAGTGGGCAGGTGCGGCCGGTGTAGTTGCGGCCGGTGCAGACGACCAACGACGACGCATGACACAACAACAGACACGGCTACTAAGAGAGCACGGTCGGCAAGCGAGCATAGGAAGCAACCATGGGCGGGCAAACGCGGCTAGCAAGCGCGCATGATGCGGCAGCAGACGCGGGTAGCAACCAAATACGGCCGGTGAGCAAGAAGGATAGCCAGCGTACACAACTAGCAAGGCAAGCGTGGCTGACGAACATAGGGCGGTCGAGGATGCACGGGGTAGCAAAATTTGTCAACCAATAAAGCAGAGAAAGGCAGAAGATTGCAAATCAGTAAAGGGAGAAGGCAAGAGAACATAGGGCGGTCCAGAAGGTCGGCAAGCTCACCAGGAGCACGAGGAGCTGGTCGAGGAGGGCTGGGACGGCCAGATGGCAGCGAATCGGGTGGTAGCGGGTTCGGCCGAAATTGGGGAAGACGTGCTCGATGCGCTCGATTCCGTGCTCGTTCGGACGCGTGGCTAGGCGAGGATAGAGGAGGTGGCGGCGGTTCCGGTGGTGGTCTCAGATTTGTCCGGGGCGGCCGGAAACGACGGTGCTACGCGTTGGCAACGGCGACGTTGTTCGACCGTGCGTGGAGCAGAGAAAGAAGAGCAGGGAGAGGCGAGTGAGAGTGTTTTTGCAGGAAGGCCCCTGGATTCTCAGGAAATTACAAATAAGTCCCTACACGCGGTACTGTTCAACACTGTAGCTACTGTTCCTTAGAACAGTAGCAGGAGCGCTGAGGGCTCGCTTTGGTTGATGAACTTTTGGAGGCATAAACAAAAGAACATCCTGCTGCAGCAATAGAATTTTTACCTGGCGATCCACGAAGAGTAGCCCAAGTTCATACATTTTCTTGTCTCTGTTTTTGTTTTCCCAGATCCGCGTAAGCCGTACAATTACTTTCCATTGTCCTCGGGGGGACAAACCTTTTACTAAACCAGTTTGCATTGTTGTTATAAAAATGAAAGGAAATAAGTAAGGTACGAACAAATCGTCTAATTAAGGAAACAAAGAAAGCAGTAGAACCGGTGAAGAATAGAAAATGAAAAGGCAAAAGAAAAGCATCGTTTCAACGGGGATCAATCGTTTCGCTGCTGGTTCGTTCTTTCTATTCAGAGAAGGAAGAAAGAGAAAAGAATGCAAAAATAATGGGCAGGTGCGGCCGGTGTAGTTGCGGCCGGTTCAGGCGACTAACGACGACGCATGACACAACAACAGACACGGCTACTAAGAGAGCACGGTCGGCAAGCGAGCATAGGAAGCAACCATGGGCGGGCAAACGCGGCTAGCAAGCGCGCACGATGCGGCAGCAGACGCGGGTAGCAACCAAATACGGCCGGTGAGCAAGAAGGATAGCTAGCGTACACAGCTAGCAAGGCAAGCGTGGCCGACGAACATAGGGCGGTCAAGGATGCGCGGGGTAGCAAAATTTATCAACCAATAAAGCAGAGAAAGGCAGAAGATTGCAAATCAGTAAAGGGGAGAAGGCAAGAGAACATAGGGCGGTCCAGAAGGTCAGCAAGCTCACCAGGAGCACGAGGAGCTGGTCGAGGAGGGCTGGGACGGCCAGACGGCGGCGAATCGGGTGGTAGCGGGTTCGGCCAAAATTGGGGAAGACGCGCTCGATGCGCTCGATTCCGTGCTCGTTCGGACGCGTGGCTGGGCGGGGATAGAGAGGAGGTGGCAGCGGTTCCGGTGGTGGTCTCAGATTTGTCCGGGGCGGCCGGAAACGACGGTGCTACGCGTTGGCAACGGCGACGTTGTTCGACCGTGCGTGGAGCAGAGAAAGAAGAGCAGGGAGAGGCGAGTGAGAGTGTTTTTGCAGGAAGGCCCCTGGATTCTCGGGAAATTACAAATAAGTCCCTTAGAACAGTAGCAGGAGCGCTGAGGGCTCGCTAAATCGGCCAACTTTCATATAGTTAGTAATAATTTGTAGGTATATTGTGGGTAATTTTTATTGAAGTTGCTTCATGATTTCCATGTTTGAATCCTCCTCCAATGTCTTTCTCATGCATCCTATATATACCTCTTATAAAGCAAAACCCCACTAGAGAGTCATTTAAGTAGTCTATCTTCACATGCAACACGTCCATATCTTCAACTAATCATAGCCCTAGGATTTTCCATCTCCATCCGTCCATTTCTGGTGCCCTGATATCCAGCAACCTCCTTTTGTTTGAACAAAGTGAGCATTCTATGATACTTTAAAGACATATCATTATGATTCATGTATTAAAATAGCATGTGTGATTCCCCTTCTAAAATTGTTGACGTTTCTCCTTCTCTATGGATCGAGCTATTAAGCATACGATGGGCCACGCCAGAGGAACCCTCCTATCCACTCCCATCTTAGTGTCTCCTTCTACAATATGCGTGTCCTTGTTCCCCCGATTCCATGCTGACCAATTCTGCCTCCTCAACTGTCTCTTTGTTCACATTCAACATGACCAGCGGCGACAAGGGCAAGCTCCGTCATCACCTAGAAGAATTGGGGACCTCAAGAGCAAGTATTATGCAGGTTACAAACAGTAGGGATCCTTCGTCTAAACTGAATAATAGGGTCTATCGGCGCCATGAAGATCCACATGAAGCCAACAGTCCAACACCACACTTAGCTTCACCATCAGGTTAGCTCATTAGGGAGCACTTCCCACCCTTTATTGTTGACTTTAATCGGGTAATGTGTCTAATTTCTTAAAATTGATGTCCATTTTTGTCCAATTTAGAGATGGAGTGCAAAACGTATGACCATTGTACTGACCGTATAGGTATCATGCACTCTTGCGGGCAAGCTCATCTTGATTTTAGTATGTAACAATGGTAGAGTTAGTCATTTGAATGCTTGCAGTCTTTTGGTATTGCAGAGGATTTTAGTACGATACGTACACGTAGTTTTATGTTTTACCCTCTCCTTGCTATCACATGTCCTTCAAAGGCTTCAATGGAGTAGTGACACCACCTCACGATGGACCCCACTCACATCTCACTTTATGTTCACAGATCTCAAATATTAAAATTGAGTTTGAAAAAAATTCTATTGGATATATACACATGTTTGTACTTATCTGCCAAATGTTCGGTGAAAAACTGGTATTCCAGCTACAAAAAAATTGTGGCTGTAAAAAAGGAAAAATAGCTTCATTCCCCTCAAAAATTCTCTTTTTTGTGTAGACCAAAATACAAAATAATTTTTTACAAAGCTTCTAAAGTGCGTGAAATATGTCACATAGTTGTATATTTTATTTTTTAAATTGAAACCTAGACATGTCTTTTCGATTTTTTTCTAAAAGGAGATGCAGTGAGTTCAGAGCTACTGGCACTATCCGACAACTCTCTTCCTTATCCTTTCTCTGCCGGCAGCGTCCACCATAGCGTCATAGCATGTGTCACGCGACACCATTTCTCTCACTCCGCTTCTCTCGAGCCGTATTCTAATGAAAACAGTCATCCCATCGCAAATTTTACCCGTTTCTCCAATTAAACATCAACGGAGCACACACACGTTTCTGAAGAAAAAGCCAACAGTCAGACCACCAGCTTGACCACATCGCGCAACATTCAAGTAAACGGGAGCAACTGGAAAAAAAGTCGGCTAGCATCACACGCAATGGAATAATCAACAGTATCCTGAATGACTGACAGGGTGGAGCCATCGGCTACAACAACATCGCACGCAACGGAGCAACGGAATAAAAAAAGTGCGCAAGAATCGATCGACAAGATTCTGAGTCACTGAAATGATGGAGCCAGCGGCAAGAACAACATCGCAAGAAACAGAGCCACGGGATAAAAAGTGGGCAATAATCGATCAATAGGATTCTGAGTCACTGACATGGTGGAGCCAACGGCAAGAACATCATCGCAAGAAACGGAGCAACATGATGAAAAATCGGGCAATAATTGATCAACAAGATTCTGAGTCACTGACATGGTGGAGCCAGCGGCAAGAACAACATCGAACGCAATAGAGCAACGAAATAAAAAAGTGGTCAAGAATCGGTCAACAGGATTTGAGTCACTGACATGGTGGAGCCAGCGACAAGAACAACATCGCAAGAAACAGAGCAACGGAATAAAAAAAAGTGGGCAAGAATTGATCAACATGATTATGAGTCACAAAATTCTTATGCCATGGAACAGAGGGAGTACGCAGACTAAATAAATAAATCATGCAAAAACTACAAGTACACTCCTAGCTTTCACGTGACCGAGAGCTAATCAAGCATTCCGTCGACATCACTTCCGCCCTCCCAGTCCACTGCCACCCCCGGGCCATCCTCCAAGTCCAGTGAGAGGCCGTATCTTCTCCAGCGGCAGCACACGACACACTGCCACCCTCAAACCTAAGTTTCTTGCTCGCCTCCATTGCCTTGTCAAGAACTAGCAAGAGCGAAACTTACTTACCCTATTGTCACGGTCGAGTAGGCTAGGCAAATCGAAATGGATTCATGGATTCCTTAATTCCTCGACTCGTGCCCATCATGCCATGAAAGAGGCGGGGGTGTGGGCATGTTCATCTGGCTTATCAAAATCATTTGTGCATGATGCCACTTCTCCCTAGTACTCCACAATCATGTTGTGCAAAGTTACACAATAAGTTATCACCTACCAAAGTGTCTCCGCCCACATCATTGCAGCTACACGAACTATACACTAGGGAGTTTAGAGCACTCTTAATGCCCTCTCAACATCTTGCCTAACAATATTTTGCATTGCGACAAATTGACATCTTTTTTTACCTTGATGATTGGCCGTAGCCTTCACAAATGCCACCCACTGAGAATAAATACCATGAAAATATAGTATCCATCGTGTAGTCATGCCCGTTGACATTCTAGTTGTAGGCTGGAGCACCCCCATCACAAAAGTCACATAAACAACAAAGAGGGCTGAAACACATTGATTTTGTTATGGGAACGATGCATGCCAAATCCAAAGTATTTTGATGCCACTTCTTCAATTATGATTGTTGACTCCTTGGTGTGACCTTGATACTGCCCACGCAAACCTGTTGGACTGTTTTTCATTGCCAACAATCAACTGAACCAAGCATATTTGGAAAACCTTTTTCTGCTCCCATGGCCGATATGTTTCGGTGCCCTCAACATTAGGTTCTCTCAGATTATCTGGTCCAAACACCGGAACGAATCGCATGCAATTTGACCACGGCCTTAATGCATGTGCTCTCTCCCCATCTGGACGTACTCATCAACAAGATCCATAGCTTTACCATAGGCAAGCATCCTCAGAGCTGCCAGGCTTTTCTGCATATGAGAGAAGGAAATTTGTTCGCATCAATATTTTCTCAACGAGAGAGTATGGATCAAACTTTGTCACTCCTTTCTCTACGCATCGGGACAATCTTGAGCTCATCCGGAAACGACGCCTGAAAACCCCCATGGAAGACCGTATCGGGTTTGAAGTAGTCCTTGTACAAGGTCCCTGTGTGCGCTTTGACCACATCACGGGGCACGGCTATCCTACCCTTTATAGTACCCTTGAATTTGAGAACATGCTCCTCCTTCTTCCCCATTCCAAAAAATACTCATTATCGCCATTATGTCCACATATTCGTTGTCGTCGATCTGGCAATCATCCTAATCCTCAATGAAATCTTTGTATATGAACTCATCTACTTCCTCGTAATCTACTCATGAATCATCCAAATAATCCATGTCTAAAAATGAGCTAAACAATCAAAACCAGTTTCGACAACCTCACGAACACATGGCGGGTGAGGTGTATGTTCGGATCCTGCGGTGTAAATGTACCGGGGACGGGACGTGCGAGGGCGGAGACCATGTATGGCACGCCAGCGAAGTACACAGAGTGTTTGGCTTAGGTCACTTCAAATTCGGAGTGGCAGTGCCAGCGGAGGTAGGATGGGAACTACGGTAGAGCTAGGAAGGGGCGGTGTAGATGAGGAAAATGGGAGGAGAGAGAGTCTTGAGGGTTTGATTTGGGGTCGGTCCGGCTTGTGTGATCCAACGCGGCGAAGTAATCCGGACGACCCAAGTCCCAACCCCTGCCCCACACACATATGGGTTGCCGGACAGTCCATCTATTTAGACTGAGTCTGAAGTTTAGAGGAAATGGGAATCCGGTTAGAGATGCTCTTAGGTGTGTAAACGGATAGGATAATTTTTGCACCGTATTCGATGCTGAAACCGTTTTTAACAATCGATATACGGTTTTAAGGAATTCGGCGGATAAGGGTATCCGATTCCAAATTTGACACCCGATATGGAATAGGGTATGATATGTTAAATATCCTAAAATATGGATTATCCAAAATTAAATAGAATTGTCTGATCGTTTTAATCCAACTAATCAAATTTTCTACCGAAATGTCTAACCTAATAAACCATAATTTACAGTCATAAGTCAGTGAGTTGTTGAGTTCGTTCATTGAACATCAACTCACTTAAATAGTCGTTTTAAAGAATATTGAGTACAATTTTGTTAGTTATTAGGTTATTGAACACTTATTTTTGGCTGTATGGTTTGACAATTTACTTATACGCGTATCTATCCGATTAATTTTATTTCCGCTCTAAATCTGCTCTGTCTCCGTTTCCGAATCTGCAACCACATAATTTGCAGACTAAGGCATGGCCTAGTGGTGGGGAGGGGCTGATGCCTTCCCACCCACCCGAGTTCAAGTCCTCATACTTGCAATTTCGGTGATGTTGCACCCTCCTCTATCAAAATATCACGTGGCTCTCCCACGTACGCGACAAATGTAAGTCAATTAATTTGGAACGGAGGGAGTAGGAATCACTGAATCTACATCTCCACTAATATTAAAAGACAGAGTCTGTCAGATCCGGAGGATCTGAACCGTCCATCAGCCCCAATCCAACGTCCCAGATTTGTCCAATGATGTATGATGTGCATTTAGTTTTTAACGAAAAAAAAGCAGACGCAGCCCGCCCCGCACCGTCGAGTCTGATCCTGTCGACGCCATCGCCATCCTGCAACGAACTGCTCCTACAACACCACGACGTCCACGACGCCACCTGCCTCGCGTTTCTCATCTCAACCGCCTCCACCAGCCGCCACCGCTACCGCCGCACTGCACACATGAGGACATGACGCCGCCGCCTCCGCGCTGCACGCGGGTGGATGCGCCGCCCCGCCCTGGCGCCGACGATGAAGACGCCGCCGACGCGCTGCACGTGGGAGGACGCGTCGCCCTCGCCCTGCCCAGGACGACCACGACGCCGCCGCACTGCCTGGACGACGCCGCCGCCGACACCGCACTGCCCGGGACAGGACAACGCCGCCGCCGCTGCCACACTGTCGGGACGGCGATGCCGCCGCCGCCACCGCACTGCATGGGACAGGACGACGACGCCGCTGCACTGCAGGGAGCAGGACGTCGCCTACGCACTGCACGACACCCGTCCAAGGTATTTGAATTGCTTATGTGAACTGCACTTGTATCTCAAGTTCTGTTCGAGAAAGCGTTGTCAGATCGGTGGATCTGGTAATTGTTATCGATTTGCTTGTGTGTTCAGCTGTGTGTTAGCTGCTTGTGTTGGGAATTCTGAGAAATTGCTTGGAACATATGTATGATGACTATACTGGAGAGAACGATGAGTACGAGGATGGATCTGGTAATTGTCATCGATGGCCAATGCTCCCTGTTGATTTTTTTATTGTGATTTATGATTTGCTGGCATTGTTTTTGGTCTGCAGTTACATTCAGTGTATTGAACAAAGTACTTGCTACCATTGTTTGCAATTTGATGTCCACCGCAATCATACTTGATGCTTGGCCTAATCTTTTAACATGCTTGAGAGCTGCATTGCCTTTCGTCAAATAGTTCTACACTTTCTTGATTCCAGTGAAAAGCATTATGTAGTATATTATTTATGAACAGATGAAACTTGCAAACCGAAAAGAATTATGTGTTGTATCATTTTGTTCGCTGTTACAAGATTTTTATATTTCATTACTTGAGATACTGAAAAGTACTTGTCTTTGAATTTTGTACAGCTTCATACCTATGCTAGAGATCATTGATAAAGGATAGGCGAAAATGGTTTCTAGGCCCTTATATGTTGCTGCATACTGTTTGAATGTTTAAAGGTTGAAAATATGCTTGTGTTTTAAAATTGAGCATGATGTTAAACTTGGCTTGTATGTGTATCTTAGCAGGTTGATGTCTCACATATCTGAACGAGTGAAGGTACACTTGTAACTTGAAGCATTTAAGGGGAATTTTTAATTGTAATCTGTACCATGAACTAGATGAAAGAAAGCCGAGGTAACTTCTCTCATCCAACCTGATGGAAGAACTTTTGTCTTCTCTAATTGGATTCAGATAGTTTTTAAAATTCCCCTTTCCGGATTCATGTGGATGTATAAGGCTTAAATCTGACATGCTGTTTTGATAATTTCAGTAAGAATTTAGAGTAAGGTTATGAATCTTCTAATTTGAGACAAATTTATATACGAGGACGTACTCCAATACAAAGTTCATATAAAGGTTCATCCGTAATGAGTTGCTGTTCTTTGTGCCATGCTATAAGGAATTTAATTTTGAGCAATCACACTCAAACGGTAGTGCAATTCTTGCTTTATGTCTTCTTCCCATATTTAAGGGAGAAGAATAATAAGTAATAATGTATACATCTGTATTTTCCAATTCCCGTATATACTTCAAAAGGTACAGAAATAGGTTTCGGATGGTGATGAGATACGTCAATGATTTTCATGCATGATTTTCTGTATTGTTTCGTAACTCAAGATGTAAGCACATATTTTTGCTGAACTTTCAGGGTTGTCTCACAAAATAAAAACACAATCCTTGACATTTTTCCAGTCTGTATTTATAGGGTGACACCTCAATTGTACCAAACTTGGGAGGTCCTTCGAATTGTGGCCATTAGTTCTGGTAAATGCACGTCTTACACAGTTACTCTTTTCTATCTCTGCTAACATACTTGTCCTTAGCTTGCAGTGTACATTAACAGTAGTTCTGCTATACCTTTCAAGATTTTAATTCTGATACTTAAATCTTACCAATGTGAAATAAATTATCCTGTTGTCCATGTCAAGATGTCTCAAGTTCGCCTTATTATATATTTTAAACGGCTTTTGCTACATATGCCAAATTTAGCAGTGTAATTTTTTTATTTTTGCATGGCATATAATTTGAACCGCTTGTTTTTTTTTTTTTTGTCCACAATGGAATATACAAACGTCACCCACCTAGAGACGTACATAAAATTGTGAACAAAAAATTGTCATAGTGTGGGAGTTTGCCACTCGTGGGCTTCTTCTCATCTAACCAGAATTGATCACGACCTCGCTGGAGAATGAAGAAATGAACAAAAATTTATCAGATGATGCACGGTTTCTATCCATATCTTTCTCTAGAATGAAGTGTAGAGAACCATTTATTCTTGGTGGTTTCAAGAACTAAATACTTCATCAGCTCACGCAAGTCATTCTAACCTTCTGTTTCCTGGCTGCTAATGTATCTTATACACACTCCTTTCTTAAGTACATATCACTTTATCATCTCTCAAGCTCAGGACTCTCCTGTCCTGGATTAATCTCTTTATCCTTGAATAGCGAATCTAGAAGGCCAGAAATGACACAGATTTAAACGGGGAAAACAGTGCTATATATTCACTCCATTCTCCATCTAATTGTACTGGTTATGACTCTAATTCTGCGAGATCTCTATCTTACAAATTAGCTCCAGTACAATCATCTACTACCTCCGTTTCACAATATAAGATGTTTTAGCTAGCTCACATGGTGGATAGGTGCAAAGCCAAATAATTGTATATACACATTAAAACATGTCCACATACATCTAGATACATGTGAATGTGGGCAAAAGCTAAAACATCTTATATTTAGGAACGGAGGGAGTATCTAAGAAGCAATGAAAATCAACAAAACCAAACGTTGACAGGTGAAAAAAACTACCTAAACCAAACAAAGATGCAGATCAGGAACAATATACTGTATCTTTGCCTGCACAAACTATTTACATTTTTGACACACTTGCTTGGATACCATTCAATCATGAATCTTGCTCTAAAAATAACCTACCAAATACTCCCTCCGTTCGGAAAAGGATGTCACAAAAATGGTCTATCTATAGTTCATTTTTGTGACATCCTTTTGCGAACAGAGTGAGTAGAACATTCAGCTATGAACAAGTGAGACAGTTCAGAGTGAGAAACAGAACAGAAGTGGACTACAATTAGAGAACATGTCTATGTATACGATAGAGTCTGCACATCATTGCCACCTGCTGCATCTACACCGCCCAGCTACTCGTAATCTCGTATGAGATCTGTGTCCTCCACCGCAGTCTTCACACGCGCCTAGCGCCTGCCACTGCCAGACAGATGGAAGGGGAGAAGGATGAGTGGGGAGAGTGGCGGGTGTTATGCCCAGCTCGTCCGGCCCGACCTGCAGACAGGGGCCATGGAGTCCGTCTCGTCGAGCTGCACAGGGGCCATGGGCCATGGTGGTCGTCTCGCCCAACCTGCAGACAGGGGCTATCACGCTCTCGTGCAACCAGCGGCAGGGGAATCCGTCTGAAGACCTCACCTGACCTGAAGATAGGGGCTATGGCAGCCTGTACAACCAGCGGTCTGCTCCTAGCCAAGCGCGACGGCAGATACTACGGGCACCTTCCGGCGGCGGGGGAACCCAGATACACGCGTGCACCTTCCAGCGGAGGCGAACCGGAGGCGCGCAGCGCAGGAGACAAGCCAACGGAGTGCGTGGATCGGAGTCCTCGCCGCACATCCATGGCAAGGTCGCCCTCAAGGCGAGGGGCAGCCCTGGTGCCGCGACCTGCGCGTGGAAGCGGTCGCCGGAGTCGGCGCTCCTACCCGAGCCGGCAAGACGCAGCGCTCCTATCCTCGCCGGATGGACTCCCGTCGATCGCCGCCGCCACTCAGAGGATCGAGGGGATCTGGGGTAGGTGCGGTGCTGCAGGTTGGACTAAAGTGCAAAAGTGGTGAACATAACATGCAGTACTGCGGGTTGATTTCCTACTGTCCGAGGGGCTAAAACGAAAAACGGCCCAACGTACCACCGCAACCAGGGTCGCTTACGTATATTATATAGTAGAGATATCGTTGTTGCGAGGAAGAGTTAAAGTTATTGCATAATTTCTACTAATATTGATTGTCCAAAATTTTGTTGATACTTTGTCAAAGTAGAAAATTTTACAATATACATATATATTACATATTTAATGGCAACTTTTTTTGGATAAAAAACAATAAAAGAAGAATACGTGCATTGCACGTGCACAGTTACTAGTCCGGTAAAAAAGTGATAAAGGATATGGTAGCCGATCCCGTCGATCCGTTTACATCACTACTCTCACGGTCTGCGTGGTGATCACTGCTCGTGCACGAATCTGAAAGCACACCCAGCGTTCCCAACGCGGTGTTCGGCCCGGCTGGCAATCTTCAACTCAGTCTCCATCGCGACAACTTCCAACTCCCCCTCCCCAAATTTCCTCCTTCACCTCGAAGCAATTGGACCCCAACCTCAGGACCTCGATCCCCTCTCCTCCGGCCACCGCGTCCGTCCCCATGGCGGCGAACGTCATGCTGGCGATCCACGAGAAGAAACCACGGCCGTCGACCTCTACCGCCCGCTCCGCCAGTACATCGCCTCCGCCTACTCGGAGCGCGAGGCGGCCACGGCCGACGACGACCTCTCCACCATACGCGACCTGCGCGCCGCCGCCGTCGAGGCCCCCTCCCTGCCCGACCCTTCCTCCCTCGAGCAGCGCCGCGCCGCGCTCCTCGCCTACGCGCGCGCGCTCGCCCTCGTCGAGCCCCGCTTCCCCATCTCCCCGGACCGCGCGCACGTCCACTCCCTCTCCTTCACCTGGCACGACGCCTTCAAGACGAACAAGAAGGTCAGCCTGCCCTCCGTCCACCTCGAGCGGGCCGCCGTGCTCTTCAACCTCGGCGCCGTCTTCTCGCAGATCGCGCTCGCGCGGATCGCGTCACCGACGTCGGGATCAGGACCGCCTGTGGCGCCTTCCAGAGTGCCGCTGGCGCGTTCGCGCTGCTCAGGGAGAGCGGGCTCGCCGCCAAGGCCGTCGCGGCGGGGGCTACCACCGTCGACGTGACGCCCGACTGCGCCGGGATGCTGGAGAAGCTCATGCTCGCGCAAGCGCAGGAGTGCTTCTTCGAGAAGGTCATAGCTGGTGGGAAGCCGCCCACGCTGTGCTCCAAGGTGGCACGCCAGGTGCGTGCATACTTGCTTGGGCTGTCTCACTTAATATGGCCTTCTGGTTATTGCAAAGTGCTGCCGAGGAGTCTAATTAAAACTGATATCATAGGGATCTAGTGTACCTACTTTCTACACTTACTTGCACGAAGACACTATAATTACCAGCCATAAGTGAATTTAAAATAGCATGCTGCAGTTTGGGGAATTTGTGTAGGGAAGTATTGACAATTGTTGAGTTTTGATATGCTGAACACCAAGTTAGTGTAGTATGTTATGTCTAAAAAAAAGTTAGTGTAGTATGTTTGTTCTGATATTTGTATGCATTCAGGTGGGTGTATACTACGAAGAAGCTTATGCGGCTCTCTGTGCACCTCCTCTTAGCCAGCACTTCGATAAGACATGGGTTTCTCATGTCCAGCTCAAGGCAGCTCAATTCTATGCTGATGCTTGCTATAGGTGTTCACTGGATCTTCACCAGCAAGAAGAAATTGCACAGGAAATTGCACGCCTAAGGATCGGAATCAGTGCCTTGGCTGATGCCAAGAAGGTAGCTAAGGGAGTTGCTGCGCAACTTCTTGATGCTGTCAATAAGCTGGAGAGTAACATGAAAACCAACTTGGATAGGGCTATGAAGGAGAATAATAGTGTTTATCTGATGCGGGTTCCAGAGGCTGCTACTTTGGGAGCTCTGCCTACTGCTTCCCTTGTAAAATCCACTTCTTTGGCTGAAGTTCTAGATGCTAGCAAGGAGAGGCTTTTTTCATCACTTGTGCCTGATGGCAGCATGAAGGCCCTTTCTAAGTACACGGAGATGGTAGATGATATCATCCGCACCCAGGCGGAGAAACTTCAGCAATCTAGTGAGATCACTCGAGTCAGGCTGAAGGAAATGGACCTGCCTGATTCTATTCTATCATTGGAAGGTAATATCAGCATACCTTCAGATCTGAAGGAAGATGTCGAGGCTGTGCAGATAAGCGGTGGCCCTGCTGGCCTGGAAGCTGAGCTGCAGCAGCTTAGGGATTTGAGTAGGGTCAATCAGGACTTACTTGTTCAAACTGAAGAGATGCTGCAGAAGGAGGCAAGTGAAGATGCTCAATTTCGGACTCAATTCGGAAGTCGTTGGACTAGGCCTCAATCAAGCACCCTAACAAAAAACATTCAAGATCGATTGAATCTCTTTGCTGCTAATCTCAAGAAAGCTTCTGCTAGTGATGCTTTGATCGAACGAGGTGTGAAGGAGAACTACCCCTTGATGTCTATTCTTGACAAAAGACCGGTGAGAGTTTAACATTATTATATTAAACTAAAATGCAGATTTAGGAGATTGCCTTTCTTGATCTGATTCGCAGTGACTTAAAAAATGTTGTTATATTTTGCAGATAGAGGCTGCACTGCCAAGTATTTCAAGGCCTATCATGTCCTTGGATGGGAATGAAGATGCTATTGTTGGGGCCCTTAAACAAAGCTTGGTAATGCACATTCTTTTTGTTAGCTGGTTAACATGTAGCACGCTCCACTCTTTTGTCAAGCCTAGTTAAACTAATTGATTTGTTGACAGAGGCAATTGCAATCTCTTGGTGAAGAAAGGGCGGGTCTTGAAGACATGCTTAAGGAAATGAAGAGAAAGGTACAGTCCTTTCCTATTGCGAGACTTACTTTGCTACGCACATTGAGCAATATCGACGATGGGCTCTGTGAGTGCCACCGTAGGACTCTGTTGGTACTTTATTAGTTTGTTTCTAACTCTCTTGCAAATACTATTTAATTATAAATATTGGATATCTGATGTTAATGATCACCTGCAAAATTAGTTTTTGCGTGTGAAAAACTTAGCTGTCATTTACAGTAGTCACAAGAATCAGTGTGCAACTTTCCCTTTTCAAGTTTATTACCTCACATGTTGAATTTTATTTGCTCCATGTATGCTACATACACAGCAAATGTTCCTATTTTATGTTTGCACCTAGCGCTTTATGCAATTGAATAACCTAACCCCTCGAGCGCACCTCTCACTATTTACTGCTTGAGTCTGGTAATAAATTAAGTTACAAGCAATTTGCTAAATTGTCTTCGCAGCGGGCAAATCGTGTTTATGCATTATATTTGATGTTTGTGGAGTGCTATGCTTAATAATGATTTGTGTGAAGTTGCTGTGAGAGCTTTGCTTTTATTTTGCTACTCATGCTTCAATGAGTCATTTTCTGCTTTCCACTCTCTTTCCAACGTCCACCTTAACCTCAAGATTTCATGGAGATGTTGTTAGTTTTCTGTCACATACATTGATTTGTGTATTGATGGACATACATTAATTTTATGCAGGATGATATACTCCCTAAGTTGATGGCTGGTGTTGGATCACATGATCTTTTCAAGAAGGAGATCGCAAAGTACGATCCGATCTGTGCTGAAATTGCTGATAACATTGTGGCGCAGGAACAATTGTTGCTACAAATACAGGTAAGCCTCAATTCCTGATAAAGATATGTGCAGTCCACTTTAAGACTAAATTTGTTCTACAAGTTTGCTGCAAACATTTTTTGTGCTAAATATATACTTAGATATTGCCATTAATAACGTATGTACACTGAAAACAAGTGTCTAGAAGCATTAATGATTTGAAATAAACATTAGCAAAGGAAAAAGAGCATTGGAAAATATCCCAAAAAAGTAGCATTAGAAGTTATTTCATATTTCAAACAACAACAATGCTATATTTCCATGTTCTTTCTTCCTGTGTCTAAACTTATATTTGGATCCTCTCACAGGCGCAAAATGAACAATTCGCTGCTGTATTCAATCTGGATGACTTCAAAGGTAACCGTTTATATTCCTTCATAAAGTAGATGGTTAGATATCGTGCACTTTGTGACTTCAGAACTGGCTTCATAGAGTCTTAAATGGTGTACCGGCAAATGATTTGACCATTTATTTTTCCTTGTACCAATGATATTAAACAGTTGTTGGTTCGATCATGTTTGGGTCAATTTCAGCAATTTTATCTTTTTAGTTATTCCTACGATCATGTTCTTCCTTTGGACAGTGTGTACTTAGTTGTTGGTTCGATTGTGTTCTTCTACGCACACTTTCCCTTCCGTGCATCATTTTTATTTAAGTTCCTTTGATAGATACTACTTTTGTTTACTCCTATATCAAGCTCAAAATATGAGCAATCACTGCCGACACTTTTATGTAGCTTGCTGTCTCTTAATCGCCATCCAGTAGAAATGATATCCCTGACCGAGTTCTATTACTTGAAGTATTTTTATTTGCTTAGACCTGTAATACAAGATGCTTTTCAATTAATTAACTGTGGTCCTGATTTGTGAAACATAATTTTTCAGTTGCTCGTGAGAGATGTTACAAGCAAATTGCTGCAGCTGTTGTTAAATACCAGGAAACTAAGAAGAACATGAATGATGGCCTAAATTTTTATGTGACTTTACAGGTTTGTGAACATCTCCATTGCATTTTGTTCCTTATGTAGTGAAGATATAGATGCTGATGATTCTATTGGTAGAACTACTGATTAAATTTTAAGGATCCTTCGCAGGATGCAATTACCAGGATACAACAGCAGTGCAGTGACTTCATCATGACGCGAAACATCCAGTGCCGTGAAATGATTGAGGATGTGCAAAGAAAGTTAGCAGGTTTCAACTTGTCATCTTCCAGCAACGTCGCGCCGAGGAATTCTTCTGTTCCACCAGATCAGCAGAGTCCGTCACCGCCACCACATGCTCCTCATGCTCAGCCCCCCTATGGTGCTCCACCTGGGGGTGATTCAAGGCCAGGTTACTCCCAACCAGAGACTAGACCTCCATACTCACAGCAATACTCCACCTACGGCGCGCCATCGCAACAACCTCCATACGGCGCGCCATCGCAACAACCTCCATACGGCGCGCCATCGCAACAACCTCAATACGGCGCGCCATCGCAACAACCTCAATATGGGGCAGCGCAACCTGGTCAGTACCAGCAGCCACCGCATCAGCCACCTGCTGGCCATGACTATGGCCAACCGGCGTATCCTGGATGGCGTGGGCCGTACTACAATGGGCAGCAGCCACAGTCACAGCAACCAGGGCCGTATCCACAAGCACCGTACAATGCCCCAGGGGCTTACCCTCCTCAGCACCAGAGTAACTACTACAGGCCTCAGTGAGAGTCTGAGAGACCATCTTGTTCTGTGGCGATTATTTGGTCTCTTCTTTTTTCATGTGGATCATGCTCTTGTGGATTACATTCTTGTGTATACTTGGGGGAGTAATGTCGATGGTGCACAGGTTGGTTAGGCAATAGCCTGTATGATTTGTATGGTGTAATAATGCATTGGCATGCCATTGCTTGGCTTCAGTATTGGTTGTATGAGAATGAGGAATTATTATTTTTCAGCCTCCCATATGATATACTACTATGGGTTTTTAATCGGCCTGTAGTGAGAAACTGAAACGTCAAATTTAGTATGCACCTCATTAATTTCAACTTCTCTATTTTGTTGAGACCTATAAGTCATTCAGTATACTTGTAACTTTGTAAGATGTTCTGCCTCATGGGTTAACATTTGTCTGTGAGCTTTCAGGGTCTACGTGAGAAGAATTAAAGCATTGTCATTTGAGTTTACATGTGTGAGTTAGCGGACATAGACCCAAATTCAGAAGATGCTTGCAAAGATGGTTCATATGTGTGTGTACCCCTCAAAAAAAAAAGTGTGTGTGTACAACAATTTCACACGACTTGTGGTGGATCTAGCCCTATAGAACGAATCACAGAATCTCAAAAAAAAAAAACGAATCACAGGATTTGTGTTGAATCTTACCCTGTGGGATGAATCACGGGAAAACCATGACGAATAGATCCCTCCGAAATGAGAGAATCATGGTGGCACCACCAACACGATTGGCCCGGTGGCAAGGGCAGATGACAACGTAGAGAGGCGGAGAGGTCAAGCGAAGGCACGACGATGATCTAACCAGACATGGAGGCTGCGCCTCTGCTCAAGTTTCAACCTCATCCAAGCGAGGAAACCACGATGATGTAACTGGATTGCTGAGGCCCCCTAGATTTAGCAAGTATATGCTTGTGGTTGTGGTTGATGCACCTATTATTTTAATTGATAGAGCTAACCATGATTGCCATCATACATAGCAACGCTCGAGCCTTGTGATCTAAGCTAATGCTGTTTTCTTGCCAATGTCAGACAAAAGTCACAAAAGTACCTTGAGTCTTGCTCACCTTTTTTGCAAATAGAATCCGAATTTGGAAACTCTGGTGTTATAATACCATCAGAAGAACAGAATCAGACCAGTCTTATCAGATCCTTTCGTAAATAGGATCACATATAACAACAGGTTCAACCTACAACAACTACAAAGTACATGCAACTATTCCCATCAGATGTTTTTTACATTCAGAAGTGCGCAAAGACAAAAAAAAAAGCGAGCATTGAGCAGTAAATCCTTCGATGATATAACCCAAGCCACGGATTATTTGTTGATAAACATGATCTGAGCTGCGTCTATGACCATAAGCTAAGCAGCCTATTCAGCGCTACAAGAACATCAGCATGGCACTCGACCCGGAGTCGCGCGGTGACCCCTCTTGTCATGTTCTCCACCACAAAACTAGGGTCTAATTCCACCTTGGATAATGGACATCACGAGAAGGCTGGGATGGCTGCATGCTCTGTTGGCTGTTAGCACCGATGAAGCCTTGCAGAAGGCTTTGTGCCGCTCTCACTTGGTCCGGCATACCCTGGATCTCCATGATGCACTCCGAGGAACCAGGATGGGATTCGCGCAAGTTCATTCTTGCACCAGAGATCTGAGATCAACCAGGACTTGCATGAGAAATAACGTTCAACTAACACAGGACTGGCTCAAATGGATGATGCAAAATCCCATTTGCAGTTCACAAGGGTAAGAGAAGCATATCTGTTACCTGGCGGATCTCTGCTAGATTGGCACCACCAGCTCCGACAACAGATTCCAGAGAACCATTTGGAATCCTCAGTTCGACAGAGCTACTTGAGTACCTGCCAAAGAAATGATCTTTCAGTGAACATTGCCCATCTAGTATTTTAAAAGAAAGACAACCTGCGGAAAACATACCCTGTAACACCTGCCGGTCTTTGATAATCCTCACGTCCATGCATCTGTCTAGCAGCCTGAAGAGAGTGAAATTTGAAACTGTTCAGCATGAAGAAATGTGAACCAAATATACTCAGATGCACGCTGTCCATGCATGTGAGGGCGTGAACAGAACCAGAAAACAAGGGAAGTAGGAAGTAAAAGAAAAGGCCCAACAGCCAATCAAGAAAACTGTGAAAATCAACAGCAGCAGAGAACAGGTCAACAGCGAAAAGTAAGACTGGCAAGCAAACAATAACATGAATAGTATTGCGCCATCTTATACAAGTCATAGACTCATAGTGCAGAGAGGTCATAGAAGAATATGATGTGGATCAGCATAACCTACACAAAAATGAGGACATTTTTCCCCTTTTCAGGAATCCCAACCAGTTATAGAAGAAAATAGGCATAATGCAACAGTCTTGCACACACTACACAGTTTCAGGTTCCCAATGAAAACATGTTAGGTGAGGGCCATTTGCATAACAGGGAAGCTAACGCATTAAAATGTACCTCGGTGTAATCATAAGCATTGGAATTTCCAGCTCTGGTGACGCCTAATTGTTGCACATTACTATTCCCAGTTCTCGAGAGGCCTAACTGCTGCATAGCTCTACTAGAGTAGCTATCAGAAGGCATATGGTCACGATAGGAACGATGGGACATATGATCAGCACCAGGACTGGCAGACAAGGGCATTTCCCTAGTAGGCAAGCGAGCAGGTGCTGCATATCTGTCGAACGAAGCAGATGTTGGAGTGTTGATAGCAAATGGACCTCCACTAGGATATTCTCTCGTTTTGGAAAAATAATCTACAGGGTAAACAGAAGGATCATGGGGTTTATTGTTTGGTCTTCCATATGGTATATCATTGGCAGATCTTCCATAAGGAAGATTGTTGGTGGGTCTTCCATATGGTATATCGTTGGCAGGTCTTCCATATGGTGTATCGTTGGCGGGTCTCCCATATGGTGTACCATATAGTGGATCATTGGCCGGTCTTCCATATGGTGGATCATTGGCAGGTCTTCCATATAGTGAATCACTGCAGGCCTTCCATATGGTGGATCAATGGCAAGTTTTTGATATGGTGAATCATTAGCAGACCTTCCATAAGGGGGTCATTGGCAGGCCTTCCATATGGGGGATTGGCAGGTCTTCCAAATAGTGTGAATTCCCTGCTAGGAAACATATCAGCAGGGGGGGCATCAAAAGGAGTAAAAGCTAGATTATTGGCAGCACTTTCGTCTCTGAGGGTCCTAGTTCTAAGCCTTGAAGCAATCTCTGTGAGGGCTTCTCTTGAAACATCTGGAGCGCCAGCAACCTGAAAGCTCGGAACAAATGTAACAGCACAATAACAAGTTATATAAGAAACAAAAAACACTAAAAGGGCAATATTGAAACAATATAGACAACTTGATGCAGATACGATCAAATATAAATCACCTGCACAAGCTCCTCGTCAAAAGATAAGTACTTTGGTTTATCAGCCTTCGAATAAACTCGGATTTCAGCCCCAATACGCCTTCTCATTTCAGTAATGACCTTCCCACCTTCCCCAAGAATACAACCAACTTTTTTTGACGGTACAACGAGCCTTGTAACCAAATGGCGTTTCTCAGAAGGTGCGCTTACTTTACTATGGAGCATAATAAGTGCCTCAATTACTGGGGATACTGGATCAGCCGGAATCTGGATTTAAAAAATAGGAGATAAAACT
Organism: Poa pratensis; assembly: GCA_947311845.1. NCBI lineage: Eukaryota > Viridiplantae > Streptophyta > Magnoliopsida > Poales > Poaceae > Poa > Poa pratensis. Next base: position 87,494,443 of record CAMZMU010000035.1, read on the forward strand.
GTGAGGACTCATAATGATGATTGGTATGATAAGGGATGTCAATTGGAACAGCCATCTACATCTTACCTCCTTAGATGAAATGACAATCAATCTTTCTCCAGAAGCATCTTTGTCCAATTCTTGAACCACAATGCGAGCACCAGTCTGCTGCTCTACCTGCCGAACATTTGCCCCACTTTTCCCGATAACAGGGCCAATAAGCTCAGAAGCGCACAGAATTCTAATAGAAAACTCTTCTGCTTCAGAAACAGGATATTGCGATGGTCCGTTTCTATATGGATCAAGCATGTGCATTGGTGGTGGATGATCAATATGCAGGTTTGGCAACATGGGATTTTCATGTGGTAGCAGTGGTGGGGACTCACGCTTCCTTCGTGTGCTTGCATCTATAATTTCTTCAAGAGGTGGATTTTCTTTACGAGGATGCCGGTGGAGACGAGTAGATATTTCGTAAAGAGCCTTTCTTACAAGAGAAGGTGTGCCAGATATCTGAGATAACATAAGCAATTGAGCATCAATAATATCCATGTAAAAAAATAATAAAGCACAAAAAGGAAGCATTCTGTAACTAACATGTACCTTGGTAAATTATAATCAAAATATAAAACTAGGTACCATTGATACAGAATTTCACTGAGACTAAACCACGCAAGATCCCAAAATTTCATTTTAGAAACTTGCATGGTAGGGTTTAATAGAGTAATGAGTGAATATAAATCTAAGTTAAACGAAACAATTAAAAAAATCCATGGAGATCAATGCAAGGCATTACAAGCTGGAACGCAACGGAACAATCAATTTTTTGCTACAACAACAAATTTACCTGAACCAATTCATCACTCTTAAGAGCACACTGAGGAAGATTTTCGGATGGTAAGACACGAATGCCTGCGCCAGTATCATGTCGCAATTGTTGTATAATAGAGCCACCTTTTCCTAGCAGGCAACCAACTTGATTGCCTGGAACCAAAATTCGAGCAATAACATCACCGGCAGTTTCAGGATTTTCATGGACAGCTCCATCGTTGGGATCTTCATCAGCAGCAATCTTATCGTGTATCTTCAACAACGCATCTTGGGAAAAACAATGGGGTTTCATGTTTTCTAAGCCATCATTACTAGAAATATTTTGAACAGCTTCATCAGCTTGTTCAGAGTGATTTTGGTAATCAAAGATAATAATTACTCTGTCGTCTGCACCAGGAATAGAATCAGCAACCCTTATCTTTGCTTTTGTCTCCTCTCTAAGGGCCTTAACAATATGACCACCTCTTCCCAAGACACTGCCGATCTTTTTTCCAGGGCACAATATCCTGTAAATGGTTTCTATTGGCTGAGAAGACATAGGTCCATCATCCTGCCTGGAGTTCAGCCGTTTCCTCTTTCCATCATCAGAACTAAAATGGGTCCTCCTTTTGGACATACTTGGATTATGACTTCTAGATTGATCATAGTCCATCGGTCTGCATAAAGAAAGGTTCATCAACATAAAGAAACTGCAGGGTGTGGGGTACACTAAGAAACCATTAGCTACTTGATTATGACACATTACAACCATCTGGCTGGTGCTATCTCAAAATTGATAAATCGCTCACGTTGCTACTTTGGCCTACAGAATACTGCTATAGGTTGTATACAAGTTCAACAAAAGGTACAATTTTTTTGAATCAAATGATTGTTTTCAGGTGGGTTCTCGGATTCATATATATTGGCTTTACTGAATTCAAGTCAGCGTGGCCACATGGCAAGCACAATTGCACAAACATAATGTCATTTAAATTTAACATTAAGTAATTTGGTTCCATTATGGAACCCCCTTAATTGGCTAAAAAAATATAGTGCATTTAACAATGCCAAGGAGTGTCAACAATGTTGAAAGTACTTTTGAGTGCAAATCCAGTGCAAGAATTAGTCCAGTGGTTATCAAAGCCAAAATTTCAAGAAATGCAGAATTCATGCCAGAAGGACATGTAATTCCAGCAGATAAAATGAAAGTGAGCATTGAAAGATGACGACAAGATTGCTTCGCAAGGAAAAAAAGCACAACGGCATGAAAAGAATTTTAGGGCTTGAATTTATAGTACAGAACATGGTACAAAACAAGTATGGAAATGCAATTCCGTCAGTTTCTGGACCCGAAGATATCCTAGCTTTACAAGGGTAAAAAGAATTTTAGGGCATGAATTTATAGTACAGAACGTCAAAGGTAGCATGTGGAAGATAAATGTACTGAGTTGAATAAGGCCAATCCAAAACGTGCAAAACGCATGGTAGCATATGGGACTTGCAGCAGCTCCATGTGAAGTGACATCTACAGTAATTTGGCTTTGCGTCCATAAACATGAAGAGATGATAACGATAATTACAGCGCATTAGTGTGCCAAATAAAGCAACATGCTGGATTCACTAGACATAACCAGAAAAGCAAACAAGTGTGTCAAATTAAGCCTATTGGATCCCTACTAGAGCGCTTTTCACTTTTTAACGCCCTTACACAAGGTTCAAAAAAACACTAGGCATTAATCCCTAGTTCTGCCTCAGCCTAGAGTCTATCTTGCCACGCACACGCCTAGGTATGCTTAGGCTCACTGGCGCACGCATAGCACAATTAAGCGCTAGGCGTGCCTTTTTTAACCATGCGCTTACAAATGAATTGAAAGAAACTCCACTGATATATAGGTCACAAAGACACAGAAATCAACACATTGAACTTGCATATCTCAATCATCCAACCCTCAAATTCTATTTGGCAAAATCAACGGTCTCAGCCTACATTCAGAAAAGGCGCCATATTGACCACAAACTTCCACTTATAAAGGTATCTGGTGCAGAATCTCTAAAGAGCACAGGTCCAGTCACACCCATCTAAGGCATCAAACAAAAGAAGCAGTGCCTACTCCCCCCTGCAACACAATCTCCATTCTCAGGGACCGACATATTGCAGCACAACCCATCTAACCTAGTTCCCAGAGCCGGATCTAGATGCTTTGCCGGGTGTGCGCCCGAAATTCGTGGATGTAAAATTAGGGTTTAAGTAATTCACTGGATGACGGAAAGCTCATACCTCAAGAACCAATGTCCAAGATCGCGGCAGCGGCGGAGACGACAGGGACGAGATGAGGCTGGCGGCGGAGACGCGCCTGTGGGGGATGGGAGGGGCGAGGCGGGGCGGTGGGAGGGTACTCAGGGGGTCGGAGGCGACGCTGTGATGTGGCACGGCCGCAGCTCTAGCTAGGGCACGGGAGAGAGAGGAAGAGGAGAAGCAGCGGGATGGTGGTGGCGAGGGAAAGTCGCCGTGGGAGGGGGATGTTTGACGGCGAACGAGCGGAGACTTGAGTTTTTCTTTCTGGAAAAAGAATTGGCAAGTGAAAGCCAAGTAGGTCCATCGAGACAAAAAAAAAATCATATTTTAAAAGTTTCCCGATTAGCAAAAGATGTGAAGAAAAATAATAGCCTTATTCACTTTCTATTATCGCGATGAAAAATAAATGGGTGTGTCTACGATGCAGTCGACTGAGACTTAGCTTAGGGCTCAGTCGACTGACATCACCCTTCTTCTCCAACTCCGGCGACCCCCGCCGCCACGTACTGCCGGCCATGCCGCCTGCTGCCGCCACCCGCGCCACTCCCGCACCGCCTCGGCGCCCCGCCCTCCTCCAACCGCGGCCCACTGCCGGTCCGTCGCCACCCCGGTCGTCCCTCTAAGCCCCGCCCCCGACTCCGGCGACCCCGCACCCCCCCAGTTAAGTTACTCATCGCCTCCGCCGCCGTCGCGAGGAAGACGAAGACATAGGGTTAGCACGAATCGCGAGGCTAGATCAACGGTTATCAACCTGACTGAGCCCTAAGCTAAGTCTCACTCAGTCGACTGAGACTTATTAAAACCGAAAATAATTCAACAATGTTGCAACATTTCATATAAAAAATTATACAAGACTGAGATAGTGATCGCTAAACGATGGAGTGAGCATTTCTCTTGCTCGTTATAATTTTCTCGTCGCCTATCAAATGCTAGGTTTGCCTTCATCTCAACAAACATGCAATCTGATTGCCACCATAAGTCTTTGGTTTTATACCACTATGACACAATCCAACTCCATGATAATCGGGTTACTGATCCACCGAAGAACCATCGAATTTCCCTGCAAAAACATGGACATCTCTGTTTTGTCACAAGTATACTAAATGCCGCTAAGTATCCTCAAAATGTCAATATCACCTTGTCCAACAAGTTCGAACGACGATGATGCCGTTGCCTATATATATATGAATCAACAAAGATGCATCAATGCTGCATTTCGTGCAAAAAAAGCAATCTATAGCACGTGTGTCTTAATTAGTATGGATGCTGGTAACTACAAGGATGTGTGGATAATTAGATAGAAAGTCACATAAAAATCTATAACACTTTCATCCGTTGGTGATTGAGCGACCAATCATGCCAATTCAAACTCTCCGCCGATATTTTGAAGTCCTAAAAATATACTTTGTACTTGCTGTTCGCAACTGAAAATGAAATGAAGTTGGGCTGGTTTTGGAGAAATGGAGACCAAAACGTGTAACAAACCTTCCATTTGTAGTGGAATGGTTCAGTAGGCCGGTTGTTATTAAATTTGGCGGTGCATTTGTAATATCATCATTCATAACATAAAAAGGCAAACCAAAATATCCTTGTTATATAAACCAAGTGTCATGATTTGATCAAAGTGCATGCTTCTCAAATAAAGCGAAAGTATAACAGAGTAGCTCATAAACATGTATAATTAGCTAAACACAAGCATTGACGATTGCATCTCTCTCACGGTGGTCGTGGAGAATAGTAACATTTTTTTTCTGTGAACCACAGTACAACGCAGGCGTTTATATACACGTGCACACACTCACCCATATGAACGCACGCACGCACACCCTACCCTTATGAGCACCTCTGAGAGACCGAGTCGGCGGGTCGAGTCATGAGATTGACGAAGTCACCACGGGTGTCTCGCTGTCGACGGGAATGTCGCCTCCCACTGAAGAATATTCCGCCTTAAATGAGAAACATCAGCGTCAAGCCTGGATTTGAACTCTGGTGGGCTGGGGTACAACCACCCTCCTAACCATCTTGCCACAGGCAAGCCCAACATATAATAAGTCTAAATTCCATAGCATATTATATATACTTTTTTTTAGGAAACATAACTTTTGAAAGCGGAAAAATATGTCCATGAGAGTTTTTGGTTCATAAAATTCTTAAAGCCGGGAATAAAAAAGGTGCAGGATCGCAATGTAATACCTATGCCAATCCTACTGGATTTCATATGCACGAAAGTTAGTTTGATTCCTCATAAGAAAAACAAAAGATTCCCACAAGAGGGAGGTTTGAGTGGGGGTTAGTTTTCCTATGAATTATAGTGCTAGGAATCCCTTAGTATGTGATTCAATTTATAAATCAAACAACCGCCCTGGTAAAAGGACCTCGTGAATTCAATCCTTCAAAATTTCTCCGAATCCTCAGAGGCCCTAAACCACGCGGTGGTTATTTAGCGCTAAAAATCCGTTCACTGCTGCTGCCTGCTGAGCTTCCTATTCCTCTTCATCTTCCCTCTCCAGCTCAGCTCATCTCCTCTCTCTCTCCAAATTCTCTCTCCAGTTGTCGGCATAAAATTAGGCAGGCCTGTAACCGAGAGACGCTATTTACTGGGAGGAAATTCGAAATCTCCTCTCTGCCGCCGCTGCCGCCGCCGCTGCGAGGAAAAACACAAGCTTTTGATGACTGCCGCCGTCATGGATGGCCACCAAGCGCGCGTACAAGCTCCGTATCCTACTTTTTGCTCTTGAATCATCTATTATAGGGTTGGGAATCTCGAATTGAGATGCCTTTTTAGCCGAATTGCTTGGATTGATACAGTCAGGTTTTTGTTGGGTTGGGCTCCTGTGCGGCGATCAAATTCGATTCGCGTTCGTGCCTTTGCATATAGGGTTGTTCATGCGTTCCGCGCCCGTGCCGGTCTACTTGTTCTTGTTAGTTTTTATTGAGTTCAGTTGTTTCGAAGGAACTAGTTTAAGATGTTCGGAGTAATGCCAATTATTGTGCAATTGTGTTGTTTATTGTCAGCCGACCGTTCCCTTGTGTGTGGGGGTGTGTAAATTGAAGAGAGAATGAAATTTACTGCGATAATAGGACCAATATTATTACAAAATTTTGCACCTAGAGCAATATAGTTTGTGCTTGAAGTCGGATTAAATTTGTGAGGTTTCATTTAATTCGATAAAGGATGTGTGCTCAAACTGCTCATTGATCAACAGTCCATTTGAAAGGAAGTATTGGTGGAAGAAATGAAATGCCTCGTTAGGAACTTTCATTCCTGTTTTACCGTTGCTATGATAGCTTCTGATTTTGCAGCAAATTCTCACACTTAATATGTGAAAGTTGGGAAGCTCAATACAGAACTTTCAGGTTTCACTTTGTTAAGCTCATGTAGGATTGCATGGATAATAGAATTACTGGAATGAACTTTGTGAGACTCACAATATGCTGTTATTACTTGTTTGATGTTGATAATGAAATGTAGAACAATTTGAATTTATAGAATGACACCACTAGTATTTGGCCCTGTGTTTAGTTATTCCTGTACCTAATGGGAATGTGTATTCCGAAATAACACTCCAGATAAGTGGATTCCGAAATGAACATGAAACTTAGTTTGATGGAGTTATGTTCTGCAAAGTCTATCATGTTTCCTTGACAGTGTTTAGAGGAGTTTGTTGCGCATGCTTCGGATGTCAATTGTGCCAAGTTTGGGAGGCGGACATCAAGAATCCTGATCACTGGTGGGGAGGATCAGAAGGTCAATGTTTGGGCTGTTGGAAAACCGAGTGCCGTCCTGGTAATGTTATGTGGGGAGTTGCATCACTTTGTGTGGAATGATTTTTTTGCTTGGTAGCCCTTTAGGTGGTCCTGATGTACTTACAAGTGGGTGTTTCTATGTCTGCAGAGCCTATCAGGCCTTACAAGTCCAGTTGAGTCAGTGAGCTTTGATTCCTCTGAGGTTATGATAGGTGCTGGAGCAGCAAACGGAACAATAAAAATATGGGATATTGAGGAAGCAAAAGGTGTGAACCAGTCTTCACACCACTTTTCTATATTTGAACTGAAAAGATAAACTTTAATTGTATCTTGCAACTATGCCTGTTTTTCTTGTCACAGTTGTTCGAACTTTCACTGGGCATAGATCAAATTGTGCCTCTCTTGATTTCCACCCGTTTGGAGAATTTTTTGCCTCTGGGTCTTCAGATACAAACATGAAAATATGGGATATGTGGAAGAAGAGATGCATTCACACATACCAGGGTCATACACGGAGGATTGATGTGCTTAGATTCACTCCTGATGGTCGGTGGATTGTTTCTGGTGGGGCTGATAGTTCTGTGAAGGTAGAGTGTTGATCATGTCCACTGCATATAACACATAATCAGCCTACTAAGCAGCACCGCAGAACAAATTGCTGGAGAATCTTCTCATTTGTCCAACAGCTGGCATATATGCTCACAGGTCACATTAGAGTTAATGTTAACATGAATAACCACATGCTCTCATTAGCAGAAGAAATATCTTATATATCATGGGACACTAATTGTTTTTGGAATTTATTGGTAGATCTGGGATTTGACGGCTGGAAAGCTCTTGCATGACTTTAGGCTTCATGAAGGTCCAGTTAACTGCTTAGATTTTCATCCTCGCGAATTCTTATTGGCCACAGGTTAGATGGTTGATTCTATAATGTACAATAATATAATATATGTTTCAAGAGGAGATTTCGTGCTCCCGAGCACCAGTGATCCTGCTGTTATAAAAAAATCGAAACAAATATTTACGAATAGCCTTGAAGTTGTTTTTTTGCACATTTGTGGGGTACATCATAGCCTATATCCGGGACTTTTTCAAAAAAATTGAAACTCGTAAATATGTTTTTCGATTTTTTTAAAGCAGCAGGATCACTGGTGCTCGGGAGCCAAAGACACTTTCCGATAAGTTTCCAGATTACATTTTCCTCCAAAATTATGATATTTTAAATGTATCTAATGTGAATTTGTTTACATTTTCCTCCAAAATCATGATATTTTAAATGTATCTAATGTGAATATGTTTACATTTTCAATCTTATAACTTATACTTGCTGTTCGTTCCAAAAACGTTTGTAGGTTCAGCTGATAAGACTGTTAAATTTTGGGACCTTGAGACTTTTGAGTTGATTGGCTCTTCTCAACCAGAGGTATAAGATCTCCTAATTGATGATTCACAAAGCACTATCAATATGCAGTCATCTGGCAAAATTATATATCTAGAATTCTAAGACTTTGTGTTAAGCGGTAGGCACATTCGATCATAAACTTGGCTTCAATGAAGTTTAATTCAAACTAAGTTCAACCGTTCTGAATTGTGTTTACCCTTTGTTAATTCTGCCTCAATATGACCCTCTGCAAGGAGTCAAGAGTATGACCCTCTGCAAGGAGTCAAGAGAACACATAGATCAGCATTAGAACACATAGATCAGCATTTCGTGAGTTGGTAAAGCTGGCCATGATTCAGATCAGATGTTGTATAGTACTTGAAATTTATCTCGGCGAAGGAATGATCATTGAGCTTACGCAACTTAGTTTTTTTGTTGTGTAAAATCCTCACTTGAGTTCAAGTTTCTTGGGTATGTACATCCGAACACTTGTAAACTTCAGTTGGTAAACCTAATGATGTGTACCCACCATTTTTTTGTGAGATCTACCGCGCTTGAGCTATAAGTAATTTTAATGACCATTATTTGTTCCTTTTTTATCCTATGTATAACTAATTTTTTCAGTTTCATGCAGAATTTCTGGGAATACTTCGTGCCGGTGTGGTCTCTGAAACTATTATGTTATTCACATTATCTATGACTTATGTATATAAGTGGATGGTAATGTTTGGTTGAGACAAAGTTATGTATGTGTAAGTGAAATGATCAATTACTTATCGCAAGCTTCCTTAATTTTCAGGCTAATGTAGTTCGTTCTATGACATTCAACAGTGATGGTAAAGCACTTCTTTGTGGTTTACATGAAAGCTTAAAGGTAGATGCTTTATTAACTTGTCAATATCATCATTTAAAACATTGAGCAATGACGTAGCAACAAAATAATTGGATGCTATCCTTTTGCTTGTAGGTTCTTTCATGGGAACCCGTCATATGTCATGATGCGGTTGATGTTGGCTGGTCGACATTAGCAGATTTAAAAGTACAGGAGGGAAAACTTCTTGGTTGCTCATACAGCCAAAGTTGTGTTGGAATATGGGTTGTGGACTTGATGGTATGATTCTATATAGCTTACTATGTTTCGCATTTGAGCCTGTTCTGATGTTCTATTAATCCTAAATTTCAGAAAATTGAGCCGTATGCTGCTGATAATGCTGAAGCACATTTAAATGAAAGTGCTGATAGGCCAATACAAGCTGATACTAGCATATCATCAATGTTGGGAAAGTTGTACGTTTCCAGAGGCCCAGGTACTGTAAGGAATTATCATTTCATGAATAACATTTCTTTTCCTTATCTTCACCTAGTCTCCTGTAATTAGATTCTTCGCCCTGATTTTTTTTTGGCAACAGCAGCTAATGAGACTTCAGCCAAAACTTTGCGGAAGCACCCAATGTCTTCTTCAAAAGAAACTCCTGTAGCGACTTCTCCTGCAGTGACAAAGAGATTATCAAAAGCACCTGAAACAAGTGATCTTCGGCTCAGAAGATCTGACTCTGCACCGCCTCCTCCTCCAAGGGGTAGGTTGAACACAAATTCCACTGATGACCAGAAGATACTGACAGCTAGTGTTCACTCCAATATGGATCTCTCTACAAGTGCTAGAGTGTTCAGTGATAACTCACAAGCAACAGCTGCTCCCACATACAAACCAAGGTCGACTTTATCTGCATATAGTAGTAAAAGATCATCTTTCATGCCCGTTGTTGTCCCAAGGCATAGAACTCAAGTGAATGCTGGTTCCAATCTCACTGAAGCTACCGCTACCAACTTAACAATTGTTGATCCTGAAAATTTACTTGAAGGTCATCTAGTGGTGGATCATGGCAAGGAGGTGTGTCAACGCGTATTTCCGTCAAAGTGTAGTACTTCGGAAAGGAAATATGTAACAGCAACTTCAGGTGATGGAGACATTCATTGTTTTGGGACATTGTGTACCGAGAGTGTTGAGTCTAACGAAGCTGGTGACTGGTATGATGTTTCTGATTTGGAAAAAACAAAATCTACAGTTGGATCGAATCCAGAGTTTACCAATGTCAACAGAACAACAGTGTTAGTAGAAACAGGACGTCTATGTGGGAGTTATGAGAGGAGGCAGTACGCACCAAAGTTACAAGGCTTGGTAATACATTACTTCCAAAATTTCAAATTATGTTACATGTGATGCCTTTGCTCGCTTTGTTGATACCAGACCCATTTTGGACCTTATATATTTCACTTCTGTAGAGGAGGCATTCTTCATTTGCTGGAGAACAGAGCGTGCCAGTTAATGATGAAGACACTATAGCTGACCTAATGGAAAACCATCAAGAATTCATGCATGGCATGACACATCGGCTGACAAAACTAGAGGTATCAAAAGAAATTAAAATCAGCTATAGCATTTATTTCGTGACTCATGAAACATGATTATGTTATATACATTGAGCAACTGTACTCAGCATGCATGTGATATTTGCAGATGGTTTACCGGTATTGGCAAAATAATGATATCAAGGGCTCTGTCAATGCTATGCAAAGAATGGTGGACCATGCTGTGTGTACTCGCTACTATTCCTTGTACTGTTAGTTTCATCCTTAAAAATGTCTGATGTCTTGTTGTATTCCTCTTTTAGGTTACTGCTGATATACTTAGTGTCCTGATGGAGAATACTACCAAGTGTATTACCCTAGACACTTGCACTTCTGTTTTACCGCTTGCATGCAACCTTCTTGAAAGCTGTTATGACAGGTATTCCTCTTTATCTGTGCATTCAGGGTATTAGAACTAGTGTTCACCTTCTAACTGTACATTGGATATGATTTACTCGAAGTCATTGCCTTGTGCAAAACTGCAATCTTGAACTGCCCCTTTTATTAATTCATCTGTTCATAGTTTATAGTGCTAACAGTATTAAAAGTCACTGACAATGTGATGGTAATACTTGGGCTTATGTAACTTTCCGTTGGCGTCTCCTGCCGCAGGCACCTGAACATTACCTTGGGGATGATCCTTAAGCTTGTCAAAAGCTTTGGTGCTACAATATATTCAACCTTGTCAGCTCCACCAGTCGGTGTAGACCCCGAGGCCGATCAGCGGTATTTTGATCCTACTTTCCAACTGATTTAGGATTATCCTGCTTCACATGCACATGATGTAGATGGTTTTATTTCATCTGTGTACATATTTGTAGGTTGGAACGATGCAACTTATGTTTTGCAGAAGTGAAAAAGGTGAATGTCAGTCTCATATCCCTGACGATGTACACTCCCTCACTTGCACTTCGAAAACCAGAAAACCATTCGTCTCCCAGAATCTGGAGAACTCATAGCAATCCAAAGAGCGAAAATGACGTATTTATATGCATCATCTTGTAGGCGAGAAGGCAAGGTTGGGCGATCGGCACGGGAGCTGAGCCTCTTTCTTCAGGACATCTTCAGGCTGCCAAGCAGTGTATAGCAACTTAGGATAGTAGCTATAGCAGAAGGAAAATATAGGAAATACAGACATTTTGGGTCCCAAATGTATAGCATTTTCAGATAAGAGATAGGCAACAGACGCAGCAGCCAGTTCACCTGGCTTCAGAGCTGCTGCTGCTGCAGTTGTCCCCCATGGATTCGATAATAAGGAAATGAAGAACGGGAACGAAACGAAATAAAGCATTTCTAGCGGATGAGCTTCTCCCAATTTTGTTTGGTAATAGAATAGGGCGGCTTGCTTTGACCAACACTCCACTTTTTGCTCTGTCCATGGAGCGTATGAATTTCCTTAAATGTAGATAGACCAACTCGGTGGGATTTTGGAACTCGTCGTTTAGGGGGACCAATTCGCCTAGCTTCCTGTCGAACCGGCTCCTATTTCAATCCGTGTTGGACCAATCGATATACCAATAATAAAGTCTCCAGTCAACTGGTGGAATGTCATAGCAAATCAGTCCTTCCTAGTTTTTTTTTTTTACGCTTTGGACAGTGGGGAAGGCCCCCACTGCGTCATTTTTTCATTTTCATAAAAGGAAATATTTACATACAGAGTTCACAGACTAATGCAATGAATAAATTACAAACTATCTATCCAGAGTTCTTTGTAGACCATGTGCAACTGTAACAAAGTATGAAGCTGAAAAACTTAGTTATATCCAGTTTGACCCTCAGGCTCTGCATGCTGACAGTTCAGTAACGAGGTGTATGAATCTAAATTTCTACACTCGCTTTTTATATGTCTCTGTGCATTTGCTTCAAACCATGTGTATACGCGTACGGTTTACATGGATTGCAGCATGTTCTAAAAAAAATCCCAGAAACTCGGAGTAAATTTTTTTGCTGTTTAAGTGCTGAGGAGTGAGGTGACCACATTTGACTGTGTATGCCATTGCCACGTAACACAAAGTGTGTAAAAACTGATGGTATGATCACGGATCACATGACCATACTCTTCAAAATTACACTCCCAAGTCTCAACAGGTCACATGAACGTGACACGGCTAGAGAGAAAACCACACCGGCACACGCGTGATCAACTATCGCAGAAGGGCCTCCTGCAAAACCTAGGTGGGCTGGGCCGAAGCGTGGGCCTCAGGTCTGCTCAGCTCGGGAGTGAGTCTGACGACCCACGGAAGGTCGCGGGAGGGAGCAGGTGCTAGTTTTTAGTCCCACCTCGCTTAGCGAGCAACGTTTCCACCGGTTTATAAGCCAAGCTGTGATACGTGCATTGTTCCTTCGGGGACATTCGATAAAATTGGAACGAGACAGAGAAGATTAGCAAGGATGACACGCACAAATCGAGAAATGGTCCAAATTTTTTTGAGATTTTGCGCGCAGCTCCTTTTCCTCTTCCACGCGTGCCCCTGAGATTTTTCGTTCTGGCCCTTCAGGTACATATATGCTTCTCGGTTAGTCCTTTTTCTCTTTCATCACACATGCCCCTTTTGACCGTTCAGTTTTATATATGCCTCTCGGTTAGGCCCTTAATTTTGCGCTTTGCTCCTTTTAGCTTCCGCATATGCCCCATGATGTTGTTTTGCCCGTTTAAGTATATATTTTTCTTGCGATTGCGTACTTTAGATGAGTAGAGGCCTCAAGATGAAGTCCCCAGTACGGCGATACGTTTTAACCTGACAGTTAAAAACTAAAAAAAAAAAGATAATTCAATTCGTCAAAAGAGGTGTAGAGTTTGACACTTCTAACACATTACATGCTTCGAGCAAAAGAGCTCCGAGCTTTGTTGCTCTACTGAGTGACAATTTTGCGTTAGCCCTTCAGCTGATTCAGATTTGTGTGCGCTTATCATACATCAGTCCAGCATTTGTTCAACTTTAGATTCGCACCAACATCGTTTGTAGCGGAAAACAGGCTACCATCATTTGTAACAGAATAGGCTGCAACCAAAACATGCCACAAATTGTATGAGAACTTGATTGGAATAGCATTGTTTGTACAACAACACAGGCTGCCATGGAGTCCTCATCGGTTACACGCCAAAATGACAAAAAATACAATTTCTCAACAAAGTACAGCGCATTTTGGCAGCAGCCATAAATTACCGCAAAAAAATCATCAAGTCCGGTTGAAAGATTGCTGTCCAGCTGACGGGGGTTGTGCAGGGGGAGGTGGGGAAGTGACATCTGCATTTGCATCACCATAGGTATCTGTTCTTGAACACCACCACCACGGTCAGCTTGACCCTGCATGCCAGCTTGACCTTGCATGCCTGGATTTATCGAGCCGTCAGGCATCATCCCAAAACCAGCTTGCATGAAGGTCATGCCGCCAACTCCCTGAGATGGATTGCCCATCAAACCCATGCCCCATGGTCGCTGGAGCCCCTCGGCCCCCGACACTGAGCCTTGATCCAATCCACCATCTGGTACTTGCATCTGGAAAGGAGCACTGAAATACTGCGGATTTCCGTCTTGCTGGACAGGATAACTGAATGATGCATTGGGCATTAAAGGCTGATTCATATTCATGTGCATCATGAAGTTCTGCTGCTGAGGATGCATTGGAGAGAACATGAAAGGTGAACTAGGCATCACTTGCTGCTTGTCTTGAGTACCATGGTCAGATTCTTGGCGAAGTGGAGTCGCCCCAGGTGTACTGTCATGAGCCCAGCCATAAGGCCGGTCAAATCCTTGAGGTGGGTTGTTTTCAGACTGATTATCCCCTGGTGGATAAGAGTGGCGACTATGGAATGATGACGGTTTACTTAGCATAGGGGGCCTTAGTGGGGTGTGCTCCCTGGACTGGTGGTAACGAGATCGGTCTTCGCGGTCTTGCATGTGAGAACTTGAAGTGGGTGAGACACCAGGCCTTGGAGGAGCACGTGCAGTAGACATTTCAGGCATTTGAGATTGTCTTTGAGTATCTCCTCCAGAAGCACGGGAGTTGTTAGGAGCATCTGGTTCATTGCGTTCTTCCTTCTCTGGGTTAGTTTGGAGGAGGCTGGCATGAGCTTCAGGTACATGAGACTCAAAGTCTGCTTTCTTAAGGAAAGACTTGAGGCACATAGGTGCAGCGCAGATAAAAATCCCTTCCATCATTTTCACAGTCTGGATCTTCTGAATGCGCTCATCACAACTGCAGAAATAGGTCAACAAAAGATTAGAAATGTGTAATCCCAAACTAGTCTAACGAGCTAATCATATATTTGCTGGTTTAGAATTTTACTTCCTAAGGGGTACTGTACAATGTACATCAATGCATAACCATTGTTCACATCAATCGATGCTAATAATTAGCAAACCTGGTAATATATACAACAATATACTAAGATAGAAGAAAACAGTTGATAACGCAAGCAAACTGGGCATATGTTACCAATAGTGCCACTGCCACTACCACAAAATTAGAAATATATGCATGCTAATATAATATGTGATCTACTTAGCTGAAGCTCCTTAAAGCTCAATCAGCTGATGTTCAAATTTCATATCACAAGCTACAATATTTTAATAGGTATCATGCTGTGCAGATAAATCACAGAGTTATCAAAGTAGTCCTACCATGAATTACTTAACAAGTCAAATCGATATAGAAGTTGAGAATGGGATATAATCATGTGAGGAAAAGTTCAGGAGAAGGCTTACAGGTAGCAACTGGAATCACTTCTTGCACAGGCTAAACAGAAAGCATGTTCGCAAGGAACCTGAACAAAGTAAAAGAAAGTCATCGGTCATAGGATCAAGCTATAAATGTTAGCAGAAGAACTAAATGAATAAACCACATATAGTCCGGACCGGTAACTCAGGCAACAGATAAAACTGTATATATACGCTAGTTTATGGGCATAAATATACAGTACTGAAATTATCATGACAAGATTGTTAATGTCTTGCACACAACTGGTGGCTTCAAATGATTATGCATTAGCTCATACTAAAACTAGACATGCTTGATAGCCGAAATACTTTCAACTTGAGAAATCAGAGCACCATCAACGAGGATGAGGAGGACACAATGCAGCCTTGAATCTTAGACCTTTAATAATCCAATCTGTTTGGCTAGTGCTTTATTTTGATGTGAGAGAATAGAGAATAAAAATTACGTGTGCTTTTTGCTATCCTCTTAGTTTGCTTTAAGATGCAACTATGCAAGCACTATGTGTGTTTGTGTTTTGTGAACTTTGTATGTAACTCCTATGTCTTTTTTCATTGTTTGACATTTGTGGCCGCCTAGATTCAGCAAATTATTTGTTATTTCTAATTAAAGGCTAATAGCACACACTCATGGTTGATTTCATATTGTAGGTTTGTCACCTTCAAGTAAAAGATTGTACAAGGATTCAAGGTAACACTTGCGTCTACTCTTCTACGAGTTTAACTTGTTCAAATAGCATAGTTAGTACACTGCATTGCTAGGAATCTGGGATTTACACACAAAAAATAAGCTATATGTTGGATCTGGTCCTAGTTAACTGGCCAATTAATAGTCGACCGATTAAATCAGTTAAGTGGCCGATTACTTTTTTACTCCCTAGCCAAACGAGCAGTTACCAATTAATGATTTCCTTATCATTGGTTTCACATGATTGTGCACTAGCTCATACTAAAACTAGATAGGCCTGATAGCCGAAACACTTTCATCTTAAGAAATCAGAGCACCATCAATCCAGAAAGTCTGAATAATAAAGGTATTTAGGAACATCTTATGCTGGAAAACCGGCAATATAGTAATTTATATTTGGTATTAACTCCAACACACACCATCAAGTGAATATCCATTCTATGTGCAATCCCCTACAAAATAGTACTACCTCCGTTCCGAATTATAAGATGTCTTGGAACGTCTTATAATTCGGAAAGGATAGCAGAACAAAAATAGTATTACTGCTACCATTCAATATAGCTTTATACTGGACCGTTAACTTCCCTATCTGACATATAGACAAAACAAGCTAAGCAAACAAGTACCATGAACAGAAGGAGATAATAACAATTCTAGTTACAAATGTAACCTGTCACTAGCCATTCCCACAGCGACTGTCACTAGCCATTCTCACAACAAGTATTCTGTATTTCTGTTCACATGATCCACGTAGTTCTATTTAGCAGGCTGTCAGCAGGTGCCTAAAATCCTTAAGTGAAGCAGTGAAGACATAGGCAGGGGAAAATGCTAGGGTTTAGGGGTCCGTACAAGGCGGCCGTAGATGGCGACAGGGAACTCGCAGCGGGAGCAGATGTGGACGCGCTCGCCGAGGGGGCGGCGGGAGCGGCGGCCGATTGCGCGTGTCGCAGCGACGGCGGAGTTCGTGACCGCGCCGAGGCTCTTGGCCACGGCGAGGTCCGCGATGATCAGGTGGTCGGGGCACGCAACCGTCACCGACTCCGGGGCGCCGCCCGCCGCCGCCGCCGAGGATTTTGCGGGGGCGCCGCCGGAAGCTCCGGCCGCCACGCCGGAGGCGGCGGCGCCGGAGTCCGACGAGCCGATCTTGCTCAGGCGGATCTGGAGCATGGCTAGGGTTTCTCGATTTTTTGTCGGAGTTCTTTCCGTGGGTTTATTTGCTCTTTTCCGGTGCAGTTTGGTGTTTTGGGCTTCAGCGGCTTCAGCGCCTCTTTGAATCGTAAGATTTTAAAAAGCTGGTGAATGAAAATAAATAAAGAGTATGCCCGATCTCTTAAAATTTAACCCCTCTAGAAAGTGCCGTTTCTAACAGATCTCTTATACGTACTTAGCGGAGTAAAAAAATTGTACTCCATCCGTTCACTTTTATAAGCCATTGGAACTACGGAGTACCATTTTAAATTTAGCTACATACTTACATGCTAAAATAAGTGAATTTATGTATAAAATATGTCTAGATACATATGAATCAAGAAAAAGTTAGAGTGACTTATACTCCCTCCGTTTCAAAATACTTGACGTGGAGTTGACTAAATACAGATGTATCTAGAAAAGATACCTCCCATTTCCTTTAGTGAACAGAGGGAGTAGCGGGAGAGACGTTTTGACTCCCGAGTTCATATGCTTCTGGTATATATTAGACCAAATTAAAAAGATAGTAAACATTTCCAAAAATTCTGAATTTTTTTGGTGATAAACATATACATGTTTTCTAAATACGTGCCAAGTTTCGTGATGAAATGTCAAGTATTATGCTCTATGCAAAAATAACAAAATCAGTGCTCTAAAAAGTATGTTTTTGAAATTACATTTCGACCATGGATTTGTCTTTTTTTGCACAGGGCACACCAAATATCATTTCACCACGAAACTTTGCACGTATGTTGAACATTGGTATGTGTTCGCCTCCAATTTTTTTCAGAATTTTTTAAATGTTTTACTATTTTTTTAAAATTTTGTTTAATATAACAGGAGCATATGAGCCCGGGAGTCAAAGTGAATTTCTGGGGAGTAGCACCATATTTTTCTTTGGGCTATGGAGTTAAACTTCGCTGCTCAATAATTCATTAGTCGACGTCTTGATAACAAACTTCACCAATTCGTTGCTAATAGAATTGATCCAAAGAAAAAACAAGAAAAATTATACATTTTGATAGGAACACAACTTTTATTGTTTTTACAAGTCCGATCAATACTTTATCTACTCCTTATATTTATGGGCTACATTTTTGCTCTTCTCCGATGACTTTCTAGCTTGTATATTGCCTTCTCTTTCTCCTCAATCTTGGAGACTGCGTCATTCGTACTCTTTGTAGCAACTAGTGCGCCGACATTTAATATATTTTTTCCGATAAATAGATAATGTACTGTTCTTCTGAATACCAAAACACGCAACCCTTTTACATAACAATAAAGCAAACGTTCAGTTCCAAATTGCACCAAATTGAATACCATATGCACAAATTTGCACTCACTTTGTACATTTCGCACTTGAAAAAATCCATTTGGGATGCTTCTTCGTGCTCGACATCCACCGATGGACCAACCGGATACAGTCGTCACATTTGATGATTGGCAGAGGTTGGCCGACGAGTTGTTAGGCGAGGGCCTAGCCTAGACGACTCGCTGATGTGTCGGCTGTAGTGGAGGCCCCGGCGGTCGGGTGAACGGCGAGACGACAACTATAGGAGGAAGACATGCCAGAAGCGTCGCTGAGCTGTCAAGGTGGCTACAGAGGTTCGGTCCTCGATGAATCCAGCCGAAGCGCGGCAGGCATAGATTCGCTGAATCCAGCGACGACGGAAGCTGCGTAGATGCACCGAATCCAGCGACGACGAGCGGCGGCGATCGAATCAAAGTGGGTGAGGCGGCGGGTGCTATAGGGTGTCAGTGGTGGCAGGCGGAGGTCGACGGAGGTACAAACTGCAGAGGCGGAGTGGTCGCGCCCAAGCGGGGGGGGGGGGGGGGGGGTG
Source organism: Poa pratensis (assembly GCA_947311845.1). Lineage (NCBI taxonomy): Eukaryota > Viridiplantae > Streptophyta > Magnoliopsida > Poales > Poaceae > Poa > Poa pratensis. The sequence goes on from CAMZMU010000035.1 coordinate 87,513,500, forward strand.
GGGGTGACTTTTTCTCCAGTCCGCCGAGGTTGAGTATATTTGAGAGTCGGTCGACCCTTTTAGAAAAAGTTTTCCTCCTCTAAAGAGTTTAAGAGTTCAGTTAGGTTTTGTTTAGAGAAGAAAAACTTGATTTTTCTCCTCCAACCGATATAAGGGATCGGGATCGTCTAGATATGCCCTTACATAGACCAGCGGTCCTCAGACTTGTCTGTTAAGCTGAAAAATCCCGCACTTCAAGAAACACGAGCTGGAAAAATCACCAAAGGATATCCAAATTCACGGAAGTCGTCAAAGGATCTAGTGTGAACTTGTGATGCTTGTTGTGATGTTGATTGATGTTTGTTGTGGTGTTCACTGATGCTTGTTATGATGATTTTCTAATTTTGTGTGTGTGTTTTTTAGATAAAGAGTATATATTAATATCGAGGAGATACCAATTACACACAGCCTCTGCAACAACGCAATAACCGAAGGTATTACGGATGCACACAGCCGAAAGACAATAAAAAGAAGAAGCTAAAAAAGAACAGTCCCGCTACAGAGTTACAGTCCTTGCGTCAGCAGCACAACCACCACCAAGACAACACCTGATGTCCAAACTCTCCAAAAGCAACGCCTTTAAGAAGGAAATAGTGCACAAGCGCCGTCGTCACCCGATCAAGATCATGGGTTTTCACCCTGGAGATAGTCCCACTCACAAAACAATGCCTTCACCAAGGTCATTGCCAGGCACAGCCAATTAAGGCTAGACCTTAGATTTTCACCATGCGAGGTAGGACTTTGAACTTCACCAATGTTGTCGCCCCCGCATACATACTGCTGCCACGATTCCTGAAACTCGAAGCCAGTTCCTCATGGATGCAAAGGATCCGAGCGCCACCAGTTCTCCAATCTGAGCCTTCATGGCCTTCCCCGCCACAGACTTCATCATGGATTTGCCCATGATGGCAACCGAAGCAGAGCTTCGCGCCGGTTCCTCGTGCGCGACCGAATCCCACCGATCCAGCAATCTCTAGGTCTTAACGCCCATGGAAGATCGCCGGCGGAGCCTTCCGGAACCCATCATTCTAGCCAGATCCAGGAGGCCAGTCGTGAGACAGCTCTTCGTCTTCGCGCAATCGGAACCCTAGGACCACCGCCATTATTCTCAGCCTCGCAGGCCCCGACGCCGCGAGACCACACCCAGCAGGAACGGTGACAATGGAGGGGTAGTGTAACATCCCAAAAATATTATCAGTATTTTATTCCAAAAATGAGAGCCAAAAAAAACTTTTGTTGATTATCATGTGTTGTTTGTAAGTTGTTGCTTGTGGTAATTAATTCTTGTTGCTTGTGTTGCTTGTTTGCTTGAATTAATAAAAGGAAATACAAAAGCAAAAGTGAAACAAGAAAAATAGAAGTGACAAACAAGAAACTCAAAATTGTTCCAAACAAAATTCAGAGGAATGATATATGAAACCTCTCATTTACATTCTTATCACTTATCTCTTCCAAATAATATTTTACACCTATTTTAAAATTCAAAAATAAAAGCAATTGAAATAAAACAAAATGCCATAATTAAAACCCTATGAAAGAAAATGATTCAAAATATTTTATTTTGCAAAGCCAATTTTTGTGGAGCTTCTACATATTATGGGAAAGCCCCACAAATATTTGCAAATTTTTCTAAAATGTTTAAGTACCTCAAATAAATTCTAGAAGATGCTGCTGGACTGAAATGGAAATAACAGGAAAAAGAAGCAGAGAGGAGGCTGGGGGCTTTCTGCAAAAACGTCGTCGTCCACCTCTCTCCTTCGCCCCGACGCATCGCCATGTTGGCATGACTGCTCCCTGCCGTTTCCGCGCTCCCCAGGCCCCCTGGCCGCGCTCTCCCTCACTCCCGTGCCTCTGCAGCCGCTGCGCCGCAGAGGAGAGCACTCGAGTTCTCCCTCACCTCGAATCCACCCCAGCTCCGCCGTGGCAGCCGCGGCGATGCCGGCCAAATTCGCCCCACTCCTAGCCCCTCGACACGCACGGCTCGGCCAGCACCTTCTAAAACAAGCCCGGACCCCGGTAGACGCCCCGTCGCCACGTTTCCTGCACCGTAGCCGCGGGAATCGAGCAGGAGATCACCTCCCGTGCGCCATGGACGCCGCCGTGTGCACCGCGACCACATGGACCAGCCCCTGCCCTATAAAACCACCCCCGCACCCCTCAGGAAGCACCACACCGCCCCACTCCCTCACTTCCCCCTCTCGATTCATATGTGCACCGCCGGAGAGCGTGCACGGTCACCGCCACTGCCGCGTCGAGGTTGACCACGGCCGCAACGCCACACACCACCATTTTCCCCTCTCTGACCTGCACCTTGTTCTCCACCCTTACCGCCCTCACGCGCATCTTTTTCCCTCTGTATCGTGCACAGGGGAGACGCCAGGAGCTCGCCGGAGTGCTGCCCGTGGCCGCGGAAGTGTAGCAGCTCGCCGTGGACGCTGCACTCCATCCCAGCAAGCGAAACTCGACCAGGAGCTCTCCCCACGCCGCCGCCGTTGTTTCGCGTCATCTCCACCGTCCCTAGACCACCCAGGTACCCCCACTGGCCACCCTCGCCGTCGCCGGAGCTCCGGCGACGCCACATTTAGGTCGTCGATGATCGCGGGCTCCGTGACCAACGGACGCGTACCGCTTCGGTTAAAAGAAAGAGAGAGAGACTGACGGGCGGGCCCCGCTCGTCAGGTTTTATTAATTTCCCCGCGCGAACTGTGTCGCTGACACTTAGGCCCCACCTGTCATAATTTTCAACATTATCCAGAGGAGGGAAATTTTCGAATTTAAACTCCTCTGTGAATTCAGTACTAGATCCAACTTTGAAATTCAATATCTCGAGATTTAGGAATCCAAATAAATAAAACTCAATTGTTCTGGAAAGCTTATGAAAATGTTTAACCAACCCAATTGGTCTCATGTCATTTAATTAAATAGATAAAAAGTATTATTAAAAATACTACAGAAGGTTTAAATTCTAAACTTGTTTGTTTCTGATACTCTGTTAGTCCAAATAATTCCAAACCAATTTTGCTAGCTTAGTACTGCCATGTTAGCTTCCCTAATTTTGGTAGAATTATTTGTGCAGTAGTATTTGTTTAGTATTAAGTTGAAGTTTAAACACCCTTCTGCACTCAAACATTTAAATATGTTTAATGGTTAACCCAAATGAATTAGGACCAATTTTGTTAGATCACATTTAGTCATGTTTAGTTACCCCTAAAAGGATATAATTTTAGGATCAACAGAACTTAATTGGTAGCTAAAACTTGATTATTAAGTTACTGGATTCAAACAAATGTGTAGGGAGTTTGGTAACTCCAATGATCCAAATCAAATTGGGTTGTCTTCTACACATCAGTAGCTTTCCAGAATTTTAGTTTGTATTTTTGTGACCAACAGAACTCAAGTTGTGCAATTAAACATGTTCCACAAGTTTCTGCCATAATTTGGACATAAATAAATATTGTTTAGTTCAATTATTTGAAACCAAATTGTATGGTTTGATGTGTGCAGTAGCTATTTGTGATGTTTATGATTGTTATGTTGAGATGATTGCTTGTATAGATTAGTGATTGTTTGCATTGTTTGTTTATTAATTAGACGAGAACGTTGTCGGATTTATCGAGGAAGGAGAGTTTGTTGAAACTGAAGATCAAGACCAAGTCACTTTGCCGAGCAAGGCAAGCTATTCTCTGAGCTTGCACCTAATACATATGCATCTACTTTGATCAATATTTACTCTTAAGGCAAGGTTTACAAAACCTTTTCAAAAGTATATGGATATTATTTTGCCACCCTATGTAGAAATATAAGGTAGTTTATATAAAACTATAGGATGGGAAACAATGTTGTTTATTCAAAACTCCTTTGAAAATACTTGTGTGATTATGGAATACCGAGATGTCGGTGTTGAATGGAAAATGGAAATGGTGATGTTTATGAAAAATGCACAGTGTCCTAGTACTATGACGACCAATCTTACCCTGTGCGACCACATTTACCATATGGGAAAAGGCTTAGTCATGTAGTTTGCTCTTATTAGTATGGGATACCTCATCGACGGAGATGACTCCGTTATGCATGAGGGGATGGTCCGAGGATACCCCCTGACCCGGGTCCTCACACAAGTTGGTGGGGAGGATAGAAGGTTCCACCATAAACCGCCGGACAAAACTATGAGTCCTCACACTTAGGGTTTCTGACGGGAAACTGGACTGGTGTCGATGGAAAGTGTCATATGGGAAGGATCCTATACTAGCATGAGCAAATAAGAGGCTATGGTCGGTGGCTTACTTCGCATACACCTGGTATGGCGAGACGTGGCAGACACGATGAGTTGCCGGATGGATGTGGGCTAAAAGCGTGCTACCTCTGCAGAGGGTTAAAACTATTCGAATAGCCGAGTCCTCGGATATGGACAGTTGGGAGGCTGTCCTAAGACCATGTGCAAGTTTTTAAAGACTTTGAGTTTTAAAAAGAAAATGAAGTGGAGAATGTTCCTTACACCTATACCAACGGATCGGTATGAGGTTGTTGGAGAAGTGGACCATGACGGGCTATGGTCGGAAAAAGGAGGAGTTTTGGAGAAACAGATAAAAATGGTGATTTCTTTAAAGATAGTTATAAAACTCTTCTTACCTTTTTCAATAAAGATATAGAGATGTTTTAAATAAATAAAAGTTGAAATTAAAATAAAACTAGTGCATACTCATGTTGGGGTAGTTTGCGAGTACATTCAAATGTACTCATATTGGTTTCGTCCCTGGCTATTGACCTAGCCAGACTACGAGGAGGAGCACTACGCCGAGCAGGAGTATGGCGACTTCTACGCCAACTAAGGATCTCCACAAGTCAGCTGCCTGTCGGGTTGTCATCGTTAGAATATGATGTCTACTACGCCGTAGCTTCCGCTGATATTTTGGTTTGGCCCATGAAGGCACCTATGTAAGACTTGGTCTAAATGACCATTTATGTAAGACTTTTAATTCGGTATTGTAATGGATGTAAACTTTGGTATCCAATTCGGATTATGTGCAACGACAGACTGATCACGGGATCGTTGTGTTAAGCATAATCGGGTATTTCGGACAGCTAGTCCGGGGTCCCCACAGACTTGGTATCAGAGCCATCCTGACTTTAGGAAACCTTAGTTAGCATGGTCGTTAGACAAATGTTACAAAAATTAATTTCTAAAAGAAAGGAGTGAAGTATTTTCGAAAACTGCTTATCTCCAATCCTCTTACTTATGCAAAATTTTACTCTCATTAAATATACATTTTCCCTGTATCCTTAAAATTTTGCACACTTCTCATTAAGCTTAAAAATTTGACTCACTTGTTGCCCTACTATATTTAAAATTTTGATACACTTGTCACCTAACTAACTTAAAATTTTGTTAAAAATTGTAGATGGCACTCCATTGGACCGAGTTCGTTCAGCTTGAGAAGGACAGCAAGCTGACGTTCGAGAGGGACTTGTTCGAGTTGAGCAAGCTGTTAGGTCGCCCCGCTCCAGAGTTCAAAGGAGCTCAGGTTGACGTTCACGGAGTCGGGAGACTGAGTTGGCTCATCGAGTCATCAGTTCGCAGGAACATCAAGTCCCCCAGTTCCAGGACGATCATCTTCACCACCAAGGCCTCTATCTGGGTTGACGGTCTCTGTACTGCCGCACAGAGGTTGCTAGCCCGACTTTGTGAGGAGCACAAGACGGAGTTGGCAAACTCCCGTTTCCGGTTCTACGGGAGGCGCAACAGCGACGGACACCCTACTCCTACCCTTACCACCCGATGTTTGGGAGCTACATCCTGGACATGGAGCTCTTACTTCACTACACCCAGGATGATCTGATGCGCACTAAGGTTCAGCTTCACTTTGATCGCATCTCGCTTGTTGAGATTCGCGAGAATGAGGAGAAGCTGCTGGAGGAGAAGGTCGCTCTTCTCACGAAGAGGGCCCAGCTGAGGAGGACCATCGTGAAGCTCCGCAAGAAGGTGGCAGAGCAGGACCAGCTGATCGAGGAGCTAGAGCACCATACTGACGAGATGGAGGAGGAGGGCGAGGATCTCCGCAAGGAGAACAACGCTTTCCTCAGTGACGATGATGACTTCGTGGAGGAGATGGATTGTGAGGAGGAGGATGATGAGGAGGAGTTAGTTGACGAGGAGGAGGAGCCACTCGAGGCAGTACTCGAGGACGAGGAGGAGGAGCCACTCGAGCAGTTCTCGAGGACGAGGAGGAGGATCCCGAGGAGCCACCCTACCAGTCAGATGCTGACGTGTTAGAGCTGGAGGTTCCACCTCAGTAGGCGAGTGACTTGATCACTACCGCAGGATTAGGTTGACCCCTATCGCTAGTCGAGTCGAAGTAGTGGTTCTTTTGGAAACCAGATGTTATGTATCTTAGATGTAGGTGATGTTGTAAGCTTGATGTTGTAAGCTTGATGTTGTGTGAACTCCTTGATGTGATGTTGTATATATAAGTATGTTTGTCTTGTTGATCTGTGTGAAATATTTTTATAATCCTTAAATTAATCAACCACTTGCGAAATCGTCTTTTCCCTTAGTCGAACTTTTCTTTGCCTTGCCTCTTATACCCGGTGTGCTTCAGGATGCCGCCCCGTCGCGTGCGGAAGGAGGATCAGCACCACCACCACCGGACCCAACCCCCCCCAACTTCTCGCGCTTATCATGGAGGAACGTGAAAATGCCCGGCAAGAGCGCCAAGCTCATCTCGCTGCCCTACAGCAACTCGCAGCCGCTTATAACAACAACAACAATAACAACAACAACAATGGTGGTAATGGCAATGGCGATGGAAACCAGCGATCCACCTTAGGCGATTTCCAGAAGACCAACCCACCCACCTACTCCAAGGGACTTCACCCTGGAAGCCGATGATTGGCTTCGCACCATCGACAACAATCTGGAAGTTGCTGCTGTGGGAGAAAATGAGAAAGTGTTGTATGCAACCCACTATCTCGCTGGACCTGCACGAGCTTGGTGGGAAACTACCAAGGCTCTCCAGCAAGCTGGTCATGTTATCAACTGGGCTGAGTTCCAGGAGAAGTTCCGCAAGAAGCATATTCCCAGCGGACTTATTGAGAGGAAGAAGGATGAGTTCCGCAAGCTGAGGCAGGGAAGTAAGATGTGGTCGGTTATCTGGATGAGTTTACCGACTTATCTCGGTATGCTCCTGATGACACCGACAAAGAAGAGAAGAAGATGGAGCGTTTCATGAGTGGACTTCATGATGAACTGCAGTGTGCTCTGGTTATCCATGACTTCCGTGATCTGGAGTCACTTGTGGACAAAGCCATCCAGCTGGAGACCAAGCGCAAGTCTATGTATGAAGGTCGCAAGAGGAGGATGAATGCTCAGGAAGGTTCGAGCAGCCAGAAGCCTCGTATCTTTCAGCAAAACCCCAGGCCTGCTTATCGTCCACCCCAAGCTCCACGCCCCAATTTCCCTAACCGCCCAAACAACTTCAACCGCCCCAATGACAATAACCGTCCCGGAGGAAACTTCAACAACTTCACCCGCAATACCAATGTTGTCTGCTTTGAATGCGGCAACAAGGGTCACTACTCCAGAGAATGCCCAATCCCAAGAGGAATGTTCAGCGCCCCAATGCGCCGGCACCGAACAATGGTCAAGGCCGCAATGGAAATGGAAATGGCAAGAATGCCGCACCCCGCGGAAATGCTGCTGTTGCCAAGGGTCGTCTGCACCACATCAATGCTGAAGAAGCTCAGGATGCGCCGATGTTGTGCTGGGTACGTTCCTTGTCAACTCAGTACCTGCAACTGTTCTGTTTGATTCTGGTGCTACCCATTCATTTGTTACCCAAGAATTTGTTGCTAAGGGAGGTTTAGTCGAGAGCCTCTTACCCAAACCCATGGTCATCCAAATCCCAGAATCCACCGTAGAGACCAAGATGTTTTGCTCCGATGTACCCCTTGAGATCAAAGGAGAAAAGTTTCCAGTTAACTTAATTGTTCTGGGAACCCAAGGCATCGATGTTATACTCGGTATGAATTGGTTAGCCAAGTACCATGGTCGAATTGACTGTGCCAGAAGAGCTGTATCCATCACCACCGACAAAGAAGTAGAAGTGGAGTATGTGTCTGAAACTAGTCAATCTCACCCAGGCTGCCATGAGAGCATAGCTCGACCTGCCCTAGATGAGATCCGTGTTGTTCACCTATTCAGATGTTTTCCCTGAAGAATTGCCTGGTATGCCGCCAGACCGGGAAATTGAGTTCATAATTGAGCTTATCCCAGGAACCGCCCCTATATCCCAAAGACCTTATCGGATGAATCCGGAAGAGCTGGTTGAGTTGAAGAAGCAGTTGGCAGATATGCTCAGCAAAGGACTTGTTCGCCCAAGCGCTTCACCTTGGGGATCACCCATTATTTTTGTGGACAAGAGAGACGGTACCACACGCCTGTGTGTGGATTATCGCAAGCTGAATGACGTGACCATTAAAAACAAGTACCCTCTTCCCAAGATCGAGGATCTGTTCGATCAAATGAACGGAGCCCGAGTCTTTTCCAAGATCGATCTTCGGACAGGATACCATCAGTTGAAGATCAGAGACAGACATTCCCAAGACCGCCTTCACCACTCGTTACGGTTTGTTTGAATACACCGTGATGTCTTTGGTCTGACCAATGCCCCAGCCTATTTCATGAATCTCATGAACAAGATTTTCATGGAATACCTCGACAAGTTCGTGGTAGTTTTCCTTGATGACATCCTTATTTATTCCAAGACCGAAGAAGAGCATGCTGAACACCTGCGTCTAGTTTTGGAGACCTCCGAGAGCACCAGCTGTATGCCAAGCTTAGCAAGTGTGAGTTTTGGCTCAGTGAAGTGGCATTTCTCGGACATGTTGTATCTGCCGGAGGAATTTCTGTGACCCCGAGAAGATCCAAGCCATTGTTGACTGGTTATCCCCAACCAGTGTGACTGAAATCCGAAGCTTTCTCGGACTCGCCGGTTATTACCGCAAGTTCGTTGAAGGATTTTCCAGTATAGCCAAACCCATGACCCAACTGTTGAAGAAGGACAAGAAATTTGAATGGACTCAGAAGTGTGAGATAGTTTCCAAGAACTGAAGAAGAGACTAACCTCAGCCCCAATCCTGATTATGCCAGACGTCACCAGAGTTTCGACGTGTATTGCGATGCATCACGCCTCGGACTTGGTTGCGTTCTGATGCAAGAAGGCAAAGTTGTGTCGTACTGTCCCGGCAGTTGCGACCGCATGAAGAGAATTACCCAACCCATGACCTGGAGTTAGCTGCTGTTGTTCTTGCTCTTAAAACGTGGCGTCCCTATCTTGCGGGACATCGCTGTGAGGTCTATACAGATCACAAAGCTTGAAGTATATTTTCACCCAGAAAGATTGAACCTGCGACAGAGGAGATGGATGGAATTAATCAAGGATTATGATATTGGAATCCATTATCACCCGGAAAGGCTAATGTAGTTGCCGATGCCCTTAGTCGCAAACCTGCACCCTGAATGCCTTGATCCAAGCCGAACAGCCAGCCTTGTTCAAAGAGTTCAAAGATTTTGGACTAGAACTTGTTAGCCATGGTTATCTCGCCAATTTAGAGTTAACCCCAACCCTGATGGATCAAATCAAAGAAGCCCAAAAAGGTCATGAAAGCATTGAAGGAATTAGAAGAAGATTTCCCTCGGCAAAGCACCCGGTTTTACCGAAGATGCTGAAGGAGTGCTGAAATTCAATGACCGTATCTGTGTGCCCAATGTCACGGAACTTAAGGAGTTAATCCTGAAGGAGGCCCATGAGACCCCTTATTCAATCCACCCCGGCGGAACCAAAATGTACCAAGACCTTCGAGAAAGATTTTGGTGGCATGGAATGAAGCGAGAGATTGGTTCTTCGTAGCCAAGTGTGATATCTGTCAGCGAGTCAAGGCTGAACATCAGCGACCCGCTGGATTGCTTCAACCTTTGAAAATTCCCGAGTGGAAGTGGGATGAGATTGGAATGGATTTTATTACCGGACTTCCAAGATCCAACCGAGGCCATGATTCAATCTGGGTCATCGTTGATCGACTGACCAAGGTTGCCCATTTTTCCTGTCAAGACCACCATACCGGAGCTCAGTTAGCAGACTGTATATTTCCAGAATAGTGAGCCTGCATGGTGTGCCTAAGAAGATTGTATCTGATAGAGGCACGCAATTCACCTCAAGATTCTGGAAATCCCTTCATGAAGCCCTCGGAACCAAGTTAGCATTTAGCACAGCTTATCATCCCCAGACCGATGGCCAAACTGAGCGAGTGAACCAGATATTGGAGGACATGCTTCGCGCATGTGTTCTATCCTATGGTTCCAAGTGGGAAGATTGTCTTCCGTTTGCAGAGTTCTCGTACAACAACAGTTATCAGTCCAGTCTGCAAATGGCCCCTTTTGAAGCCCTTTACGGCAAGAAGTGTCGTACACCCCTGAATTGGTCCGATACCGGAGAAAGCAAATTGTTCGGACCAGATACCCTCCGTGAAGCTGAAGAGCAAGTTCAGCTTATTCGTGAACGCCTCAAAACTGCCCAATCCCGTCAGAAGAGTTACGCTGACACCAAGCGCCGTGACCTCACCTTCAACGTCGGAGATTATGTTTATCTCCGAGTGACACCCCTTAAAGGAATGCAGCGTTTCCATGTCAAAGGAAAATTAGCGCCAAGGTATATTGGACCCTTCAAGATCATTGCTCGTCGAGGAGAAGTATCCTATCAGCTGGAGTTGCCCCAGGAGTTAGGAGATTATCATGATGTCTTCCACATTTCCTTGCTCCGGAAGTGTCTTGAAGTTCCTGACCAGCCTGATGTTTTCAAAAACATCGACCACCTCTCCATCGACCTGAACCAAGACCTGACTTATCGTGAGAGACCCTCAAGATTCTCGAAGAAGATGTTCGTGTTACCCGGACGTGCGATCAAGTTTTACAAAGTCCAGTGGACTAACCACTCTGAAGAAGAAGCAACTTGGGAACGCGAAGATTATCTTCGAGCGAATTCCCAGACCTCTTTAGTACCTAAGCCTAGCAAATCTCGGGACGAGATTTATTTTAAGGGGGAAGGATCTGTAACATCCCAAAAATATTATCAGTATTATATTCCAAAAATGAGAGCCAACAAAAACTTTTGTTGATTATATGTGTTGTTTGAATTGTTGCTTGTGGTAATTAATTCTTGTTGCTTGTGTTGTTTGCTTGAATTAATAAAAGAAATACAAAAGCAAAAGTGAAACAAGAAAAATAAAAGTGACAAAAAGAAACTCAAAATTGTTCCAAACAAAATTCAGAGGAATGGTATATGAAACCTCTCATTTACATTCTTATCACTTATCTCTTCCAAATAATATTTTACACCTATTTTAAAATTCAAAAATAAAAACAATTGAAATAAAACAAAATGCCATAATTAAAACCCTATGAAAGAAAATGATTCAAAACATTTTATTTTGCAAAGCCAATTTTTGTGGAGCTTCTACATATTATGGGAAAGCCCCACAATATTTGCAAATTTTTCTAAAATGTTTAAGTGCCTCAAATAAATTCTAGAAGATGCTGCTGGACTGAAATGGAAATAACAGGAAAAAGAAGCAGAGAGGAGGCAGGGGGCTTTCTGCAAAAACGTCGTCGTCCACCTCTCTCCCTCGCCCCGACGCATCGCCGTGTCGCATGACCGCTCCCCGCCGTTCCCGTGCTCCCCAGGCCCCCTGGCCGCGCTCCTCCCTCGCTCCCGTGCCTCTGCAGCCGCTGCGCCGCAGAGAGAGCACTCGAGCCTCCCTCACCTCGAATCCACCCCAGCTCCGCCGTGGCAGCCGCGGCGATGCCGGCCAAATTCGCCCCACTCCTAGCCTCGACACGCACGGCTCGGCCAGCACCTTCTAGAACAAGCCCGGACCCCGGTAGACGCCCCGTCGCCACGTTTCCTGCACCGTAGCCGCGGAATCGAGCAGGAGATCACCTCCCGTGCGCCATGGACGCCGCCGTGTGCACCGCGACCACATGGACCAGCCCCTGCCCTATAAAACCACCCCCGCACCCCTCTGGAAGCACCACACCGTCCCACTCCCTCACTTCCCCCTCTCGATTCATCTGTGCACCGGGAGCGTGCACGGTCACCGCCACTGCCGCGTCGAGGTTGACCACGGCCGCAACGCCACACACCACCATTTTCCCCTCTCTGCTCTGCCCTGCACCTTGTTCTCCACCCTCACCGCCCTCACGCGCATCTTTTTCCCTCTGTATCGTGCACAGGGGAGACGCCAGGAGCTCGCCGGAGTGCTGCCCGTGGCCGCGGAAGTGCAGCAGCTCGCCGTGGACGCTGCACTCCATCCCAGCAAGCGAAACTCTCCGGAGCTCTCCCCACGCCGCGCCGTCGTTTCGCGTCATCTCCACCGTCCCTAGACCACCCAGGTACCCACTGGCCACCCTCGCCGTCGCCGGAGCTCCGGCGACGCCATGTTTAGGTCGTCGATGATCGCGGGCTCCGTGAGCCGTTGGATCGCGATCCAACGGACGCGTACCGTTCGGTTAAAAGAAAGAGAGAGAGACTGACGGGCGGGCCCCGCTCGTCAGGGTTTTATTAATTTTCCCGCGCGCACTGTGTCGCTGACACTTAGGCCCCACCTGTCATAGTTTTCAACATTATCCAGAGGAGGGAAATTTTCGAATTTAAACTCCTCTGTGAATTCAGTACTGGATCCAACTTTGAAATTCATATCTCGAGATTTAGAATCCAAATAAATCAAACTCAATTGTTCTGGAAAGCTTATGAAATGTTTAACCAACCCAATTGGTCTCATGTCATTTAATTAACATAGATAAAAAGTATTATTAAAAATACTACAGAAGGTTAAATTCTAAACTTGTTTTTCTGATACTATGTTAGTCCAAATAATTCCAAACCAATTTTTCTAGCTTAGTACTGCCATGTGTTAGCTTCCCTAATTTTGGTAGAATTATTTGTGCAGTAGTAATTTTTTAGTATTAAGTTGAAGTTTAAACACCCTTCTGCACTCAAACATTTAAATATGTTTAATGGTTAACCCAAATGAATTAGGACCAATTTTGTTAGATCAAATTTAGTCCATGTTTAGTTACCCCTAAAAGGATATAATTTAGGATCAACAGAACTTAATTGGTAGCTAAAACTTGATTATTAAGTTACTGATTCAACAAATGTGTAGGGAGTTTGTAACTCCAATGATCCAAATCAAATTGTGGTTGTCTTCTACACATCAGTAGCTTTCCATGTAGAATTTTAGTTTGTATTTTTGTGACCAACAGAACTCAAGTTGTGGAATTAACATGTTCAACAAGTTTCTGCCATAATTTGGAAGAAATAAATAATTGTTAGTTCAATTATTTGAAAACCAAATTGTATGCTTTGAT